>QTSX02004976.1:600000-968432 GCA_014839935.2 Entomophthora muscae
CATTGCTGGGTAAAAAAATGTTTTTGCTATATGTAATTTATAGCTTATTTATATATGAATACAGTGACAGGAGTTTCCTCAATAAAATATTTTAATAGTGATTTTAATATGAAAGGGGGTGATTACTCCATTTCAATTTATGTCACTTCAAATTACAATGGGTTTAATACCACCCAATTGATTTGATGCACACAATGAATAGGGGAAAATAAGGGAAAATTACATATGACGCTAGGCTACGCTATATAAATTCCCCTACAGCAATTCTTGCTTTCCATTTTTAAAAAGTATAGTTTCATATCAATTATCATAGTATTAAAAAATGTAGGAAATTCACTGAAACTTTGCATATATATTGGCCTCCTCTAAACAACTGGGTATCTTTTAACCCCAGTTGTATAAGCTAGTTTTTTTTGAATATTCAGGGTTTACTCTTTGGCCCAGTTGAGGTAGCTCCACTGTAAATTTTTTAATTTAATATAAAAATGGTCAAAAACAGTAGGACAGGCCATTTTGAAAACAGCATCTCAAAAACGCTATCTTGAAATACACCATCTCAATTTTTAGCTATCTCAATTTTATAGTAAAAACGTCATTTTCATTTATTGCATCACAACTAAGAAAAACAGATTTTAAAATTTTAGATTTTTTGAACTCCAAAAAAACCTAAATAATTCCCAAAAAATAAAATTTAAAAGACATTTATAGGCTTAAAAAGCCTCAGAATTCCAAATCTTCAATAAAAAATGGGGTCAATTAGTAGCAACAAGGCTGTGCAAAGCCCAAAAGTCAAAATATACACAAAAACAACCATTTTCATCTATTATAACTATGATCTATACTTTAAAATAAGCAGATATTTGTACCAATTACTAAATGAAATTAAAAGAATGATAAAAGTAAAGGAAAAAAGAGAAGATAAATTTATTTTTATTGATAAATGGCTCAAACATTGGTAGAAAGAGCAACTAAGATAGCTTGGAGATGCTCAAGCTTTCTATCCTTAGGATAGTATACAAGAACAAACTTGCTGATCTCTGTGTACTTTTTAACTGCCTTAGTATGATTGGGGGTTGCCCTTAGTCTTCATGCTGGTCTTGAAGAGGTGGGCAGAGATGGCCTGCTGTGTTTTTAGATGCACCATTATCTTGTTGAATTTGGGCTTCTGAACCCTGGCCCTTGTAGCAAACTGGCTATACCACCCTTCAAGGGAAGGGGTGGTCTTGATCAGACCGTCTTTGACCTGCTTATAGCAGTTCCACTGGATTGAGTCATTGCCTTTTCTGATGTGGCGTTTTCCCTGAAAAATAACAACCCATTGAGTTTCAAAATAATCAATAAAAGGCGCAAAGGCTGTCTGGTTGGCTATGATATATGGGTGATGGAGGAGGTTGTTGTAGAAGGATTTTGTCTCCTCCTTTCTTACTAAGGCAAGGGCAGCAAAACATTAGAAGACGTCCTTGGCCTCTTTTGAGCCTTTTGCGTTGACAAGCTCATGCAGATCTGAGCATTTTTGAAGGCAGCGGCAGAGTGCCTGCTGAAAGTGAAAGTAGCATTGCTGGGGGGAGCTCTTGAAGAATTTAATGAAGGCATTTGCCTGAGCCAGTTCAAAATCCACTACCAGATATTTGTGGTAGGGAAGGATTTCTTCCTGCTTTTTAGTTGGGGTGGCTTCCTCTTCCTGGGACTGGGCCTTCTTTTTGCACCCTCTAGTCTCCTGTGGCTCCTCTTTGATGGTTGGAAGGAGCCCATCTAACTTGGCCTTCAAAATCAAAAGAGCACACACATAAGTTTCCTGCTTCTTATGTGGGAGGAAAAAGAAGACCAGGGGAAGAACTAGATTTCCCACCTGCCTGTGAATATTCCAAAGCTGGCTAAATAGCTTTGGGAAGGTGGAGAAAGTTTCATCTGCAAGCCAGGTCTTGCAGTTGAGAAGGTTGTGGAGATCCTGGGAGGTAGCAAAGCAAATAGTTTGCTCATGGACATGTTGGCCGTCATTGTGGAGGAGAAATCTCTCTTCATGCTGTGAAAGCTTCTGCTCCTCAGTTAAAATCAACTGATTAATTGATGTAGCACTGAAGCCTTCAGTGCTCAGAGCATACCTCTGATTGGTGAGGTATCTCTGCAATTTAGTGATGTCACCAATAGCAGCAAGTTGGGAGTCAGTGAGATTTAGAAGGGCATCATTCACTACCTCAGTGGATGTTTGATCCCTGGTGATTGGGATAATCTGGAAAAGAAACCAGCATATCAGTTGATATATGGGGTCAAGAGGCTTGGCAATCATGGCCTACAGTTAACGCCTTGAATCTTGTAAATCCATAGATAGTTAGCCTTGCTGGGCACCCAACAATATCACATTTGTAGTGACGCTGGCACATTTCTTTCTTCTTGTTGTTACAGCTGAAGCTATACCCTTTATATACAAAGCCAGCACCCCCTTCTGGGTCATAATTGGGTAGCTGGCAGGGTGTGTGGTGGGCACAGAGAAGGTGCTGTTTTGATTGCAGATATTGTGCATGGTGTTAAAATCCCAGAGCTCAATTTGCTCATCTGCAGGAGCACCAGGCTCAGGCTTCTCTTCAGGATCTGAGGTAGGATCAGAGTGGCAGTTGAAGTTGAACAACTTCTATTGGTGGTCTGAAGGGGAGTAAACAAAAGGACAGTGGGGAGGGGTATGACTTTTTCCCTCTGGTTCAGGTGATGGAGTTGGGGTCTTGGGGGAGCTTTGGCCTTAGAAGGCTGCTTCTTTGGCATAGTTTTGCCTTTTTGTCCTGCGGAGGAGTGAACTTGGACTTGGAGGCTTTGGTGGCATTGAACACAGCTTTATTGATTGACTTTGGAGGTGTCTAAAAGTGAATTAGTATCAAAATATGAGCAATTTAGGGGTTGTTTTTAAAGAGAAAAATGATAATGTTTTAAATATAAAAGTAGTCAATATTTTTTACATAGTCTTATAGAAAAAGTCTTAAAATATATAATATCAAAATTTCAATGTTTTTTTGTTTTGTAAAAATATATTTTTATTAGTAACACAAGGTGGAAAAACTTTGGGTTTTGACTGAAAACTTGCAGTCAAAATGGTGTTTTTGAAGTGATGTAATTGAGGTGTGGTAGCTCAAAAACATAGTGTTTTTGACCATTTTTTATATTAAATTAACAAATTTTTAATGGAGCTACCTCAACCAGGCCAAAGAGTAAAACTTGAATTTTAGAAAAACTAGCTTATACAACTGGGATTAAAAAGTACCCAGAGTTTGGAGGAGGCTAAAAAATATATATATGCAAAGTTTCAGGCAATTTCTTACATTTTTTATTTAAATTGTTCTTGACGTGAACTAGTACTTTTAAAAAGTGGAAAGCAAGAATCACATTGGGGAAATTGATATAGCGTAGCCTTGTGTCATATGTAATTTTCCCTTATTTTCTCTTATCTATTGTGCGCATCAAATCTATTGGATGATATAAAACTTGGTGGAATTTGAAGTGACGTAAATTGAAATGGCGTAATCACCCCCTTCCATATTAAAATCACTATTAAAATATTTTATTGAGGAAACACCTACCAATGTATCTATGTATAGATAATTTATAAATTACATATATTAAAAGTGGCTTTTTCTACCAGGCAAAGACAATCACTAGTAGGACTATCATGGTGGCATTATTTTAGGTTGTTCTTTGTATAAGTGTCTTGGATTAATACTATAGGAACATCTTCTGCCACTATACAGCAGACTTTATTTTAGTGCAGGGATAAGCTTATTTTAGTTAAAGATAAATAGCGTGATTCAAAATGATGTAAAGTCAAGATGGAGTAAACACACCCCCACACTAAGTGATTTCATATGTAAATAAAGTTAGCAAAAAAAAACTTAATTAATATGAATCAAAGTGATGAAATTAAGATGCTGTAAATTTGAGATGTCACATTATAAAAGTATATGTAAATTTCTGTAACTGGCTGTTTTAGCAGAGTTACAAGGGGAAAAATATTTAGAAACTAGACAATAATCTTTATTGAGAGATAGTGATTATATAGTCATTGTGAATCAAGGATAACAGGAACATGATTGTGTTGATCACACAGTTGGATGGTAAAGGGGGTGGCTTGATCCTGGTAATGAGTCAAGTGCCAAACCAAGGTATCCACCATAAAGGATCATCATCTGTTCATGTTGTTGGATTTGGCAATTTGAGTTGACTTCCTAATCTGGCTTTGAGTGGCCGGGTAATTAGATTGTAGGTCACAAACCCGCTTGCTCGGAACCTTGCTGGCGGGTTGAGCCTGCTGTTTTGACACCCCCAACTAAAGGTTGGCCTCCTCTGGGGGTAGGTTGTCAGGAGCCTGGGTGCCATACTGGACTAACTGTTGTTCTGTGGTGGGCAGGGCGGGTTTGCGTTGTTTTTGTCTTGCTTTGCAGGGTCTCAGGCAATTATGGTGCAGGGTTTTGTCTTGTTTGCGCTTCCCAAGTCCTTGCACAAGGTAAGTGTTATTTTTTTATCTTTAGAATGATTGCTGGACCTACTTTCTTGGGTTATAGTTTGCTTTTATCAATGCTCATGACCCAAACTTTGTTCCTAACTTCATGTCTATCTTGGATGGGGACAAAGGTTTTTTGCAGACGTTCATTTTCTTTTTCTGTTTGCTTGCTGTTGGCCTCTATAACTTGAGGGTCTGAACGTGGGGGGGATTTTACTTGGGATTTCCAGTTTAAGTCCTGTTAATGCTTGAATGATGTTTGGTTGTGTGCTGTATACCCACTCAAAAGGGCTTTTTCTGGTGGATCTATTCACTTGGGTTTGACACACAAGCAATGCAGTTGATAGCTGCTTATACCAGTCTTCAGGTCTCCTGGCAGTGAGTTTGGCTAAAGCTTGCATGAGGCTGCCATTAAGCCGCTCTACATATCCATTGGCCTGTGGGTGGTATGGTGTTGTCACGGTATGTTTGTCCCCATTTTTAGCAAGGTATACATTGGTGTTTTTGGAGGTTAATTCTTTCCCTCCATTGGTTATTGTTGTGAATAATGCTATTCACCATGTATTGATTTTGCCTTTGGTGGGCCATTTCAAAGAAAAATCTCTTGATTTTGCTTTTGTCTCTCAAAATGAGTTGATGACTGAATCAGGAAATACAATTGTTTGGTTTCTTGATCCTGCGCAACTCACTTGCCCCACTCATGCTGGTGGAAAGTGATCCTAATGTCCTGGTAGTGTTTTGTGGTATTCCTAACCTCTATATATTCCATTTCACATTCACCAATAAAAAATAAGTTCTATTCAAATTTTGTCATTGTGTCTTCAGTACTTCCGCGCCTCTCTCTAGCCACAACTAGTAGATATTCTTCTTCCAGGGACGCAAGGTAAACACATAGCCTTCCCTGGCATCTAACCAAGATTTAGTACAAATCCAATCCTAAGGTTAGGATTCCCTGTTGTGTGTATATGCCGCGCCTAAGAACACAACAAAAATGGTGCTCACTACAGGGGCTGTATTCCCCTCAGTTACCCCTTTTGCATCCACGTTTTCAGGTCCTTTGCCTCCGCCTATACAAGAGTCAACTTCACCTGAAATTACTAGCCCTCCTATTGAGGAAGATATTGCCAACCTGCCTATTACTCCTACTGTACTGAACCTTAGGAATGGTCCCTGCCTAGTTGCTTATCCAATGGGTACCCCTGACTTAGAACAAGTCATGTCAGTAGCCCTTGGGATAGCCTGTGAAGGAGCCATCCCTTGCCTTCAGCTGCAGTTCAGTAGGGCTGAATACTACAAATTGATTGTGGCTCCTCAATTTCCACAGTATCTCCTCTCAGCGGCTGGCTCTGCTGAACACTTACTATTGTCCTTTGTGCAGCCTGTCAGGATTGACAATTCATTACCCTGGGGAACCTGGGCCCAAGGGTGGGATTCAAACCCTGAACCTACATTCCTGCGGGCCGCTGAGTCCATGGACCAAGGGCCCGCCCGCCTGCGTTTTTTTGGGATTGAGCCCCTGCAAGCTGAGGCTCCCGCTAAGTCCCAAAGCCAGAATACCTGCGCCAGCTTGACCATGGTGGCGCCCAAAGAGGAGCCTCTCAAATTGCCTAATGGAAGCAGAGATGGCGCCTCTGTGAATTTCATAAGTTTGAAGTCCTCTCAAGTGACCAATAAAACCCTACTGACAAGGATAAATCCAGGCTTTGGGCCCAACCCCGTGACCACAGCAAATAATCAAGAAGATTGAGTGACCAAATTGGACGTTCTGATCAATGAGAGAACACCCAGCCAAGGTGCCATTTTGCCGCTCCCACTCCTGGGCCCTCTGGCTGCCCGCCTGTACTTTTCCCAATATTTTGATAAAGCCCTGATGGAAAATACTAAGTTTGGAGGCAGAATGCTATATATGCCTATAGATTCTGCGCTCAAACCTTATTGCCATTTTTAAATAAAGGTTATGTTACTTTGGCTCTTACAGCTATTGCCATATTTTGTATTTGCTGTCTATCAATTCAGTTCAAGATCTCCTGGCCCTCCTTCCCCACTGCCTGCAGTTTTCTGTCCATCTGGTGCACCCTTTGGGCCCGTTCAATTCACTGATTACCCCTTGAAGTCCAAATATAAGGATTATATATCAGAGAAAATTCTTGAACTTGACCTGTTAGCCTGCATCCAATCCTCTATTAGATACAACCACCAAGGCCTGTGGATATTTTCCACCCCAAAACTATTTAGAGGAAAATTCAATTATCTCCCAGCCTACAATATCTATATGGAACCACCTGTAACACCCAAACCAATGTCAGCCTCTTCACCCAACCTTCCAACCAACCATACCAGTAAGCTCTTTGGAATAGTGTACATCACCCTCACAGGGATGGTGGACACCATTGTACTGGCCGCTGGCCTATGGTCTTAGGTGGGGAAGTCTGCTTCCTACCTTCTAAAGTTAGCTCCTCTCTTGTGGTGGGCCCTGCCCGCAAAACCCCCAGCCCAAGTTACACCTGGAAACGGCAGGCCAGCCGCCCGAGATTGAGTCCCTGACACAGCCTGCCTTAGCTCACCATCAAATGGTGTTAGGGCTCCACGTCCAAGAAATCTTGTCTCTACAAGCAGCAGTTACTCATCACTGGGACCAGTTTGCTGCCTACTAACAGTGGATCCATTCCCTGTTTTCCTTGGTATCTGACAATCAGCGCAACTCTGTTACCTCCCAGACCCATTTGGTTAACTCTATATAACAAATGTGCCAGTCCATCCCCAAATATGTGAGAGAGCGTCTACACAAGTTCCACCAGATAGAACAACCCTGGCAAACTCAAGTAGATTCCACTTTAAACGCTTATCTCACCAATTTTGAACAACTTGTACAACAGCTCAATGCATTTAGAATGTATTCATTTGAGCAACTACAGCAGGTAGCAGACTTTGCTGCTAATGACCTTAATGAACTAAGTACGGCGTTTGATCAAGAGAGAGCTGCCACTGCTGCTGCTATAGCCAAACTCCAGAGTCAAGTGAATGAATTAGCTACGCCCAAGCCAGATGTTCCGCCCTCTCCACCTTCCAATGACTTGGCAGATTGAGAGCAGAGAATATGGGACGCTATTTGAGAGCTATGTACAAATACTCATAGCTAAGAACGTCCTGCTGAGACTCCTCAACCTGACCCCTAGGTACTTGAATTGACTGCTCAAGTTGCAGAGCTACAGCAGGAACTTGCCGTCCTACATGAGATAATGGCAACTGCTGCTAGTTCAGTTGGGGTTGTTGACAAAGATGGTTGCTGCCCTGGCTTACCAGGAGCCCAACAAATTCAATGTGCTAGGGAACTAATTGCCCTAGCTAATGAGGTGGATCAATTGAAGCGGGGCCATACTGAACTGGATAGAGACATACAAGAGATGAATGACTTGATTGACTCTGTGAATGATAGGTTTGTCCCTTGCCTCTCAGTGGGGCCATCCCTTACTTCTTGACTGGCTGAGCTCTCCACAATAATGACCACCCAAGGTCAATGCTTAGATGCTAGTTCACAACAGACCTCTCAAGCTGTCAATATGGGTGCCTGTACTGTTGAGACCCTGACTACCCTTGAAGAGAGTGTTTGTCAGCTATGAGATAGACATCCCCCTCTGAATCTGAAGCAGAATTTTTCCTGTGTATAAACGTACTTGATAGCAACAATGGTGGTCCAACTACCAAAGCACACTTCAAATCTACCTTTAAGCAAGTCTTTGATCCCTAAACCTTGACCATTGCAGCTTTCCTAACTATCTACAAAACTGCCATGAGACAAGCATCAGACAAAGTTAAGAAAGAACATATTCTGACCTGTTTACATCCAACTTGCCAAGAGGTGGTGATGCCTGAACTACCCATCATTGAGACTTGGGAAGATATGAAGCAGCTCCTGATTGACAAGTTTGGTGGTGACCTTAGCCTGGAAGTAAAAAGGACGCTTTTATGCATATTGCTTTCAAGCCTAAAGAGACGCTAGCTGAGTTTGCAGACAGATTCTACATGGAGGGACAGCAACTGATAATGAGCAGACAATTGACAGTCCATGAAGCTTACATGGCTTGCGCTCAAGGTTAATTAGCTTCTGTGCCTTCACTTCAAAGCCCATAAGGCTATGCTTTCCTCCATTAAGAGCGTAAGGACGCTGTTGCAGGACATGCACCTTATCCATTCTGGAGCAGTTGTTAGGGAAGGTTGAGCTACTTTTAACTATGGCTTATCTTCCTGTGATCCTTGCATTCTTACCATGAACTTGAAAAATCTTCCTTGGCGCCAGGGTTGCCACAACTGTGGTCATATAGGTCACCATTCTTGAGTCTGCACCAACCCACAGGTTGAAGGAACTGTTCCAAAAGAGAAGGTGGGAAAAGAGCAGTCAACCTAGAGGCAGAGACGCTCTCGGTTGACAATTCTTCCCAGTCTCTTTAATTCCCTCCCTCTATATCTGACTCCAAGCCTGCTGATAATGAGGCTCCTCCTATCCTCCTCTTGTTCCACAATATCTCTGATGACTCTGACCTGGATGACTCTGATATTGATAACGCCAACGCATATGGGTACTCTGTCCTGGCTGTTCCTGAAACCATTACAGTCCCTTATAAGTTGCAATCAGGAAAAAATACAACTACCACTAAGCCTTTGCCTGAAGCCAAAGAAGTTGTCTCTTGCCCTTACCTCACTCAGACTAAGAGGTCCCCTGTGCTAGTGGAGTTGTCAGAAGAAGCTGCCGAGGTTGCTGACGCTGTCTTCAAGAATGCATATGTTTTTCTCCCTCTCCAAACTGTTTATAAGGAGTCCCCAGGATTAAGATGAATGATTTAGAAGTGGTATAAGAAACTAGGAGAGGCTCAAGATATATTGGCTGTCCTTCCACCCTTTGGTTGCACTACCACTCAAGTAGAGATATCCATTCAAAAAGTGAAGATCAAGGCCGTTTTAGACACTGGCTTGTCAGTCAACATTGTCTCCTCCAAGCTTGTGAAGAAACTCAAACTTGTCCCTGAACTTAATTATCACCAGTTGTATGATACAGCTGGACTGTCTATGACCTGTGCCATAGGGGCATACTCTGCTCTACCCATGCAGTTTGGCAAGCTTCTCCTAGCTGCGCCAGCAGTTGCCTTGGAAAACGAGAGTTACAATCTCTTAGTTGGCACTCAGTTCCTTAGGGAATATAATGAGATAATCAACTTGAAAGATGGTTACCTCTCTATTCTGGGATACAAAGTCCCTCTTATCTTTGAAGAGCCAGTTAAAGTTCCCGGGAAACGTTTCAAGACATGTGCCTTGGAATATCCCACTGGGGTTTTCAACCTCAAATATTGCATCCACTCTTCAAACATGAAATGTCCACCCATGGCTTGTCCTGCGTCTGAAGGGATCCCTCTCCTAGCCACATCCGCTGTCACCATCCCCCCCTGGCTCCCAGGTCATCCTAGACTCCCAGATATCATATGAACTACCTGAAAAAACCTTTTTGGAGTTGTACTCTCCCCCCTCATTAGGGCGCAATAAACCTTATCTCTGTCCTGGAATCCTAGATGTCTCCCATAAGGACCCTGTTCAATTGTTGATAGCCAACCTAACTGCTTTCCCCATGACCGTGTCTATGGGGCAGGCTGTCATATATGGCAAGTTGTTGAGCTCTCCTGATGTCCTGTCTCTTCATCCCTTTGGCACATTCCAAGATTTTAACCTACCTTAGGATGAACCCCAAAACCTATCCTTGTTCACTGTGCAAGACTTTCCACAACTGTCCCTGGTTCAACAGAAAGAGGTGCTAGACTTGCTAGACCAATTTTCTGACATATTTGCTAAGGACAGTACCAACTATGGGTTAGCCAAAGGCGTTATCCATCATATTGACACTGGCAACACTCCCCCCTTCTGTGCTAAACCATATTGCTGCAGCCGTGTAGAGGACGCCCAGGTGTCTAAAGAGCTCAAACAACTGTTGGAAGCAGGGCTGCTGGCACCTTCCCAAAGTCCTTGGGTATCCCCGCTACTCATCTTAAAGAAGAAAGATGGAGGTCATTGTATTGTGATGGACTACTGCCAATTGAACTCTTTGACCAAGAAGGACTCATACCCCTTGCCGCATATCAATGATGCTCTCCAACATTTTGGAGGCTCTAAGTTTTTCTCTGCAATGGATTTGGCATCTGGAGACTGGCAAGTTGACCTATTGCCCAAGGATTGCCAAAAAGCCGCGCTCATTACATCTGAAGGGCTTTTTGAGCCTACTTGCATGCCGCAGGGACTCTGCAATGCCCCGGCCACCTGCCAAAGGGCCATGGACTTCATCCTCTGAAACTTGAAGTTTTTGTGTGTCCTATTATACTTGGATGATATAACGGTTTTCAGCACTACCTTCATCAATCACCTGGCTCATCTCAAAGAGGTGTTCCTAAAGATTCAGGAAGCTGACCTCAAACCAAAACCTTCCAGATGCGCCTTCTTGAAAGAGCGTCTTGAATTCTTGGGCCATGAAGTAACTCAGACAGGGATTTGCCCAATGACTAAGAAGGTTGAGGCCATTGACAAAATGCTTCTGCCCACTAACCTGTAAGAGGTACAAGTCTTTCTAGGGATGATGGGCTACTACAGACAGTTTATCCCTGACTTTGTCAATAATAGTGAACCTTTAGTCCAACTGTTACGTAATGTTCCTTTTGAATGGACTGCCAGTCAACAACAAGCCTTTGAGACCCTTAAGCAAAAACTCAAAGAGGCACCAATCCTTGTGTATCCCGACTATGATAAGGAGTTCATTCTATACACTGACGCTAGCAATCTTTCTATACGAGCTATTCTGGCCCAACTAGACAACAAGGGTGTAGATCATCCTGTGGCTTACAATTCCTGTGTGCTAAACAAGCATGGGAAGAATTATAATGTCACAGAGAAGGAGTGTCTTGCTGTGTTCCATGTAGTCAAACAGTTCCGCCACTATGTGTATGATACCCATTTTACAGTTGTCACTGACCACACTTTGCTTAAATGATTACAACAACTTAAGGAGCCAGAAGGGCGCTTAGCTAGATGGGCCCTACATCTGCAAGGTTACAACTTCACTGTTCTCCACCACCCTGGGATTCAATATCAGAACATGATGGGCTATCCAGAATTCACATTCTTGCTTTACATCCTGAAGAGGCTGACCAGTTGTATGAACTAATTGGATACCCTTCTTCTTGGGAAAGTGAAACAGAAGAGGTCTGATTGGTTTTGTCCAAGCTATCCAAAGATACCCTCATACACAACAATCAACTCTTCAAAAGGTACAAGATCAGTATCTGCCCTATATACAAACTAGTCTTTTCCTCTTGTTGGTATCACAAGCTCACAAAGAGACTGGGCATGGAGGCATTGCTAAGACTTTTGACTGGCTTCAAAATAATTACTTCTGGGAAAACCTTTGGCTGCTAATCCCAGACGTCATAGCTAGATGCCACAGCTGCCAGCAGCAAAGACCTTGAGCTGCTGCCCACAAATTCAAATTAGTTCCCCCTCAACATGCTTTTCATACTGTCAGCATTGACGCGGTAGGTCCTCTCCCCTGTTCACGTTCTGGGTGTTGCTTTATCCTGATTGCTGTTTATCACTTCAAGTGGGTAGAGGCTTGCCCTACAAAGGGCATCATGGCAAGACAACTGCTGCTTTCCTGTTACAAGATGTTTTCTACCGCCATGGCTGTCCTCAAGTGTTGCTCTCAAATAATGGGACCAACTTTAATGCCAAGCTGGTAAATCTCTATTGTCAAAGCTTTGGGGTCCCACCAGTCTTTTTCTGCCCCCTACAACCCTTCTACTAATGGTGCAGTCAAGCGTGCAAATTCAACTCTGGTCTCCATTATGAGAAAGCTCACCTACTCTGACGCTGCTAATTGGGACCTATACTTGCCTGCTGTTCTCTTTGCATATTGTCTTAGCAAGCATCATGTCACTGGGTACTCCCCCTTTTCTATGCTGTATGGGCAAGAGGCCACTACCCCATTGCTCTTGGGGCCCCCTGCTTTCCTCTGATAATGTCATGAATACTGACAACCACATCAAGGATCTAGTCAACCGCATAATTCATATACAGGCCACTGCTTACACTTCTGCATACAAGACTAAGATCCTTGAACTTTCTCCCAAAAATGCTGGATGCTCCCCTTTACCTGAATTTGATGTTGGCAACCATGTTCTTTACTACCAACAGGAGTAGGTGGGCGCGCGCATAAGCTGGAAGCACTGTGGATCAGCCCTCTAGAAGTAACCTTCAAACAAGGGTCTGAGTACACTGTGAATCTCTTCTCCAGTGGTTGTCCTTTTTCTTGAGTGCATGCCAAGTTACTCCGCAAATACCACCCCCTCAGGCCAATCTAGTGAGGACAATGTCGTGAATACCGCTATTCACCATGTATTGATTTTGCCTTTGGTGGGCCATTTTGAAGACAAATCTCTTGCTTTTGCTTTTGTCTCTCAAAATGAGTTGATGACTGAATCAGGAAATACAATTGTTTGGTTTCTTGATCCTGCGCAACTAACTTGCCCCACTCATGCTGGTGGCAAGTGATCCTACTGTTCTGGTTGTGTTTTATGGTATTCCTAACCACTATATATTCCATTTCACATTCACCAATAAAAATTAAGTTCTATTCACATTTTTGTTGCTGTGTCTTCAGCACTTCTGCGCCTCTCTCTAGCCACAACTAGTAGGGATTATTCTTCCAGGGCTGTAAGGTAAACACATAGCCTTCCCTGTCATCTAACCAAGACTTATTACGAATCCAATCCTAAGGTTAGGATTCCCTGTTGTGTGTCTGTGCTGCGCCTCAGAACACAACAGTTATCAGGAGTTCTGGCTTTCCAAACTTGCTGATTATCTCTCTTCCTATGAATTGTCATACATCATTGCCAGTGTACACCTTTACTGCTTGGGCTACTGGCCATCTTGTAGCAAAATCAATGGCGGTGATGATGTATTTCTTATTGTTGTGTTTCCCTGGCATGGGGCCAACAATGTCAAGGGCCCACACCTTGAAGGGTAGTTGTGTGCGGATGGGTAGTACCAACTTTGGAAGGGTTTTGCTTTTGGAAAATTTCTTGCATACCTCACATTAGTCTAGGAATTCCTGAACATCACAATATAGGGTTGGCCACCAGGCCTTGTGTTTAAGGAATTTGTATAGGTTTTTACTCTTGGTGTGTCCAAGGTCTCTGTGATATCTTAGGATGGTATCTACTCGTTGGTGCGTGATGATATAAGGGATGGTAGTACCATTGTATGTTTTTCTGTGCAGGGTCCTGTACACGTCAGCAAATAGGTGTTTGTTTTTGATGACTGTTTCTATTTGTTATGTTGGTTATAACAGGGGGGAAGCCCTTGTCTTTTGTTTGTAGCACCAAGAGAGGCCAGTCTGGGTTATGCCCATTTTCTCTTCTTGTGGCACAGACATATAGGCATGAGAGGGCGTCTGTGTCATACCCTGCCCCAAATGGCAGGCTCTTTAAATTTATTATGTTTGTGTATTTTTGATTGATTTAAAATTCAGTATTTTTTAATATTGAAGTTTTGAATTGAGAGTTAACATATAAGTATTTTAAAGTTAATTACCTTGTTTTACGTCAATTCACAATTGAATTGACGTTGTTGTTGTTGTCTTTTGCTTTTCAGCTATTCAATTAGCTTTATATTCTCTACTTTAAAGTTAGAAGAATTTTAGTTTTCACTCACCTTTTTGAAACTCCTGTTTACGTTGTTGCCAAACCCCCAGCTTTATTGTTGCAGATCAAACTTCAAACTGGTCTTCTGTTTCCCCTTTCTGTACCTGAATATCCCCAACTTTTCCAGTTGCTCCTCTTCTTGGCTGCTTTCTCCTGGCTATCAGTCTTCAACTGAAAAGTCATTTTCTCTATAAATAAAGAGCTTTTGAAGAGTAGGATTTAAGCCAAAATTCTAAGTGATTTCTTCCCTTCAATATTTTATCTAATTTAAACTTGAGATCTTAATTTTTAGAAATTTATACATTTTTATTAAATTCATTTCAAGTTTAGCCTTTTATTTCCTTAAACAAATAGAACTTGTGAAACAACAAGCCTTAGGCTTGTTGTATCCATTATTTTCCCTTAAGGAATCTTTCAATAGTTATATGTACCAATTTGCTGATGAAGAATATCCTAATATTGACATTCCCTTAGTTACAAATTGTTCACTATTAAATACTTTATTTTATCTTCTTTGCTTAGGGTTCTTACACTCAATTACTCCTTTTGTGACCCAATATAGGGTTTAAGCAGGGTTCTGTAAGATTATTTTACAGACAGTTCCTACATTTTTATATCTTTTAAAATTTGAATCCTAATGCCTTGCATGCTCTAGTTTATAACCTTGTGCTATTATAGGCAAGACCTTACAGTCTGCCATGGCAAGCTTGGGACCAGGTTTGTACTGTATGAGCATATTGAATCTCTCCAAGAGCTCCATCCAGCAGGGTTGGGGGCAAGATAGGTTTGCTTGAGTTTTGAAATATATGAGCAACTTGTGGTCAGTCAATGCTGTGAATTCTTCCTGCCATTCTAGATAACAACGCCATTTGACTAGACAGTGTACAATGGCCAGCAGTTCCTTGTTGTGGATAGGGTATTGAAACTTGCCATCTGTCAATTTTTGTGATTCATAAGCTACGGGCAGGAAGTCACCATTGTTATTTTTGATTCATGGTACTCCCCCAATGGATGCATCTGAGGCTTTGGTTTCCATTTGGTATTCCTTGTCACGTTTGGGGTATTGCAGGATAGGAGCTGTTGTGAGCTTCTCCTTGAGGTGTCTAAAACAGAGGTCACGTTGGGGGATCCACACAAACTTGGATTTGGTGCCTGTTATGGCAGATAAGGGGGCAGTCAAAAAGCCACAGTCAGGTATGAAGCGGCGTACATAGGCCACAGTTCCAAGAAGGTGTGGAGTTCTGATTTATCCTTGGGTGGTGGAATCTTGCAGATGGCCTGTATCTTTTGACTGTCAGGTTTGATGCCATCCTTTGAGACTATGTGTCCCAGGAAGGATGATTGCTCACAGAAGAACTGGCACTTGGAGGGTTTGGCTAACAGTTTGTGTTGTGCCAGGGTAGCAAAGACTGCCTCTAGGTCTTTGTGGTGCTGTTCCACCAAGGGGCTGTAGACAATGATGTTGTCTAGGTAGACTAGGACATGCTTGACTATGTGTGGAGCAAACACTTTATTAATGAAGGTCACAAAGGTGAAAGGGGCATTTTTCATGCCAAAGTTGAGCACCACGCATTTTTATGAGCTGTATTTAGTGCAGAAGGCTGTTTTGGGGATGTCTTCCTCCTTAATACAAATCTGGTTGTAGTCTGCAGTCAGATCAATCTTGGAAAAGACTGTGGCTCCTCCCAAGGCATCAAAGAGATTGTCAATCAGTAGTAGTGGATAAAGATTCTTGATGGTAACTTCATTTAGGGCTTGGTAGTCTGTGACCAGACGTAAGGTACTGTCCTTCTTGGCCACAAAGAATATGGCAACCCCAAAGGGAGACTGTGAGGGGCGGATAAGTCCTTTCTCCAACACTTCCTTGAGGTAGGCGCGTAGGGTGTTGTCTTTGTTTGGGGTCAACCTGTAGATAGGACGCGCTTTGGGTACAGCTCCTTTGAGTTGGATGGAGTGCTGAATGTTTTTCTCAGGGGCAACCTGGGTAGAGCTTCCTTGAAGATTTCTGGATGACAGGCCACAATTTTGCAATCCTGAGGCATGGAGGTATCCTGGGGATCCTTGAAGTGTATGATCTTGTACTGACAGGAGTCCCAGTTAATTGCCTTCAGGTTTTCCATTTTGTCCAGGGTCTCTGTAATACACACAAAGACATGGTTGTTTAGGAGTTGGTCCACTGAGTCAGGGTAGATCTGGTGATTGACATCTTCACGCTTAATGGTCAACACTGAGGTTGCCCAGTATACGTGAGGATTGTTCTTTTGTAACCAATCCAAACCCAGTACAATTTCAAATTTTGGGAAGTTGATGACAGGACCTTGGATGGTGGAATGGAGGTTCTCAAGCATGACAGAGAAGGGGGCGGTTTCCCTTGTCATGGCAATGTGATGTTCATCAGCCAGGACCATGCTTTTAATCCGCAAAGAATTAGTGGATGGCTTGAACTTACCTAAAAAGCCACTGTTGACTAGGTTCTGATCTACACCCAAGTCCAGGAGTGCCGAGCCTGTGTAACTACAAAAACAGAAAGGGTATGACATCAGTTTATTGGGATGTCTGATAATGGCGTATAGTACCGGGTCCTGCAAGGGTACTTGGATCATTGGACATTTTTCCACGTCCTTGGGTTGGTACTCATCATTGGGCGAGTTGGGAGTTGTGTGGGGAGAGCTTGGCTTGCTTAATGCTCTCCCCAGGCTTTTCCCTCATCTTGATTGCCTTGCGTTGCAGTGATACAGAAATGAGTACAATTTGACTGGCAATTGTTTCCATTCCCATGTCCGTTTGAGCTTGTGGGTTTATGGTTGGTGTTATTCCTGTTGCTTCCAGGGGGCAGTTTACTGGAGCGCCCGGCTGGGTGAGAGTCCTTGGGTCTTTCTTGTTTTCTGGTTTGCGCTTTATAGAGAGTGTTGGATGTTTGTTCTTCTTTCTCTGCTTTGCACTACAGGCTTTGTAGGTTGGTCACTTGGTCCAGGTTCATGTGTCTCATTACATGTGACTTAAGGGCGTCATAGTACATGAGGTGTGTAGCTGGGGTGTCAAAGGCCATGTCAGATGGTGCACAAAGTCAGAGTTTCTTGTAGGCGCGGGTGAGCTCCTTCACGGTGCCTTTCTGGGTCAGGTTCTTTACTTGGCGTATGATCATGAGCGCTGTGTCCTGAAGCACAAACCTTGCCAAGAAGTCTTGCTTGAAGGTATCCCAGTTCTTGTTGGCGTGTTCTTTGTGCCACTTGTCACACCAGGTGCCAGTGTTGTGGGTCAGGCGGACGGAGATTTCTGCAATCCAAAATTGCTGTGGGCATTCCATCTGGGCCAGTATGCTCTGGGCGGACTGGATCCATGCGGCAGTGTTGTTGTCGTTGGCCCTGGCAAAAGGTTCCAAGGCAGCGCTTTGAAGTCTTTGGGCTACGTAGGTGAGCATGGTGTTTTTGTTGGTTGGTTGCAGAATAGAGGATGGAGACTAAAAAAACCCTTGTGCTGACAGGGCATTGAACGCGGGGAGTAATATCACCATGTTCTGGTACAGGTGGAAGCCATCAGGTATTTTGGCACCAGGGGTGTACGGGGTCCAATCCAGCAGGAGGCCAGACATAATTCTGTCAAGGATTTGTTGGCCGCAGCAAGTACGGACAACAGGCGGAATTTTACAAGATAAGGTAGGATGGAGAACCTACCTGTGCTACCAATGTTGTACTATGCTGTTTTAGCAGAGTTACAAGGAGAAAAATATTTAGAAACTAGATAATAATTTTTATTGAGAGATAGTGATTGTATAGTCATTGTGAATCATGGATAGCAGGAACATAATTGTGTTGATCATACGGTTGGATGGTGAAGGGGGTGGCTTGATCCTGGTAATGAGTCAAGCCCTAAAACAAGGTATCCACCATAAAGGATCATCATCTGTTAATGTTGTTGGATTTGGCAATTTGAGTTGACTTCCTAATCTGGCTTTGAGTGGCCAGGTAATCAGATTGCAGGTCACAAACCCACAGGCTTGGAACCTTGCTGGCGGGTCAAGCCTGCTGTTTTGACAAAATTTTAATTGTTTTATTAATTGTTTTATTTTTTTGTAATTCAAAATCACTAAAGCAAAAACGCCATCTCAAATTAAATTTGAGATGGTGCAATTCAAAGTGCTGTTTTCAAAATGGTGTGTCCTACTGCATCCAGAGATGTTCTGTGCGGTAGGCAACAAAGATGCTGTGGATCCCAAGTAGGCATCTGACCTCAGTCATTCAGAGGCATGGGTCACTTTTCAGAAGGTCAAGCATGATAGGATATGCATTTTTGATCTGGGAGTTAACCTGTTTCTTCTTCTTGGTCAGCTTTGCACTGCCTCTCTTCAAAAAGGATTATAATTCATGCCTTACAGTAGTTTTAGAAGCTATGACAACAACCAAAAATACCTCAGATTTAAACAAAATAATTTCAGATTTAAGCAAATTCTAACTATCAGATTAAAATGTGCACTCTGTTAACAGGGATTTTTGGCGTTAATGGGCAAAATGGGTCAACACAGCAACAAATTGCTCACTTGCCAAGCAAGACTATTCAAAATACAATTCAAAATACATTGTTTCACAAACAAAATGGCGTGAGTTAACTTTTGGTGTACATATGTTTACTATGTGAATTGATGACAAAATACACCCAAGTGCGGTGAGTCAAAACTCAAACCAAAATCAAAACACAATAGCAACTCACTATGTAAACAAAATCACTCAAATGTTGTGTGCAATGGATTGTAATCATAAATGATACCAAGGTTCAAAATAAGACACAAGATCTGAAACATAAACTCTAAAAATATTGTGCTGGGTGCTTAATTTGGCGTAAAACTGGGAAAAAGGGTGGAAAATATTTTGGACATTTCAAAAATAGGTGTTTTAAAACCAAAAACAACTAATTAAGAAATAAAAATCTATAATTAGGATATTGGGTGGGAAAAACTCTAATTAAATATCAATATTCAGATAAAAGCAAAAATTAAAATTAGGAAGTAACTTAATTGAAACTTATTTAATAACTTTATTAAATTCTCAAATTTGAAGGAACCCAACAACAGATAAGCAATGCACCTGTTGTCGCCGCAGTTGCGGTTGCCCCTGCAGGTTTAAGAACAGAGTTAGTGCAACACAAATGCCTACTCAGGAAGGAGACAGGAGAGGAGAGTTTGATAGTGATGCTGCACTGACACATCCAGTTTGAGGAGCACAAGCTGCTAGGGTACAGAGCATCAACCCTCAGGTCCCCAAGCTGACCTGGAAGTCCACCAAGGTCACCACTACAAAGAAAGTTAGAAACAAGGAGGTAGAACTTACTTTGTATGTGTTCAACGTTGTATACCAGCAGGAGTCAGTCCCATCAGCCATGATGGAGAAGGTGAAGCCTGTACTTGATACTAGCTACAAGCCCTACGTCAGTGATGGCAATCAGGAAGAGGACATGGAGCCTGAGCTCTTCAGAACTGATGAGGGACAGTTAGTTCTCAAAAGGTTGCAGCCTTCTACACCAAGGTACCCATGCCTTGCAAGCCAGTCCCTGAGAAGGATCCCATTTCAACTACTCTCACTAAGCCCACCCAGAAGTGCATCCCCAATATCAAACACATCATCCTGCTTAAGCTAATGCAATAATCTGATGATTACAAGGAGGCCACGGCTCTTGGTGAGGTGGATCCCAAGTACGCCTCAAAGACATTCAACATCTTCATCAATACTGGCTGAGTCCTTGCCACAGAGAAATCCTTGCGCATTTCCACTATGCTCACCAAGGAGCACAAATGGGCAATCCACCAGTGGATAACCTGGGACTGCCATCTTGAACTAGCAAATATACAGTCAATAGTTAAATCTACTTTTGGGTTGAGGCCTCAATTTCCTTTTACTACCATCTGGTAAAGGGGATGCACTTTTCATGGAAAAAACTTGGGGTATCCCCCTACAATAGAAACAGTCCTTCTAATGTCAAGACCTGGGAAAAATACACAGAGGCGTACAATGCCCTCAAAGCCAAGGGGACAGTCAAATCCTATTACATTGACAACTCAGCATTTGCCTTGTCTATGCAGAATAAGTATGTGTATGTCCCTAAAAGCTCAAATGACAAGGTAGCTTGGCGTGCTGCAGTCAACGCCATAGCCTATTTGATGGTGGCTCTCCTTGGTCCAAAGGGGATCAAGCTGTATCAATGATACTAGGATCCCATAATAGCTGGACCTTCCTATCATTCCTCCAATTGGTCCAGGAGCACCTGAGGTGCACAAGCCCAGGCTTCACCAACATTATTGTGTTGGAAAATGTTGGTCTCCACAAGGTGGCCAATATTCTTGAAGAATTCCCAATGATTGACACTAGAATTGCAGTGGGCCCCAGCAATTGGCCACAGAAAATTTGCGCCTTCTCTTCCTCCCTGCTTATTTGCCCTTCCTAAATCCCATTGAGGAAGTTTTTGGGTGGCTCAAGCAAGTTTTCAAGCAAGGGACTCCAACTGGGACCAAGGATCTCTTTGATTTGCTGCAGGCCGGGATCCACACCCTCTCAGCTGAGACTGTGGCCAAATTCTATGGCCACGCTGATTTGTTCATCCCCACGTGCCTTGCCAAACAGCCAATCAATCAAAGGCTTACTGTGTTTAATTTTTTTATATGCTCTATTTACTATTTAAGATTTATTAATTATTGTTTTATATTTAGAAGCTTCCAAGCCCGCAATCACATTCAGCGGGATCATCAATGAAGGTTTTTAATGTATTTATTCTATATTAAATTATTTTATTATGGTATCTGAGGCTATCTGTTGTGCCCTTCCCCAAAGGGCAGGCTTCAGAACAACTTTAGAATTTGAAGTTCAAATTAATATTTGAATTAGATTTTATTAGTTGTTTTAAATCAAAACTTGATTTGATTTTTCTTGCTTTTGGTCTGTTTTTGCTTTTGCCTCTAGATTTGCTTTTGCTTCTGCTCCTGCATTTGAATGGTTCTATTCAGTTTCTTTTTAAATTCCTATTTTAAAATAGGGTTTCTTTATTTTCATATTGATTACGTAACTGCCATTCTTCTCTGCTATGCAGATCTCCAACTTGTAACCAGCAGCTCCCCCACCACCATGTGTTTCCCCCTGGTTTATCAAACCTAGCTGCCAAGAAACTCTCTCCTTTCCAATGAAGATATCTCCCATGGCTTGGCTTTCTATATCATATAAATAATTTCCATGAAAAGCAAGCTCTTAAGCTGAAATTCTAAGTGGTTTTCCCCAATCACTGTTTACAGGTTTTTTTCTTCAATTTATATTTTAATTCTCCAATTCTAACTTCAAAATTTGCTTAGGTTATCATCTTTAAAATTTAAAGAAGCTTAGGTTTAGATTAGATACCTTGTTAGTTCTTAATGTGCCTCCTGGGCTCAAACAGCTAATATAATTAGAATGGAGATAGTTAGACAACAAGCATTTAGCTTGTTGTCACCATTTTTTTACTTTAGGGATAATTTAACTAGTTTTATGTTGAGATATTCCCACAGGGAATATCCTGACGTAGACATTCCTTTGGTTACAAACAAATCCTTATTTAACACTTTATTTCATAAAGTTTGTTTAGGATTAGTAAACTCTATGACACCTTTTGTGTCTAATCATAAGCTTTTGGCAGGCCTTTTAAAGGTACCCTTACAAACTTTGCCTACTTTTTTATATCTTTTAAACTTAAATCTGAACGCTTTACACAGTATAGTTTAGAATCTTGCGCCTTATTGGGCAAGACCTTACACTATCCCAAACACTTGATATTGGATTGCGTGAATATATTTATATTGCTTTTATCAAATAAATATAAAAATGGAATTATAAAAAATTAAATGTAAAATGTACAAATTAGAAGTATATTTTATTAACATATATTATTATGCTTTTATAAAAAAACTTCTCCAAATTTATTTTGCAAAACTTGTTTGCTCAAATAAGATTTAGAAAATCTATTTATAATAAAAATAATATAAAGTGTAAACATATTTATTGGAAAAGTTAGTTTATTAAGAGCACCTGTAGTGAGTTCTTTGGTATGTACCCACCTGGCAATAGAGGTGGCGCACAGCCTCTACTGTCACACCGTAGACAGTGGATACACCCTGATTGAAATATTCCTGGCGGCTGGTAAAAGGGATGATTGCAAGAGGAGAGTGTAGTAGCAGCTTTTCATGTGAGTCTGCAGACCCGTAGATCCCAGCCAGGACCAGGGCGTCCTGGATGACGTGATCCACCAAGTCATACCTGGGGGGACCTTCTTCCTGTCAAGTGAGAGCCAGGCCTTGTCAATTCCTAGAAGGACCCTGTCAAGATTCTCCATGCTGGCGCCCATCCCAAAGTAAAACAGGAACCCAGGTAAACAGCCAGATGAAGCCTTTGCCCAGTAAAGGCTTCTGTAAATTTGCACAGTTTGTTATAGACAGCACTAATTTTCTTTTCATGCTTTGTCTTTGAGAAAATCAGCTCCATGGCTGCAGAGACCCCATCTTGTCAGTGCTCCAGGCCAGCCCAAAGTTGGCAAGGAGGATTTTGGTTTTATTGACAGTTGTTGCGTCTGCAACAGCCAATTTTGACACCTCACGCCCAAAGTTTTCCAACAGGTAAGAGAGTGTATGCTACACCAGGAAGAAGAAGCAAGCAGCCGCATAGGCCCAACCCATCTCTGGTATGTTCTTGAATTGAATCATCTCCAGGACGTCCCAAACAAGCTCAATAGAGTTTATACAGTAAACTCCACTGAGGGATACCAGGTCCAGGCATACCAGTTGGGCATCCTTGTAGGCAGTAACTGCCCACTCAGATGCCCCCTTGGCACGCATAAGCTCGGCCAATGCCTCCTGCAACATTAGAAAGGACCAGTAGATGTGGTCCTCCAGCTCCTGCAAAACAGGGGGGACAGAAACAGCTACTTTGCCAAATGATTGGCGTAGAACATGGCGGGGACAAAGGGGACCAGGACCTGGCAGATTTTGCCATCTATGTTTTCTAAAATAAGGTAAGTATTTTGAAATTTTATTAATTTTTTATTAGGTTACCTTCTTGTGTTTCTTCCTTGCTGGTGGCTTCAGCAGACCTAGCTATTCTTGGCGCAAGCAATTGCACCTGCAATTCAGCGTCCTCTTTCCTGAAGCACTTTGCTGACTTGAGATGTGCATACATCTCAGGGTTGCTGACCCAGACAAATGGCAGGGAGAGGGCAAATGACTTGAACTGAAGGCCCTCAACCACGGTTTTTTGAACGTTAAGAAGACACTCAATAGTTTTTTCAGGGGTTTCAGGCATCTTGACTATAAGTGTCTTGGCAGACACCTTGTTGATTTTCTCCCCAGTGAGGACCGCAGCCTTGACTTTTTCTTTGACCTTGCGGTCAATTTCTTTGATCTCTGAAATTGCAGAGTCAAGGTCTTTTAGCAGTTTCTCCAATTCTTTCATTGATTTTTACTAACCTTTCCATATGTTTTTATAGCTTTTACCTCAATAAAATCTGTATTATTCTGATACTATGGTCTCTTTGTTTATTCCTGTTTACTTTCCCATTTGCTACTTTATCTCATCTTTTTACCCATTGTGTATATGTTTTACACTTGTATCAATATGTGTTGTTTGCTTTGTGTTGGCATTGTTTCCTTAATTGTCATATTACCTTTGGCACTTTACACTGCCCCCTGTGAAAATATTAACAACAATTTGGTGATCAGCTAAATTTGAATTATAAAATTATAGGCTGATTGTGTTTATATAAAGTTGTTACTGATCCAAATTCAAACCCTTAATGATAAACTTTAAGCCAATCAGGAGCCAAGTGATAAAGTGATTGTTGTGACATAAAGGGTCATTCAATAATTCTTTGATGCATGTGCGCTAGTTGATAGGCTTGGCTGGTTGTTTTGCCATTGTGCGCCAATGCTGCTGTGGCAAGTTGTTGATGGACTAGTGTCCAATCAGCTTCTGGGTTAGCACTAGTCCATCAACAAATTGCCACAGCAGCAAAGGCGCACAATGGCAAAACAACCAGCCAAGCATATCAACTAGCACACATGCATCAAAGAATTATTGAATGACCCGTTTATGTCACAACAATCACTTTATCACTTGGCTCCTGATTGGCTTAAAGTTTATCATTAAGGGTTTGAATTCAGATCATAACAACTTTATTTAAACACAATTAACCTACAATTTTCTAATTCAAATTTAGCTGATCACCAAATTGTTGTTAATATTTTCACAAGGGGCTGCTTTTAGGTGTTAAAAATAACTGTGTTCTGGATCTAGATACACAGCATAGTAAATATATGATTTTATAGAAATAAAGTGAACATAAAGAATAAAACCAACTGTAAAAAAAGAGAAAATGAACAATTGAGATTCAGTAAAAGATAATATAGATAGAAAAGGTTTGGGAACAGAGGGTTTATTGGGGGACGGGGAAGAGTGATGCCTAGTAGGAAGAATAGTGTGGGAAGGAAAACATAGAACCAGTGCTGGCCTGGGAGGTCTGTGGTTGGGTGGGTGGGGCTGGAAGGTGGGGGTGGGGGTAGGAGAATTTTTTGTGATGGCCGCCATATACTGCTTATCATATTACTCATCTGTCATTGCCTTGATTGGCTGGTAGGTGGCTGTGGCACAGGGGTGCTTATTATTTTGTGATTGGTTGCCCATATTCACATGGAAAACCATCTGGGCAAATAAGTCTGCCACCATCTGATGACCAAAGAGAGACTTGTGGTTGAGGATCCCAAGATAAAGTCCATTAAAAGCCTGAGGGCAGAGCTCCTATACTGTGTCTCCAATGTTGAAGAACACAACATCACCAAATGGATGTCTGCATGGCCGTCAGGGTAGACTGAGAACAGGTGCCCACATCCCTGGATGGCCTCAAGGGCAGTGGAGCTACCCTCCATCTGGTGGCTCAATAAAACCCAGTGCTTGGAATCTGAGCCATCCCAGGAGTTGAGAAATTTGCCAAGAATATGGCTGTACTTGTAGCCATAGGTGAAATCTGGGTTTTTCTGATAGTAGATAAGCCCCTTGGCCAAAGAATCCAGAAATGCACCAATGAAAGTCCCCTTCTTGACCTTATTCCTCCCTTTTTGGGTGGCGGCTCTTCCTTGCTTGCCAAAATTGTCAAAAGCTATTGATAGCTTATAGTACAGGATGAACATGACATCATCTGAAAAACTTGTCAGGCATCAGACCAGGGTGGATTCAATGGCCTGATCATACAGGGAATCCTCAGCACCATCCCATCAGTTGCTGGCAACATTGGTCAGCATACAGACTGAGGCCACCTTCCCATACATCCAGAGCTGCACCATGCGCTCATACACCCATATGTTATGGTGTGCAAGTTGTTTGCACCCTAGGTCAAGGGGAGCTTGGGGTCTTGCTGCAGGAGGTCAAGCATTATAGGATATGCCTCCTTAATCTGGGGCTTTCTTGGGCTTCTTGGCCATCCCAATCAGGTTCTCCTTGTTCATTAGATTGTTGAGCTCCTGCACTATGGTGGCTTGGGTAAATTGCAATGGGATTTAAATCTGATCCCAGGACAGACCCTGAATATTCAGTGCCACAATTTCCTGAAGAATTTGGGTGGTGATGATTTGTTGCTTGGGGTGCTGGGCCGGGGGAGCTGAAGCCTGATTGGCTGTAGGGGGATAGGTTGGCTTGTGGCAGAAAGTTGTTCCAAATCAAGGTTGCCATCCTGATTGGTTGGTTGACAGGCAGCTTTTGCGGGGGTGGGTACAGGAGCAGGGGCAGAGCTAGACACTAAGTGACTACTGAACAAGTCAAAGTCATAGGGGTCGGGGTCAGGTACAGGTTGGCTTCCTTGTTACCTGCCTCAAAGGCTTAGGTGTAAACAAATGCCTCCACGCCCTGAGCCTCTCCTCCATTGAAGCTGGCTTGGCTGCTGATGGTTTGATTGCTGGCGCCATCAAAAAGATTGCTGTTGAAAACCATCCTACAACAAAACCTAGGATAAAATCACTAAAAGTAGAAGTTTATAACTTTTAGTATGATTTTTATTATAATTGTGAGTCCATATTTGGAAAGTTCTCAAAACTATTTTACATAAATCAGGAGCCATGAAAATGAATAAAATGCCTCTGTTCCTAAATTGGATAGCTGTTGATTGGCTGTCAAACTGTTATTTTTCTATTTTAGGCTGCTAATACTATGCATCTTGTGTGACTTCATTTTTGTTTTGTGTTTGTGGAATCTTGCTTCTAGATTGCTCAAATTTTGGTTCATTTAAGTCCTTCTGTTGGTATCCCATACAAATCCTGATTGGATTATAATATACTCTGGAACAGCATCCATTCATCTCACATGCTGTGTCAGTTCATTTTGTTTGTGGTTTATTTTATACTGCTTGATATTTGATGTAATTTTGCATATGGGCTAGTGAAATTTTGTTTTTTGCTTGTCAGTTCATTTATTGACCAAAAATATTTAACTTGTTTGCATCCTGAATCTTACGCGGCTTGGATTTTGTTTACATATGAAATCAATTTGTTTAAATCTGAGTTATTTTTGGTTGTTGCCATAGCTTCTAAAACTACTGTACCACTGCCTCAGTGAATTGTAGGTGGGTGATAATTTCTGCAAATGTCATGTCACTTTGGTTGAGACTCATAATCTCCTCAACAATCTCATTGGCTACTAGGCATCTGTTGTGAATTAAAATTCAATAGGGGTTTTGATTGGCCTAGTGAATGATAGTTTGCAGTACTACTTATGCAAAAGCCTTTGCTTTTGTTTTTGACATGTAGAGTTCTCTTTACTCAAATACAGGTCAACATCAACATCAGAACCTTCTAGATCCTTACTGGCCTCCCATCACTTGGAGTACCTCCACGTAGGCTAATAGGATCAAACCTTTGGGTATAAATTTTAATGTCCCTTCCTCTAATAAAATAAGTTCATTTTTTTCTCATTAATCTTGACATTGAATCTTCAGCGCTCATCTTCCATTTGCTAGGAAGATATCTATTACTCATACCTCAATCAAACCGGCTTAAATCCAGAACCTCAAGTCTGACCTATTAAAGACTTTCACCCAAGCTCTTTATTATGCCAGATAATAAAGCCCAAATTGCCATCATCACCTGTGGGGCCTACTGGCATGATGGTATGTGTGTTAGGCAGAGTAGGATCTAATTGGCTTAAATTTCTGCAGAGGTCTGGATCTAGGTGGAGGGGGTGTACATGGGCCCATATGGCTGTGCTCCCTTGTGGAGTAACCTGGGCTTGCTGCTGCTCTGAGTACAATAGCTTTCAAAGCTATGGGACTAAGCAACAAGATTGAGGTTTAAGCCAAAACAACTGAGGTTTAAATGCAAACAACTCAGATGGAAAAACAGAAGTGGTCCAAAATCTATTATCAACCGAGATAAATTGATTGGCTTTATTCCTGTTTACATATGGGTTGTTTTTGCTTGAATCTCAGTTCTGTTACTTAGTACCATAGCTTTAAAACTACTGTACTGCTTCTCCACAATATCAAGTTCTTGTTTATGGTATAAGCCAGTTAAAAAAAAGGCAAATAAATTCCTATCAAAGATAGAAAAGTGACTATTGCTGGAGTGTTAACTTTATTTAAATGCATGCTCCTATCTGAGGCACCCTTGCAACCATGAATGGCCAAGTTTAAAAGCACAGAAGTTGAAGAGATGCTGCATTTTTCTGGGATAGATCCTGGTGGATTTGCTCTTGAAACACATTACTTCTATTGTGAGCCATGAAATAATCAAGGTTATGGAAAGGTGATTTGTTTTATGTTTAGAAATATCACTTCTGTGACTGAACTGATTTTGTTCTCTGATTGTATCATTCTTGTTACATGATTGGTATTACAGTTGATGTAGATTGCTTCAGAAGGTGGCTGGTTCCTTTTGTTTCAAATGTAGGTTGTTTTCATTTTCTGTCTTGGTTCAGGGATTGTGTATTTGATTTTAATTTTGGTGTGATTGACTATTTTTGTAATCTGGACCTAGATGGATGGAACTCTTATTGAGTAAACTGGCCTTCAAGTGGAACCAGCTGCCTTTTGCTTTGTGACTGGACTGATTTTGTTTATCTCAACAGGTTGTAAAACTGCTGTAGTTTTAAATGATTTGATCCTACCCATGAATGAGTAGGTTATGATCCAAAACAGATCTTCCTTTGATTGGTTCAAAAAGGGGCCTTATCTCAGTAGAGTTGTTTTTTACCCAACTATGCTGAATTCAGCCCGGATTTACAGGAGAGCTGGTTTATAATGAAGCATCTTCCAGGCTAAATCTTCCACAACCCTAATCTCATCAGTTCTGAAAAGTTTGCAAAACCATGCGCCATATTTTTGCTTCTGCCCTACTTAACATCCAGATTAGATCTTCAACCCAACTAGCTTCTGGCTAGGGTGGTCAAAAACCTATTTTAAACTTGCTAAATATACTAATCTTATTGCGAGGGCTATGGTGGCCCAGGGGTGGGCTGAGGTATTTGGATCCAAAGCTACTCCGGTTGAGATTGAAATGATTCGCCCCATCCTCGATTTGAATGTTCAGCCCATTTTGCAACCAACAGTTTTCCCAGATTTGGGGGATTCCCATTTTGCGTAGAGGATCAGCTCTTGGCATCTAAAGTTGCTCAGGCGGATCTGCTGCGCAACTGTCCGCCACCGCCCTAGCATTGATATATAAACGCAAAGTTAGTTGATGCTTAACCCCCGTGATAACATTATGGAACAAGCAGCACAGACCCAAGTTCGTCGACTAGTTGTACTGATCACTGGATGTAGTAATGAGGGGATAGGTTCATATCTCGCCAAACATTTTGCCCTAAGGAATTGTATTACCTATGCAGCTGCTCGAGATGTCAAAAACTTGTCCGAAGCTGAGGGTAGTCCTAGACGTTTCCTCAGCTAACTCATCTTTAGGTTATGGTTGTAAGCAAGTGCAGATGGACATCTGTTCTACCAATTCTATCCAAGCTGCGGTAGAGCTTGTAATTCAAGCTGAAGGTCATATCGACATCCTAGTCAACAATGCAGGTGTCAGTTTCAATGGTCCTGTCATTGAACTTGATACTACCAAGGCTGCTAATGTTATGGATACAAATGTTCTGGGCGCTCTCAGAGTTACCCAGGCAGTTGCCCCAAATATGGTAAGCCCTTCTTTCATATACCATTTAGGCATCAATTAACTTGATTTCCGAGAAGATTAAGAATGGTGGTGGAACTATTGTAAATATAGGGAGTATAGTTGGAGATTTAACCACACCTTGGGGTGGTATTTATTCTGCGTCGAAAGCAGCCCTTCATTCTTTGACCGATGCACTCCGCCTTGAACTTCGGCCCTTTGATATCGATGTGGTGATTGTTAAACCAGGGTAATATATATTTTTATTATAAAATAAGCTCAACTCGCCTTATTAAAGCTTGGTTGGCTTTGAGCATACGTTTTTCTAATAATCGAATCATCACATAGGGCAGTTACATCTTCAATAGCAAAGAAAAACCTGACATTCAAGGCCAGCAACGAGGATCAATCCAACGCGGACCGAGCGTCGATTTTAGTCCCAGGCTCGTTTTATAAACAAGTTGAAGGTTACGTCCTAAAGAGGATCAACATATCACAAGGTATTGATTAGCTAGTCCATGTCTAACAGAAGAAAGAAGACTCTTACGATACCGACCTGTTTGGGGAGAAGGTTGTTTCATGGGTTTTGGGGCGACGCAACCAGACGATGACTAAACTCGGGTATTGGCTCAACCCAGCTAAGGTATTCCTTGGAATGGTGACTTGGGGGATTGGCTGGATTCTGCCTCAACTGGCCCCGTCAATGTCATACTTCAACGGCTACAGTTGGACGCTTCCTACCGAGTTGGTTTTGGGGGAAACACCTGGGCATATACTGCGACCAAGTACCTACCCAGCTTTGCCAAAGATGCTGCTCTGTGGTCAAAGTTTGGGCTTGGAACCCTTGCCATGACAAACAACCAAACTTCTAAAAAGGAAGAATAGAAACTGATCAATAAAGCCCAAGATATTTTTATAATTTATTATGAAATATGTGGCTTGATTCTTTTATAACTAATCTAAAAAGACAAAATTATTTTCTAGTTAAAGTTAGAACATCACTACTAAAATCAATGTAGTAGACTACATATAGTAGATATCTTTCCTTCTAAACTCTACACACACTATTCACTTATTTTGTCTCTTTGGAATTTATATCACTGTTGAGTTTATACTTCTGGGAAGTATAATAAACAAAATAAGGGGAAGATTTAAGAAGAGAATGATACTTTATTGAATATGAATATAGAATAATATATAGTATCATGACAAGCCATATGCCATCCATATACATCATGAAGGTCATGGGGCTTATCTGAGTAATGTTCCTCTTGTGTCACAAGGCTTGATCAAGTTGTGTACCATTTAGGACCTGGATTGAGTGATCCCCGTCATAGATGGTTGACTGATAATAGTGCCACCACTTTATTGGTGGGACAGTGAACCATTTGGAGAGCCGTTTGGTGATTTACTCAGGGCGTTAATTCCCTGAGAGGGAGTAATCAAAGATGTTGTGATATCTCCCCCTGGGGTGCTGGAAGGCGGAGCCTTGGGAATTTTCTTGAGAGTATCTGGTATGCAGGCTTGCTATTGATCTAGTTTGGTGTTGGGCACAGGGAGCCTTGAATTTTTTGGGCTGTTCTTGCTTTACACAAGTGGAGTTGGTTGTGGTGCACAGGTTTTAGTTTGGTTTGCGCCCCAATTCCTTTGATCATGTAGGTATTGTTGGGCTTAACTTCCATGACAATGCCTGGTCCGTGTAGTCCTGGGTCTAGTTTGTGTTGGTTGTGATTGACAACCCAGATCTCATCTCTGACTTGGAACCTTTCTTGTTGTAATGGTATTGTTTCCCATTGGACCCTTTGGTGTTCCATCCTTTCTTGGTCTTTTCTGGTGTGTAGTACTTTTGGGTCATTACTGTCTGGTATCTTCTTTGGAAGTGGCAGTTGTGGTCCCATGGTTGTACTGACAAGTGCAGGTTTCTGACCATAGACGAGCTCATAAGGGCTTTTGCCTGTATTGCGGTTGACTTGTGTTCTGCAGACCATAAGAGCAGTTGGTAGCATATCAACCCAGGCTTTTGGATTGCTGGCAGATAACTTACAGAGGGCTTCCACTAGATATCTGTTTAGTTGTTCTACGCGTCCATTTGCTTATGGGTGATATGGGCTGGCTGTGACATGTTTTATTCCGTTCTTGGCAAGCTAGATATTGGTGTCAAGAGCTTTAAGTTCAGTGCCTCCTTCTGTGATCAGGAGGTCAGGTTTCCCAAACTTTTCTATGATCTCTTTGCCAATTAATTGTTGTTAAAACTGCTGGCTTGATCAAACAGCAAGGTTCTAACCAAGCAGGTTTGTGACCCGCAATCCAATTATCTGGTCACTTGAAGCCAGACTAAGAAGTCAACTCAAATTACCAAATCCAACAACATGAACAGATGATGATCCCTTATGGTGGATACCTTGTTTTGGCGCTTGACTCATTACCAGGATCAAGCCACCCCCCTTCTTCCATCCAACTGTGTGATCAACAATCATGTTCCTGTTACCCTTGATTCACATTAACTATATAATCACTATCACTCAATAAAGATTATTATCTAGCTTCTAAATATTTTCCCCTTGTAACTCTGCTAAAACAGCACAGTTACATCATTGTCTCACATTGTTGCCCTTGTGCTATTTTGTGGCTTGCGCTACAGGCCATCTGGTTGAATAGTCAATAGCTGTTATGCTGCACTTCTTGGCTTTGCTTTCACTGGGCATAGGTCCCACAATATCTAACAACCATACCTTGAAGGGTTATGTGATGGATTTGGGTACTACTGACTTGGGTGGTGCTTTGGTTTGGGCATACTTCTCAAAGACTTTGCATTGCTCCAGTACTTCTCTAATGTCATCTAGCATGTTGGGCCACCAGTAGCATGTCTTGAGGTATTCATGCAAGTTTCTGCTACTGTAAATTCAGAACCTGAACGTAAAAATGCGGGATTGTCAAATCCTTGGTCCAAATTTTGAATCACTTTTGCAGGATGGCCTTTTTAATTAAATTGATTTTTTGAGCATTTATTTGAATATTGGAAAATGTGGGAACTCATAGACACTTTGAAAAGTTCAAGTCAAACAGCATATTTCCAATGGACAAACTGAATTAACTGGAATCAGATTTGAAGTGTTCAAATCCATCAGCCATTTTCATTAAGTTTACTATGTTTTTTGAAATTGCGGGATTGTCAAATCCAAGAACCAAATTTCAAACCACTTTTGAATGGCACTAGTAAACTCAGATATTAATTGTGGGAACTGGAATCCAAATTGAATGTACAATAAGCACACTAAGAAACATCAACCCAAATCAAGAAGCTCCACCACAACTAAAATCAAATGAAAATTTCAATCTCAATACCCATGTTTAGACATAAAAAGTTATTAAACTTTAAAATCATCCAAAACTGGAAAGGATACAATATTATGCACTTCAAATTACGGATATAGAAATTCTGCTACTATTCAAGGCTAAATCAAGAGAAAACAACTACTCACAACTAAACCAATAAATCCAAATAAATACATATTTAATCTAAAATATATTTTTTATTTTATTTTTATGGACCGTCAATTGCATTCTCAACCAGCTCCTGCACCAGCCTGCAGGGCAGTCTGTCCACAAGGGTGTCCCAGAGGGTCCAAGAACAGACCCAGAACACAAATTGAAGGGAGTCATGCCAATACACAGGCCTCCTAAGGTGTCAGCGCCAGTCAACCACCTCCCACGTCCCAATCCAGGAACAGTAGCCTTAATCCAAGACAGAAGCCGCTCTCAAGGCCTGCAACCAAAGTCTCCTACACAAAGGTTATCAGGAATAATGAGACTACATACACCTCCACCGTATACCCAGTTGTCACCCAGCCCCACACTCTTGATCCAAGAGTTGCTACTTCCTGCCCCTGCATCTTTGACACCACCTACAAGCCATTGGCCACCACTGTTGAGCCATCTGCGCCTATTGTGTATTCAACCATTGACAGCGCCACTGCAAGCAAGCGTGATCCCACCTTCTACAAAAAGGTCCCAATCCCCTGTGCTGAGCCTGCTAGCCAGGATGTCGTGGTACCTGCCAAGGGCCAGCATTGGTTGACAGATAGTGAGCGTGAAGCTCTCCTCAACTTCTTGAATGGGGGAATGGCGGTTTGGGATATTGCGTCCCAATTTGATATCACAGCCAGATACATTGCTGACATCAACACCAAGTATGGCAATACCAGGCAAATTACCAAATCCACCAAGGCTAAGCGGCAGCCAAAACTCTTGCAGCCTGTGCATATTGACGCAATAAAACAGTGGGTAGCCAAGGATTGTCACTTGGACTCACTTGCTGTCCAATCAATGCTTGCCACAGAGTTTGGGCTTTCTGTTTCCAAAACCCTTGTTTACAAAACAAAGGTTGATTTGGGCTTCTACTGGAAAGTACTGGTAGTTTTTCCATACAACAGAAACAATGAGAAGACCATCAAGGATCAACACATTTATGCTGAGACATATATGACACTAAAGGAGACTGGGAATGTCCAGTTCTTCTACATCAACAAATCATCATTTTCCTCCTCACTCAGGTCTATGCATGGGTGGGTCAAGAAGGGGTCCAAGGATGGCGTAGTCCATTGTGCAGCTGTCTGTTCCCAGACCTATTCCATGGTTGTGCTTCTTGGTCCTTGCAGGTTGGACCAGTATCAGATGATTAAAGGCTCTCATAACAGTGGGACCTTTCTCAATTTTCTCCGAGCTATCAAGGAGTACCTTTGGATAAATTACAGCGGCACAACCAATGTTGTTGTGCTTGATAATTTTGGGCTCCACAAAGTGGATCTGGTTGTGTCCAAGTTCCCCCATCAACAAAAGCAGCCATTCTGCCAGCCACGACCTTGCAGACTGCCCAATGAGACTCCTCTTCCTTCTGTCTTATTTTCCATTTCTGAATGCAATCGAGGAGGTGTTTGGTTAGATCAAGAATAAGGTGAAACAAGGCCTCCCTCAGGACACAGAGGATCTCTTCAACATTCTCAAAATCAGCCAATTTGCAATGCCACCCAATGTGGTGGCAGCTTTCTATGAGCACTCAGAATCCTTCCTCCCTAAAGCCCTGGCCTCCAAGCCAATCAGATAAATGGGTGCTCTGGGTTTTATTTGTTTTATTTTTATTTATTTTGTTTTTAATAGGACTCAAAAATTATTATTTATATATAATGACGTGACGTTTAATTGTATTATAGACATATAAGAGTATGTAGAAAAGGTAAGTAAAATTAATTATACTAGGTATGAGGAATATATTTTTATTATAATGCACTGAATATTATATTGACTGTTGCGCTAACAAATAAATCAATTAAAAAAGATAGAAATAGATTAATTTTACTTAAATAATTGAATCCTTGTTGGTACTTTGGCTTTTTTAAGCCACAAATTGGACCTCACAAGCTATCATCTGATCCTTAATATTTCAGTGCCACCATAGCCACATGACACAGAAGCTAATGATTTTTATGTATTGCTTACTAATTAGTATTTAGGACGCAGGTCAAGCATATCAAATATATTTATCAAATCATATTAAAAGGGAAAGGTAATTCAAGTTCTAAACAATCACTTGTTTAGAATATAAATGGACAGCAGGCCGCACGATGCGGATAAATTCAATTCTCGTTATTTATGTAATAAATGAACCCGTACTTGAAAAGCTAGTAAATAAAAACATTAATAACTTATTTTTATTATTTGATGTGGTTGCAACTTTAACTAATGTCTTTTAATATATTTAGATATATTAATATTATATTTTACCTACTAAAATTTAAAACAATCTTAAAATATTAAAAGTAAAATTATAATTATAAATCCTAAAAGTTATCTATTAAAGTTTAAATATTCAAATTTTAACTACTTTTATTTAATTGTGATATATTCAATATTGTTATATTAAATATTATAAAATTTTAATATTAACTTTTAGATACTAAAATTTTACTATGAAAATTTTAATATTACATATTTCAATATTAAAATTTTAGTATTAAAATTTAAAAATTTAAAAAAATAAATTTTAATTTGCAAGGGAAAAATATTTCTTAGGGGGATGCTATTTGCAAAGGGAATGTGATTATTCCGGGGAATTATACCCCAAAATTAGATTTTTGGCTAGAGCGTCTAATTGGATCCACATAATATTCTGTACGTGGTGGACAACCCTGGATGCAATTGCTAGAGGGGTGGCGCCCTGTACCCCAGTGGTTGTTGAACATTTAATAAAAGAAAGGTGGGTGAGTGAATCTATCAATAGGTTTTTTTCAGGTGGCACGTAGTACCATACAGCGTTGCCAATACAAAGGGGTCATACAGGATGTGCTTGACTGTCCTATACCCCCACAGTGTCTTCTGGTGTTTGAGTGCTAACCAGCATATGTCCATTTGAATAGGTACATCCTCCAACTTTTTGATGTTGGTTTTTAATATGCAGTGAAGGAGGATTTCTGGGTATACCGCGTCGTGAATTCTTTGCAAGGTATATTTTTCCAAGAACATGCACAATTTTTTGAAGACTTGAACTAACCTATTGATATAGGATATTTGATTCAATTTGAAGAGGGTTCTGGGGGGCGCCCAACTTGTATCAGCCCCACATGCCTCGGCAAACAATATTAATAAAGGTTTAAATGTGTTCACAAGGACTGCATCCCCAACTTTATTTGACAATGTCTTGAATACTTCATTAAATTTTCAGTTTTTGGATATTCAGTTCCTATTTGAAAGTCTGTTTTTATTAGGGGTTTTTCAGATTCATTGATGTTTGTGAATGGGAATCTTTGAATGCTTTCATATATATTCATCAAAGTTTAGCTTGACATCCCCGCAAATTTCATTCATCTATTTGAAGTTGATATTTGATCCTATTTCATATGCTTCCCTTAACCACAGCAAGCACCCCACAGGTGGTAAATATTCCCTATCTTTAGCTTCAATACTTGAAAAATTATTCATATTCTATTGAATTAATTTATTTATTTGGTTTTTATTTATTTATTTTACAGGGACTACCAGTGACTGGTAACCCCCGTAGAACCAACTTGGCGTAAAAGCTGACACTTCTGCGACCTTGTCCCCATTCCTGGTGATAACTAAAATAAATATAAATAAAACATAAAAAGACTTACTAATTGTTATCCCTGTGGCCCCCTCAGCCACAGGCTTCACCTCAGCAAATTTCATGAGCGTTGGCTGCTCTTCACTAATTTTTTAGGCTTAATTTTTCTTATATTTCTTGTAATTTGTGTTTCTTCTTATTTTTCATTTGATAAAGTTTCTTATTTTGTGAAGCGCTCCTGCTTCTTGCTGAGTTTTTTCCATCTGGTTCCGTTTGGTTGGTTCCCTCTTCATTTTTGTTGATTTCCTTTGAAATTTCATTTCCTTCAATCAGTTTGATTTTTTGAGTATTCTTTCTATTGGTTTTTGCAAATTCCTTAAGTTGTAACTTTCACTTTTGAATTCTAACCACTTGAGTATTTCCTTTTGAAAATTTAAAATTATTTCCTTGTGTTCTTCATTAACTATTGTTCCCAGGCTATTTTTTGCAATTTCCTTTTGCTGGACCAATGCTCTTCCCTCATTTCCCAGTTGATTTACCACAATTTCCCTGATGTTGTATTCAAGCTCAACAAACTTTTGGAGGGCTGACTCTAATTAATTGAAAAGTGTGTAAATATTTGACATTATGTTTGAATTCTATCAAAAAACTGGTTTTTATAGTACTACCTTCAATGCATAAATATTTTTCATCATCATTAATAAATTAAAGACAATAAGCGTAAATATTGCATTAGAATATAGCAATTAGACGTCAACTCTTGACATTTAGAAATTATGTGCATAACTCAATTCATTTTGGTTAATAAAATCCATTGTAAACTTGCCTTTTCCATTGTAATTTAATGAAATAGACTATGTTTATATTAGAGAGCCATCAACACTTAGTACAAATATTGATACATAGTGCGTTTTACAGCCTGTATATTTACCTATTGGTAATAACTCTATAAATTTTTTTGTTGGATTTTTCAAGGTAATAATAATGTAATGTGTTAATAAATTAATTTTTGTTGTCATTAATTGGCTGATTTTCTTTGCTGTGGCAATTGTGCATTTTCTGATAATTACGCACTAGTATCCAATTGGTTGGTTTCACATCTAATTGTACAGGTAATAGGAAATCAAGCCATCACCCCAAGACCAGATGTGGTTGGGGTGGCAGCTTGATTTCCTATTGCCTGTGTGATTGGATGTGAAACCAACCAATTGGATACTAGTGCGTAATTATCAGAAAATGCACAATTGCCACAGCAAAGAAAATCAGCCAATTAATGACAATAAAAAGTAATTTATTAACACATTACATTATTATTACCTTGCAAAATCCAACAAAAAAGTTTATAGAGTTATTACCAATAGGTAAATATACAGGCTGTAAAATGCACTATGTATCAATATTTATACTAATTGTTAATGGCTCTCTAATATAAACACAGTCCATTTCATTAAATTACAATGGAAAAGGAAAGTTTACAATGGATTTTATTAACCAAAATGCATTGAGTTATGCACATAATTTCTAAATATTAAGAGTTGATGTCTAATTGCTATTTTCTAATGCAATATTTACGCTTATTGTCTTTAATTTATTAATGATGATGAAAAATAAATATGCTAATAATTTTAAGCTATTGATAAAATGTACAACATTGTATTAATTATGGGAAATGTTGATAATTCAAAAAGAAAATATTATTAATTATGAATTGAAAGATAGAAATCAATTTTAATAAGTTGTCACAAAGAAAAGATTTATTTACTAATCAAAGGATGGGAAGGGGAGGGAATGGGCAGAATGAACATTGCCTTCATCTGCGCCTGTGAAAGGGGCAGCATTAGAGATAGTGGGGAGGGAATGGGTGGTGGTTTGGGAGTCAGGGTTGGAAGGCAGGTGGCTTGATGGGGGTTGGGGAGGCAGGGTTTGTTGAATGGGAAGGGGCAGCAAGAGCTGATTGCTTTAATTGCTTGAATTTTTCTTCTGCCACATATACTGGTTTGATAAAATGGATGGATGGGCAAGGGGGGAGGCAAGAGTCCTTTCTGGACTTATCACTATCACTTGCATAGAAGATGATGAGGTCAAATAAGTCCTGGACAGACACAGAAGGGAAAAGCTCATAACCCTTATCAACTTGGGTGCATATTTTATTGTAGGTGGAAGGCTTTAAGCGCCTGAGGGAAGAACTAAAATTGTAAAGACATACATCTGCAAGATGCATGTCAGCGTGGTTAGTGGGGTAGGACCAACAGGTATGCCCTGCAGTCCTTATTTCTTGGGTAGCCCATTCCTGCTGCTCCATCTCTGCACTAGGTACAACTGTGTGCACAGTGTTTTGTGTGGCCCACTCCTCCAGCATGGCCTTGAGCTCTGTCTGGTAGGCATACCCATCTGCTTTGCTCAATATTGCTGAGTAATAATTGACGCCCAATGGGGAAACTGCCAATAAAAACCCAACAAAACAATACAAGATTGGGCCACGCTTGTACACGTCAAACTGGATACAATTCTCTCCATAGTCTTGGATACTTGCAGAGATCTTAGCGTATGATAGGAAGATGACGTCATTACGGGCCCTCATTACCCTCCCTAAAAAAATTGATGATGGTCAAATTGTATGGGTCGGTATCCACTAAACTGGGACTACCAAGAACCTGATTGGATAGAATTCTGGTGGTAACCACAACTCTGTGCATCCACAAATTCACTGTTCTTTTGTTGGTGAAGATTCTGTGGAGTCCCAGCTAGATATGTACCTGGACCAGGGGCATCTGCAGGTCACGTTCTATAATGGCCATTGTAAGGGGATGGGCTGTGTCACCTTTGGTCAAAGTAAAGCACCAGTTGGGGTCTTCTTGGTAGGGGGCCATAGTTGGCCTGGGCCCGCAGGGTTGCAGCCACAGTGGACTTTGCAAAACACATTGCAGCCTCAATTTCACCAAGGGACATAAGCATCCCTTGCTTTTCAACCATTTCAAGAACAATCTCTGGAGTGATCAATTTTCTTCTGCGCCTTGCAAGCTGATTGGCTGAAGGTGGGGTGTGTCTGCCTTGAGAACCAGACACTGTCATCTGATTGGCTGTTTCTGGATTCTGACTTCCATTGGTGGCTCCTTGGCTCACTTGGTCAATTACAGATGCTAGTGTTGCTATATGATTTGGGTTAGCAGCTGCCTGTGTGTGATGGGCAAACAGAGCCATGCTTGAGGACTTGGGAGAAACAACACACTCCTGGGTAGTGCTTACAGAGGGGCCTGCGGGCTGGGAGTGGCCATAGAGGGAGGCTTCACTATTAGAAGACCCAGCGTAGCCCTGCATGATTTTGTCAAGGCCAGGGAACAGCTTGTTGACTTGGTTGGTGTTGGAAGAATATATAATAAATTTTTATTAAAAATATACTCAAGAAGAGGAATGTATATTTTAGTCAATTTTATTGTTATATATGTTAATTTTGTGAATATTACAATTGAAATTTTAGCCGTCCTAAATGAAATAGGGTGATTTTTAGAAATGCTTGTGATTCCTAAAAGAATCAGCACAGATCCACTCTAGATCCTTTGGCATCTTTTTTGAGACACCCATAAATTATATTTGTTTCAAATTCCTTGCAATTATGATTTGAAACTTGGATCTTGGATTTGGCAATCCCGCAATTTAAGATTCATTAATTTTTACATGATGTCTATGATTTGTTTGACATACAGGAAATCTCAAATATTACATAAGAATCCCACATTTCTGATTCATGTATCCCAAATTTGTTTGCTGAGTTTTGTCTTTTGTTAGTTGAGTTATCTGCTTAAGAGATTTGAAATTTGCTAATTTAAATAAATTAAAAAAGTCAAATTAAATGGTTGATTTTATTAAATGTTTTTATTCTTACTCAGCTGAGTTGCCTGCAAAAGTGATTCAAAATTTGGACCAAGGATTTGACAATCCCACATTTTTACGTTCAGGTTCTGAATTTACAGTACAGGTGTGTCCCAAGTCTCTGTGATATCAGAGGATTGTGTCAATCTTTTGTGTTGACGGGACATAGGGTATAGTGTCACCATTTGGAATTATTTGGTGAAGGGTACCATATAAGTTTTTGAACAGATGTTTGTTCTTGAGAAATTTCTCTTGTATATTCATTGGTGTGCCAGCTGGGAACCCTTCCTGGAGATTCCCCATGATTAACATGGGCCAGTCAGGGTTACCATCTGTGCAAAGGATGTGTTTATTGTATAGCTTGACAGGGTGTCTGCAGTAAGCATCTCCTTGCCTGGCTTGTATTCAATTTTCATGGGGTATCTCTGTATGAGACTCATCCATTTGACTTGTCTTCTTGACAGGTATTGTTGTGTTTTGAAGAATATCAGCAACTTGTGGTCGGTGAGTACTTTGAACATCTGGGCTCCTTCCAGATAGCATCGCCACTTCATGAGGCAGTGTATGATGGTAACCAATTCTTTATTGTGTATGAGGTATCTTTGTTTGCCGTCCAATAGCTTCCTTGATTCATATGCCATAGGGAGGAAGTTTTTTGGGCCGTTTGGATACGGAGGATTACTCCTATGGCATAATCAGAGGCCTTGTTTTCTAGCTTGTAGATGCTCTCACGGTTTGGGTATTGCAGGATGGGGGCAGTAACCATGCATTATTTTAGTTGGTGGAAATGTTGGTCTTGTAAGGGTGTCCAGAAAAATTTGGTTGTTTTCCCAGTGATGGCTGATAAGGGGGCTATCAGGGCGCCCCAGTCAGGGATGAACCTGCGTATATAGGCTATCATTCCAAGGAAAGTGCAGAGTTTGCTCTTGTTCCTTGGAGCTGGCATCTCTGTTATAGAGTGTATCTTATCTGGATCCGTTTTAATGCCATCCTTGCTGATGATATGGCCAAAGAATGGAAGTTCAGTTGAGAATAACTAGCATTTGGACAGATTGGCAATCAATTGGTTTTCTTCCAGAGTACAGAGAACTGAGCGGACGTCTTCCCAGTGTTGTTGCAGGTTAGGACTATAAATGATGATGTTGTCCAGGTAGATGATTGCATTTTTTCCAATGTGTTCCTTGAATACTTCATTCATGAAAGTTACAAAGGTACTGGGAGTGTTTTTCATTCCAAAATTGAGAACAACACATTCAAAGGATCTGTATTTAGTTCTAAATGCAGTCTTTGGAATGTCTTCAGGCTTCACACAAATTTGGTGGTACCCTGCTGTCAAATCAATTTTTGTGAAGATTTGGGACCCCCTCAGGGCATCAAAAAGATCATCAATGAAAGGCAGGGGATACCTGTTTTTAATTGTGACCTTGTTGAGGGCCCTGTAGTCTATGACCAGGTGGAGTCCTCTGTCTTTCTTTGCCACAAAGAAGACAGCAGCACCATAAGTGACTTTGAGGGTCTGATAAGGACTTTTTTGAGTGCTTTGTCAAGGTAAGCTTTTAGGGTGTCATCTTCTTGTTGTGTGAGGCAGTAGATGGGTTGTGCTTTAGGTACACTCCCTTTTAGGTCAATTTTGTGTTGTATACCCCAATCAGGGGGTAACCTGGGTAGTGTCTCTTGGAATACAGAGGAGAATTCACTGATTAGCTGGTCTCTAATGGGGGCCTGTTTGTGTTGAGTTTCTGTGTTTTTGAAGTGGATAACCTTGTACGTACAGGTGCTCCAGTTGATTTTTCCAGGATTGGTTTCTTCTCCTGTTTCCATGATTTTCACAAATATGTGGTCCCTCATGAGAGTGTCAAGATGTGTTGGGTATACATGGTGGTGGACTTCTCCTTGCTGTATGGTGGCACTGTCCCAGTTGATATGAGGTTTTGTCTTTCTTATCCAGTCCAGGCCAAGTATGACATCATACTTGGGGATTGGTATGATAGGGCCACTAATTGTAGTTTGTACATCTCCAATTTGGGCGTGGAAAGGTTTTGCCTCTTGGGTAACTGGTGTGCTTTGGTTGTCTGCCATGGTGACCCTCTTGATGCTACTTCAAGTGGTAGGTAACTTCATGAGGTCTGCAAAGCTCTTGTTGATGAGAGATTGATCTGCTCCAGTGTTGAATAGTGCTGTGCCTTGATATCTGCAAAAGTGGAAAGGATAAGTGAGGAGTTTATTTCCTGTTTGGGCGGCAAACAGTAGAGGATTGCTGGAGGGTACTTGGATCATGGTGATTGAATCCACATCATGTTCTCTGTACAAGTCTTGTGAATTGGGGGAGGGCGGCTTGCCTAAGCACTCCTCTGAGCTTTTCCTCCTTGTTGGGATCTTTGGTGCTGGCCTGGTTGGCTTGTGCAGTGTAATTCCTGGTTTGAGGATGGGTATTGTTGGCTCAGTTATTTTTCTTATTGGGGCAAGGTTCTCTCTTAGCCGAAGGGTTTTTCTTGTGCTTGTTGGTGGCATGTAGATTGTCAGACTTCTGAGCTGTGCGCTTTCCCTCTAGGAATACATCCTTGAGGTTCTTGCAGCAGGTCATGTCAAACTGACATCTAATGTGTGTGGGAAGGCCATTGTAGAAGTCTAGGCGCAGCCCAGGTTCATCAAAGATGATGGTGTTGGGTGCTTGGTTGTGTAGTCCTTCATATGCCGTAATGTACTCTTCAATGGTTCCTGTCATTATGAAGGTTCAAAGCTTGATCATAATCATCACGTCCAAGTCCTTCATGGAGAACTTTTTGAGGAATGCGGCCTTGAACATTTCCCAATTCTTCTTCTGGTCAGGGTGTTGGGTAGCTATTTGGTTACAAAACGTGAAGCAGTTCCTGTGATGCAAAGGGTGATCTTGCTGACCCAGAGTCTTTGAGGGTAGTCCTCTTGTTCAAACTTGCTTTGTGTACTGTTGATCCAAAGGGAGGCGTTTTTGCGGCGTAGTCCTGCAAAGGCGCCAATTTCAGCGGTGCACAGGCATTGAAACACAATATTGGGTATCTCAGGATGTGGAGGCGCTGTTGTAGTTGGTGTGGTGGACAACAGTCTGCGGGCTTTGAGAGTGTTGTACTGATTGATGGGCACAAGGACGTTATTGTAGATGACAAGGCCTGCAGGAACATCTTATCCTACTTTGTAATCTCTCCAGCTGTTAGGGAGTACCATTGTTTGGGTTCTTTTCTTGGGAGGAATTTTTCCTTTGAGTTGGGTAGGTATGGATAACCTACCTGTGCTACCACTGTTGAGTTTATACTTCTGGGAAGTATAATAAATGAAATAAGGGGAAGATTTAAGAAGAGAATGATACTTTATTGAATATAAATATAGAATATTTATAGTATCATGACAAGCCACATGCTGTCCATGTACGTCATGGAGGTCATGGGGCTTATCTGAGTAATGTTCCTCTTGTGTCACAAGGCTTGATCAAGTTGTGTTCCATTTAGGACCTGGATTGAGTGATCCCCATCATAGATGGTTGACTGATAATGGTACCACCAGTTTATTGGTGGGACAGTGAACCATTTGGTGAGCTGTTTGGTGATTTACTTGGGGCGTTAATTCCCCAAGAGGGAGTAATGGAAGATGTTGTGACATCTCATTGATTGAATCACAAAAAATATATATTATATCCCAGTATCCTTACTGTAAATTCAGAACCTAAACGTAAAAATCTGAGACTGTCAAATCCTTGGTCTAAATTTCAAATAACATTTGCAGGCAACTCATCTGAGTGAAAGCTAAAATATTTAATAAAATCAACCATTTAATTCAGCTTTTTTTGGTTTATTCAAATTTGAAATTTTTTGAATCCTTTGAGCAGATAACTCAACTAACTAAAGACAAAAAACATCAAACAAATACAGGATACATGAATCAGAAATGCTGGATACTAATGTACAATTTGAGATTTTCTGTATGTCTAACAAATCATAGACAACATGTAAAAATTAACAAATAAAAAATTGCGGGATTGTCAAATCCAAGAACAAAATTTCAAATCATAATTGCAAAGAATTTGAAATAAATATAATTTATGGGCATCTGGAAAAGGATGTCAAAGGATCTAGAGTGGGGTTGTGCCAATTCTTTTAGGAATCACAGGCATTCTTAAAAATCATCCAACTCCATTTTAGAACAGCTAAAATTTAGATCCTACCATTCACCAATTTAACATAATTAACAATAAAATTGACTAAAGTAGACACTCCTCTGTTTGAGTATATTTTTAATAAAAATTTATTATATCTTCTTCTAACAACAACCAAGTCAATAAGCTGTTCCCTGGCCTTGAAAAAATTATGTAGGGCTACACTAGGTCTCTAAATGGTAAATCCTCTGTCTATGGCCACTCCCAACCTGCAGGCCCCTCCCCAAGCACTACCCAGGAGTGTGTTCTTTCTCCTGAATCTTCTAGCATGGCCCTGTTTTCCCACCATGCACAGGTAGCTGCTAATCCAAATCATATATCATCAATGACATCTGGAACCATCCAATTTAGCCAAGGGATCAAACGGGGAATCCAGAATCCTGAAACAGCCAATCAGATGGCACTGTCTGGTTCCCTATACAGACACTTCCCTCCCCCAGCCAATCAGCTTTTAAGATGCAGAAGAAAGCTAATTACCCCAGAAATTGTTTCTGAAATGGTCAAAAAGCAAGGGATGCTTATGTCCCTTGGGGAAATAGTGGCTGTGATGGGTTTTACAAAGTATACTTTGGCTGCAACCCTGCGGGCCCAGGCCAACTGTGACCCCCTCCCAAGAAGACACCAACTGGCGCCTGTACCTCAACTGAAGGTGAAAAGGCCCACCCTCTCATGATAGCTATCATGGAACATGACATGTGGATGCCCCTGATCCAGGTGTGTCTCCAACTGGGACTCCACAGCATTTTCACAAATAAGAGAACAGTCAATTTTTAGATGCACAGAGTTGTGGTTGCTGCTAGAATCTTGTCCAATCAAGTTCTTAGTGGCCCTAGTTTAATGATACTAACACATACAACTCTAATATCATCAATTTTATCAAAGGGAGAGCAATGGGAACACGTAATGGCATAATATTCTTATTGCATGCCTAAATTTCTGAAGTATCCAACACTGAGGAAAAGCTCATCCTATCTGATGCTTACAAGTGCAGCCCAATTTTGTATCAATTCATCAGGGTTTTTTTGGCAGTTTCCCTGGTGCATGTCAATTATTACTGTGCTTTATCAAATACCGCAGATGAGTATGCCTACCAGACAGAGCTTAAGACCATGCTGGAGGAGTGGACCATACAAAAGGCCTTTTACACAGCTGTTGTGACGGAAATCACTAGATATTATGAAGCTGTTTCTAAGAGATGGGGAATTACAACCCAAAATCCACATATAATTGATGATTAACCACCAACGCAGCTTCAGATATTTTTTTGTGAAATTTTCAATTGTCTTTCCAGGATGAAATAGAACAATTAGTCCTAACCAAAGTAATCCAAGATAAATGACCTAGGAAAGCATCAATGCATCTTCAGCATAAAATTCTGGGCATTGAGAATTGACAAAATTTTCATTTTCAAGAATGGGGGGGAAGAGCTGCAAAATTGGCTGGCATGAAATTGACATTGGGAGGCACCAACAACAAAGTTCCAGTTGCAGGGCCCCATCTTCCAGAAATGATTTGGTTAAGAATCAGATTGTACAGAATATTCTGCAACAACTTGATCACAGGATGCATTTTTAAAATCAAAAATTAGAACTTGGAAAAAATGATTTTTATTGAGTAAATTTAGGAGGACTCAACTCTTAGAGTTGAAACCGGGAAAATTATTTGATATATATCAGAAAAATTGACTAAGCAATACCACCTGAGTCTTGACCTCCTATTTCTTCCACATTGTCAAGTAAGTATCTAGTCCAGGTTGTAAAGAACCCTTGTGTGACTAGTTTCTGACAACCATACTGATTAACTTGCTCATATTGGGTGACCCTCATATTACGTCAATTTATCAACGTCAGTTTGAAAGAGGGAGCAGGTTTTGGCTGGAAGACTGGAGCAGCTGTGACCCATTTTTGATTGACTGTTTGGTTTAAATCTGTTAACTTGGTCAATTTCGATACAGGTTTTCCGGCCTTCTGAGCCTTCTTACTTGGACGGACAATACCCAGCATTATGGAATCTACCATGAAAGCTGTAATGAGTACTGAGATGGATCAGTGGGAATGGGCAGCCAAGGAAAATACGGCCACAGGGCATGCCTGTTGGACTTACCCTATCAACCACACTGACATACATCTTGCAAATGTATGTCTTTATAGTTTTGGTTTGGCTCTTGGGTGCTCAAAGCCTGCCACCTATAAAAAAATGTGCACCCAAAGAAGATCTCATTATCTTCTAATCAAGTGATAGTGATAGGTCCAGAAAGGACTCCTGCCTCCCCCATGCTCTTCCATTTGGTTTGTCAAGCCCACATATATGACAGAATACATTTTTGAGCAATTGAAGCAATCAGCTCTTGCTGCCTCTTCCCAGTCAACAATCCCTGCCTCCCTGACCCCCCATCAATACCAAGCCACCCACCTTCCAACCCTGACTCCCAAACCACCACCCATTCCCTCGCCACTACCTCTGATGCCATCTCTTTTACAGGCGCAGATGAAGGCAACATACATTCTGCTCATTCCCTCCCCTCTTGTCATTTGATGAGTAAAATAAAACCTTTCTTTGTGACAAATTTATAATTTTTTATATTATTTCTTCCAATTCATAATTAATAATATATTTTTTATATTATTGACATCCCTATGATTAATAAAATGGTATATATTTGATGTGGTAACATATAATTATTTACATGAAAATTTTCATTATTGTTAATAAAGTAAGGACCACAAATGATAAATTACATTAGAATATTGCAAATATACATTAACTCTTGATATTTAGATATTATATGTATAACTCAATGCATTTTGCATAGTAAAATTCATTGTAAACTTAGCACTTTTATTGTAATTTTATATTTGGGCTATGTCTATAAGTGGGAGCTATTAACACTTATTAAAAATATTGATACATAGTGCATTTTAAAGCTTGCATATTTACCTATTGATAATGATTCTGTAAAATTTAAGTCAGATTTTGTGAGTTATTAGTAATTCAATGGATTAGTCGATCACTGTTTATGACCAAGAATTGGCTGATTTTCTTTGCTGTGGCAATTGTGCCTTTTCTGATAATTACATGCTGTTATCCCATTGGTTGGTTTCACATACTACCTCACAGGCAATAGAAAAACGTGGTGTTGCAACTGAGTTTCCCTCCTCACCTACTAATGTATCTTACAACACACAGATGGCACTTTATGAGCCACCCCTTGATGTATCTAACAGCATGGACCAATCTGATGGCAATATTGAACTGTGGGAACTTTCTCCTAATTAAGAGTGCTGCCAATTTGACTTGCTGATCCCCGCATAAGTTATTCTTTGGCTTTGAACCTTACATGGAACACACCACTATGCCACCCCTTATGGCCTTGTGGCTTTCCCCATATAGTATATTAATCACCATATTCTACAATAAAAAATACCTTATTCTATTCATTTCTGTTCTTTCTATTGGACTGTTGTCTTCCCCAATCAAATAAGGAACTCTGAATGGTTCAGTTGCAACAGTGGTAGCAGAGGTAGGTTCACAACCTATCTAAAAGAAAAATTCCCCCAAGAAAGGACAGAGTATGGGCTGTATGGCTACTCCCCTTCAAGAAACTTTCCTTCCAATCCCCAAGGGTTATGCTATCTACTAAGACCAGCTGATGCTCACAAGTGTGTACAATTGACTCTGCCTTAGGCAGTGCAACGTAAGTGTCACCCTGCCCCAATCAGACCTTTCTCAATGCATGCAAAATCTCCAACTTGAATCTTTTGCAGGTGGTGTCAAAGGAGCTGACATTGCTTGTTGGCTTCATTCTACCAAGACCCACCTTTGTATATCTCAGGTTCCTGAGCCCATGTGGGCTTCAACCGCTTCTGGGCGCCTTAAAAGACCTGCTTCAGTGTGCTTTACCAACTGGGCCATCCAAGAGATAGATGTCACTTGGGCGTTGTTCAGGGACGCCGCAAAATCCCACTACAGTGAAACCTTTTCACCTATTGTGGTGGAAACTCCCCTACTGGCCATTAAACAGACCAGGTTGGTCCCTGAATACCTTGCAGCTTGGCAACAAGCCCTTGCTGCCGCCCCAGAAGCTATGACTGACGGGACTGCCATGCTCCTTACTCTAATAGTCAATGGGCTCAAACCCCATATCTGCAAGTGGGTTCCCGTGGGGCGCTGTACCTCCATTGACAGCTGCTACAAGACCATTGTGGAGGCCAATAATCAGGCTTCAATGGGCTTCTGTAGGTCCAATGACGCGCCACCCCAGTCCTGTCCCGCACCTGGCAGTGCCCACAATCAAGTGGGCCACCGCCAGTCCTGCCAACAAGAGAATGGGGTTAAGGACCCCTGCAAGGGGGAACTCCAATTAGTGCAAATCAAAGACCCAGGAAAAGCCTGGGGTTTGTAGATACAAGAAGTTCTGCAACTCCACTTGACCCTCACTCTCAATCCTTCCTTATAAAAACACCTGTGATTATAATGTGCATGATGTTAAAGCTCTTAATGTATTCCAAGTCCATAGCAACAACCCTGTTCTCCAAGCAAGCCATTCTTCAAATAAAGTAACCTGCTTGGCCTACCCCTTCTGTTTCTGTGGGAACACTCATAAACTTTTGGTAGACGCTGGTGCCAATCACACTATGGTTGACCAGGCGTTTGCAGATTCTCAGCAGCTGGACCAAGTGCCCAGCTGATTCAAGGCATTACAAGTAGCTGACTCCTTCAGAGTGGTGATTACCCATGAGACAGTACCCTTCTCTGTGAGAATGGGGAATGTCCAGGTCAAGCTCCCTGGGCCAATCATGGCAGGGCTCAGCCACAACGTCATTTCTGGTCTGGACTGGTTGAGGCACAACTGTCTCTATATTGACTGGGATACATCTGTAATCACTCTTAACAGAAATGGGGTGGGGTTCCAGATCTATCCTATCAAAATGAGCAAGTTACTACATGATAATGTGTTTGTCAGAATCACAGAGATGGGTACACATGATTTTTTCAGGAATCTTCTGGAGGAAATTCCTGTCAACAATGATTTGGAAAAGCCAACTACAAAGGGGGATTCCAAGCCAGGGTTATTTAGAAATATTGGGAAATCTAAATTAGTTAGTAGTAATTGTTCTAATTTACCTTTTAAAATCATTTCAGATGAATTGAATAATCATTTCAATTCATGGACAGGGATCAAACCCAAGACTTCCCTGGGCTTAATTGTTCATCTAGATGATAAGGTTAGTGTTAATCTTCTTATTGACCAGTTTTTACCTTCAACAAAAGGCTGCAGTCAATCATGTGATGTCAATTCAACTTCAAACCCGCTCCAGAGTCTTCATGGTGACGTTCTTAAGGCAGTTTTACACCTTTAATATGATCTCTAGTCCAGGAAACTCTGGTTCTGTTGTCTGCCCATCTTCCCTTCTCCAGAAATCAGCTGGGGAAAATTTGGGACTTTCCAAGTGCTGGTTCTTAATCTTAGGGTATATAATTTAAGCTAAACATGACCATTTTATCATTGAGGTTCCACTTAAGCTAAGTCCTTTTACAAGCAGCCTTATTGTGGGTTCCAGGTTCTCCAAATTCCCCAGTTTTCTTCCCCAAATTTCCTAGATTCATCCCCAAACTTTTTGGTCTCCTTTACACTGTCTCTAAATTATTTTTAAACTACCATGCTATGTAAAGCTGGTGAGCTACATTTTACTATTTGGTCAATCAATAAAGTCTACATTCGCCCAAGTGAATCATTTTGCCTATTTTTTAACTTGACTTAAGCCTTAAAATCCTAAACCATGAGATTACCCAAAACTCCTTTTATGGAGTCTCTTGGGTATAAATGGGTTTACTGGGTGGTCTTATTGCCGGCTGTACTGGCCAGCATTTTGATAGGCTCACACACAGATTCTGGTACCTCTCCCAAGGCACAATTTTTAGACAGCTCCTGGAGTTGGGTGATACCAGGAGTTTTGTATACCGCCACCCCCTTGTCACATAACCCACGTCACAGCAAAGAAACCAAGAACTACCAATCCACCTACCAACCCCCAAACCCCAAGTCTTCTGTCCTTTGTCTTCTGCCTTCCCCCTATGTTACTTGGAGGTGTACTTCTTCCTAGGACGCTTCAACCCGCTGTTAGGCAGGTATTGTCTATTTGGAGAATTATTTCATTTTGGAATGGTGTCCTTGCCCGTAGGATCCTTGATAAATGGAAAAATCCTTATGCCATCATTCACCACCTAGGAAGATTGCCTCCTAGCGGGTGGGTGCCTGACAGATTTCAAGGGGGGAAACTAGACTTTAATCAATGCTCAGTCAAAGTTATCTGCACCAAACCACTTGCGGCTCCCCCCTTGACCACTCCACCTCCATCAGCACTAGTATACTTCTTGAGTAATACAAGGATGTCTTTAGAGAGACGCTAGACCAACTGCCCCTTCAAGAGTGCTGTGATCTGAGGCGCGGCACAGAGTCACAGCGGTAAATCCTAACCTTAGGATTGGATTTGTACTAAGTCTCGGTTAGAATGGCAGGGAAGGCTATGCAATTACCTTGTGGCCCTGAATGAATAATACCTACTAGACATGACTAGAGAGGCGCCAATGTACGGTGAGACACAAAGACAAAAATATGAATAGAACTTAGTTTTATTAGAAAATAGGAAATAAAATATATAGTGGTTTACAATACCACAAAACAATACCAGGACAGTAGGATCACTTGCCACAGGCATGAGTGGGGCAAGTGAGTTACGCAGGATCAGGAAACTGAACAATTGTATTCTCCAATTTGGAGCCAGCCTCATTTCAAAGGGCAAAAGCAAAAGAAAGTAATTTGTCCTCAAAATAACCCAAAAAAGGCAAAATCAAAACATGGTGAATGGCAGCATTCACAACATTACCCCCCTCTAGATTAGCCTTAGGGGGGTAATACTTGCAGAGGAACTTAGCATGCATGCAAGCAAAAGGTCAACCACTAGAGAGGAGCTTTCCTGTATACTCTGATCCTTGCTTAAAGGTCACTTCTAAGGTTCCAATCCACAACAAGTCTAGCTTATGAGCTTGTCCTCCTACTCTGTGTTGATAATACAGAACATGGTCTCCAATGGCAAACTCAGGCAGGGGGGTCTCCTGGCATTGTCAGGGGAGAGCTCCAACAGCTTGGTCTTATAGGTGGACGTGTAGGCAGTAGCCTGTATATCAATGATGTGGTTGACTAGATCTTTGATGTGCTCATCAGGGTTCATGACCTTATCAGAGGAGAGTAGGGGGCCCCAGGAGCAACAGGGTAGTGGCTTCACAACCATACAGCATAGCAAAAGGGGAGTACCTGGTGACACAAGGCTTGCTAAGGCAATATGCAAAGAGAGCAGCAGGTAAGTATAGATCCCAGTTGGCAGCGTCAGAGTAAGTAAGTGTCCTAATGATAGAAACCAGAGTTGAGTTGGCGCGCTCAACTGCCCCATTGGTGGAAGGATTATAGGGGGCAGAGAAAGACTGGTGAGACCCCAAGGCTTCAACCACTGAGGTCACTAACTTAACATTGAAGTTAGTCCCATTGTCAGACAACAACACCTTAGAGCAACCATGGCAGAAGAATATATCTTGTAGCAGAAAGGTGGTGGTAGTCTTGGAAGTGATGTCTTTAGTAGGAAGAGCTTCTACCTACTTGCTAAAATGATCAACAGCAATTAGGATAAAGCAGCAACCAGAGAAGGAGCAAAGGAGAGGCCCTACAGCGTCAATACTGACAGTGTGGAAGATGTTTTGAGGGGGGACTAGCTTGAACTAATGATCAGCAGCTTTAGGACGTTGGAGCTGGCAATCATGGCAACTGGCAATAACATCTGGGATCAGCAAGCAAAGATTTTCCCAGAAGTAATTCTTCTGGAGCCAGGCATGGATCTTGACTATGCCTCCGTGTCCCTTCTCCTTATGGGCTTGCAGCACCAACAAAAGGCAAAGACTAGGCCTTACATAGGGCAAGTAGTGGTCTTTTACCTTCTTGAAAAGTTGATTGTTACAAATGAGGGTGTCTTCAGATAGCTTAGAAAGGGCAACTCAAACTTCCTCTGTCTTTCTCTCCCATGACAAAGGGTATTCAATTAGTTCATACAACCGGTCAGCTTCAGCAGATTGTAGATCAAGGATGGGCATTCTGGACAGTCTGTCAGCATTCTGATGTTGAATCCTGGGGCAGTGCAGCACAGTGAAGTCATACCCTTGCAATTGGAGAGCCCATCTAGCTATTTGTCCTTTGGGTTCCTTGAGTTTCTGTAGCCATTTGAGTAAAGCGTGGTCAGTAACCACAGTGAAATGGGTGCCATATACGTAATGGCAGAACTGCTTGACAGCATGCAGCACAGCAAGGCACTCCTTCTTGGTCACACTGTAGTTATTCTCATGTTTATTCAGGACACAAGAGGTATAAGCTACAGAGTGATCCACACCCTCATTGTCCAGTTGAGCCAAGATATCCCCAATAGCCAGGTCACTAGCATCATTATATAAGATGAATTCCTTATTTTAGTCAGGATATACTAAGATGGGAGCCTCTTTGAGTTTTTGCTTGAGGGCTTCAAAGGCTTGTTGTTGACTGGCAGTCCATTCAAAAGGGACATTACACAATAGCTGGACCAAGGGTTCACTAGTGTCAGCAAAATCAGGAAATATTATCTATAGTATCCCATCATGCCCAGTGAGACTTGAACTTCTTGCAGGTTGGTGGGCGGAAGCATTTTGTCAATGGCTTTGACTTTCTTAGTCATGGGGCAGATTCCTGCTTGAGTCACCCCATGGCCCAAGAATTCAAGGCGTTCTTTGAAGAAAGCACACTTAGATAGTTTTAACTTAAGTCTGGCCTCACAAATCTTTATGGACTCCTCCTTGAGATAGGCCAAGTGATTAGTTAAGGTGGCACTGAAGACAGTTATATCATCTAAGTACACTAAAACACATGAGAGCATCAGATCATGGAGAATGGAATCCATGGCTTGTTGGAAGGTAGCTCGAGCATTGCAGAGTCCTTGAAGCATTTGAGTGGGCTCAAACAATCCTTCAGAAGTGATGAGTGCAGCCTTCTGTCTATCTTTGGGAGAGAGATCAACTTGCTAGTATCCAGAAGCCAGATCCATGGAAGAGAAGAACTTAGAGCCCCCAAGGCGTAGGAGAGCATCATCAATGAGTTATAAAGGGTAGGAGTTCTTTTTGGTTAAGGAATTCAAGCGTCGTTAGTCCATCACAATACAATGACCTCCATTCTTCTTCAGTATGAGCAAGGGGGAAGCCCATGGGCTTTGGGAAGGAGCAAGCAGTCCAGCATCTAAAAGTTTCTTAAGCTCTTTAGACACCTGAGCATCTTCTACTCAACTGCAGCGGTAGGGTTTAGCACAAAAGGGGGGAGCATCACCAGTATCAATCTGGTGAATGACGCCTTTGGCTAATCCATAATCTGTGCTGTCCTTAGTAAAGATATCCAAAAACTGGTCCAGTAGGTCAAGCACCTCTTTCTGTTGAACCAAGATAGTTGCAGAAAGTCTTGGGCAGTGAACAAGGATAGGACTTGTGGCTCATCCTCAGGTAAGTTGAAGTCCTGAAATGTACCAAAGGGATGGAGAGATAGGACATCAGGAGCATTCAATATCTTGCCATAGCCAACAACCTGCCCTCTAGACACATGTATGGGGAGGGCAGTCAAGTTGGGAATTGGCAGTTGAACAGGGTCTTTATGAGAGACATCCAAGATTCCTGGACAGAGATAGGGTTTGTTGCGCCCTAGCAAGGGAGGAGAGTATAACTCTAGGAATGTACATTTGGGCAGCTTGTACAATATTTGAGAGTCTAGGATAGTTTGAGACCCAGGCGAAATAATCACAGCAGAAGTGGCCAAGAGAGGAATCCCTTCTGACGTGGGGCAAGCCATAGGAGGACACTTCATGTTGTAGGAATGGGTTTGGTATTTTAAAGTGAAAACACCAGTGGGATATTCCAAGGCACATGTCTTGAGGTGCTTCCTGGGAACTTTAACTGGCTCTTCAAAGATCAGAGGGACTTTGTATCCCAAGATAGAGAGGAAGCTGTCCTTTAAGTTGATGATCCCATTATATTCCCTAAGGAATTGAGTACCAACTAGCAGGTCATAGCTCTTGTTCTCCAGGACAACGGCAGGCGCGGCCAAGAGCAGCTTACCAAATTGCATGGGCAGAGCAGAATAAGCTCCTATAGCAAAAGTCATGGACATCCCAGCTGTGCCATAAGACTGATGATAGTTAAATTTCAGGGGCAAGTTTGAGCTTCTTGAAAAGCTTTGAGGAAATAACATTAACAGCTGACCCTGTGTCTAAGACAGCCTTAATTTTCATCTTTTGGATGGATATTTCCACACAAGTGGTAGTACAACCAAAAGGAGAGAGGATAGCCAGAATGTCTTGGGTTTCTGATAGTTTTTTGTCCCACTTTTCAATCATGCATCTGAGGCCTGGGAACTCCTTATAGACTGTCTGGAGAGAGAGCAAGACGGAGACATTTTTTTAACACAGCGTCAGCAACCTCAGCAGCTTCCTCAGAAGACTCAACAAGCACAGGAGATCTCTTGGCTTGGGTGAGGTAAGGGCAAGAGACAACCTCCTTGGCTTCAGGCAGAGGCTTGGCGGTTGTAGTAGTCTTCCCAGAAAGTAGCTTATAAGGAAATATAATAGTTTCAGGGACAGCCAGGACAGAGTTTCCATAGGCATCAGGATCTTCTAAATCAGAATTGTCATTGTCAGAGTCATCAGATATGTTGTGGAATAGCAACAGAATGAGAGGAGCCTCATGTGTCAGCAGGCTCAGAGTCAGCAATGGAGGGGGGAACTGGAGAAGACTAGGAAAAATTGTCTACCAAGAGTGTCTCTGTCTCTAGGTTGACTGTTCTTTTCCCGCCTGTTCTTTGGGATCAGCTCCTTCAACTTGAGGATTGGTGCAGACTTGGGAATGGTGACCTATTTGTCCACAGTTAGACAACCCTGTTGTTTAGGAGGATTCTGCAAATGTATGGTAAGGATATGCAGACCACATGAAGACAAACCAGCGGTAGAAGCAGCACATCTGTCCTTCACAACTGCACCAGAATGAGTAAGATGCATATCCTGCAACAGGGTCTTTATGCTCTTCATGGAAGAAAGCATGGCTTTATGGGCCTTGAAGTGAAGACACAGGATCTGATTAACCTTGAGGGCTTGAGCGCAAGCCATGTATGCTTCATGTGCGGTCAACTGGAAGCTTGTGATCAGTTGTTGTCCTTCCAAATAGAATCTATCTGCAAATTCAGCTAGGGTCTCCTTTGGTTTGAAGGCAATGTGCATGAATGCGTCCTTCTTCACTTCTAAACTAAAGTCACCCCCCAAACTTGTCAATCAGAAGCTGCTTCATATCTTCCCAGGTCTCAATGGTGGGCAGCTCTGGAACAACTACCGCTTGGCAGGTCTGGTGTAGACAGGTCAGAATGTGTTCCTTCTTGACTTCATCTGAGGCTCTTCTCATGGCAGTTTCATAGATAGTTAGGAAAGCTGCAATAGTTGAGGTTCTGGGGTCGAAACCTTGCTTAAAGATAGGCTTGAAATGTGCTTCTGGAGTTGGGCCACCATTGTTGCTATTGAGTTTGTTTATGCGTGGAGAGAATTCTGCTTCTGACTTGGTGGGGGGCTGCCTGGCCCACAGATGGTGAACACTATCTTTGAGAGTAGTTAAGGTGTCAGCAGTGTGGGTGCCTGTATTATTGGCAAGGACAGTCTGCTGCTCAGTAACATTCAGGCGCTGACCCTGTGTAGTTATTACCAAGGAAAGCTCAGCCAGTTGGGAAGTAAGAGACAGGCCTACCAAAAGGTAAGGGGCAAACCTGTCATTTACTGAATCAACCACTTTACTTAGTTCTTGTATGTCTTTATCAAGCTCAGAGTGATCTTGCTTCAGGAGGTCCAATTCATTTGCTAGAGCTATTAACTCTCTAGCACAATGGATGCAGGGGGCTCCTGAAAAGCCAGGGCAACAACCATCTTTGCCCACATTTTCAGGTGGACTAACTACTTACGTCATTGCCTCACGCAAAGTAGCAACCTCTTGTTGTAATTCAGCAACCTGAGCCATCAGCGCAAGTACTTGAGGGTCAGGCTGAAGGACTTTGGGGGCAATCCTGACTGTAGGTAGATGCTCTTAAATCTCAAATGGCATCCCAGAGCCTCTGTTCTCTATCTGCTAGCTCATTGGATGGAGGAAAAGGCAGGGCATCTGCTTTGGAGGCAGACAGTTCATTTACTTGAGTCTGGAGTTTGGTAATAGTGGCAGCAGTAGCATCCCTTTCTTGATCAAAGTACTTTCCAAGTTTGTGGAGGCCCTTTGCATCATGGACCGCTACTTGCTGTAATTGGTCAAAGGAATAAGCACTGAACTTGTTAAGTTGTTGCACAATTTGTTCAAAATTGGTGAGATAGGCGTTTAAAGTAGAGTCTACTTGGGCATGCCAGGGAAGTTCCAGTTGGTGGAACTCATGAAGGAGCTCTCTGATATACTCAGGGATGGATTGGCACATATTTGATGAAAGTGACCAAACAAGACTGGGAGGTGACAGAGTTGCGCTGATTATTGGATACTAAGGAAAACAGGGAATGAATCCACTGCTGGTAGGCCGCAAACTGATCCTAGTGATGTGTGACAGCGGCTTGCAACAACAAAATTTCCTGAATATGAAGCCCTATACCATTTGATGATGGTCTAAGGCAGGTTGTAAAAAGGAGGACAATAGATGTTCAGCAGAGCCAGCCGCCAAGAGGAGATGCTGGGGAAATTGTGGCTCTATAATCAATTTGTAGTATTCTGCCCACTTTGAAATGAAGCTGGAGGCAAGGGATGGCTCCATCACGGGCTATCACAAGGGCTACTGCCATGACTTGTTCCAAGTAAGGGGTACCCAAATGGTAGGCCACTAGGCAGGACCACTCCCAAGGTTCAGCACAGTAGAGACAATAGGCAGGTTGGCAATGTCTTCTTCAATAGGAGGACTGGTAATTTCAGGCAAAGTTGGCTCTTGTATAGATGGAGGCAAAGGTCCTGAAAAGGTAGTTGCAAAGGGGGTAACCAAGGGGCTTACAGCCCCTGTAGTGAGCACCATTTTTGTTGTGATCTGAGGCACGGCACAGAGTCACAACAGGAAATCCTAACCTTAGGATTGGATTTGTACTAAGTCTTGGTTAGAACGGCAGGGAAGCCTATGTGATTACCTTGTGGCCCTGAATGAATAATATCTACTAGGTGTGGCTAGCGAGGTGACAAAGTATGTGGAGACACAAAGACAAAAATGTGAATAGAACTTAATTTTATTTGAAAATAGGAAATGAAATATATATGGTTTACAATACCACAAAACAATAACAAGACAGTAGGATTACTTGCCACAGGCATGAGTGGAATAAGTGAGTTACGCAGGATCAGGAAACTGAACAATTTTATTCCCCAATTTGGAGCCAGCCTAATTTTGAAGGGCAAAAGCAAAAGAAATCAATTTTTCCTCAAAATAACCCAACAAAGGCAAAATCAAAACATGGTGAATGACAGCATTCACAACAAAGAGAAATACAACATGCTGTTTAACTACAAGGGTCACTGCCCAAGGCAAGTCCCCTTTATTATCTGACACCCAAGGAAGACAAGACTCTCTGACAACACCTTGTGAGCATACTCAACAAGGGCTTCATACGCCCCTACCTCTTGCCCTACAGGGCTGCAGTCTTCTTTGTAGCTAAGAAGAACGGGTCTCTTTGGTTGGTGACCAACTACCGCGCCCTAAACAAGGTGACTGTCAAGAAAAAATACCCCCTTCTGTTGATTGACAACCTGTTTGACACGCTCTCAGGTGCAAAGGTCTTCAGTAATATTGATCTCACTACAGGGTACAACCAGGTCCAATTTGCACCAGGGGATGAGGTAAAAGCCGCCTTCTGCACACGCTACGGGTTGTTTGAGTGCCAGGTCATGAACTTTGGAATGACCAACGCTCCTTCCACCTTTGTCATGTTGATGAACAAGGCATTTGAGGAATTGATTAAAAAATGTGTTGTTGTGCACCTTGAAAACATCATTGTCTTCAGTCAAGATTAAACCACACACCTCCAACACCTCTGTGCTGTCCTTGACACCCTTTGTAAAAATAAGTTAAAGGTCAAGCCTTCAAAATGTGAATTCCTCAGGTCAGAGCTTCTATTCCTTGAGCACACCATCTCTGCCCAGGGGATAAAGCCCAACCCTGCCAAAATTAAGCAATCACCAGTATGCCACCTCCCACAATGTGAGCCAGGTGCGTACATTCTTGGGCATGAGTTCCTACATGGGAAAGTTTATTCCCAACTGCAGAAAACTAATTGCACCTCTCACGGAGCTCTTAAATACAAACAGTGCTTCCATTGGACCCCTTTCAGAGATCAAGCCTTTGAGACGTTGAATCAAAGACTTACAACTGCACCCTTAGTGCAGTTCCCCAATCAGAACCACCAGTACAAACTTGAGACTGATGTCTCTGACAAAGCCATAGGGGGTGTGCTACAAGTGGAAACTGATGAAGGTGTCTTTCTCCCCGTGGCCTATGAATCAAGGGAGACACCAACTCAGATCAACACTACCCTGTATATGACAAAGAGTTAGAAGCAATTGTGCACTGTGTCAAGAAATGGTGTTGTTATCTGGAAGGAGCCACCTTTCCACCCTGCATCCTGACAGACCACAGGTTGCTCCAGTACTTTAATATGCAGTCCCATTTGTCACAATGTCAGGCAGGCTGGTTCAAACGCCTGTCCCCTTATCAACTACTTATCAAATACAAGCCTGGAAAGGAGCTTGTCACCGCTGATGTCATTTCCAGGTTATATGTGGTGTCCATCACAAAAGACAGCAGCTTAGACCCGGACTGACCAATGCTCTACCTGCTCCCTGAAGCAACCATATAAAAAGGCCTCAATTCTGCAACTATCTCCAAGTTAAAGGACAACAAGAGTCAGTTCACCGCTGATTCAGGCAACATTTTTTGCCAGGCAGAGACTGATGAGAAACGCCGTACATTCCCACCACCCAGAAAGGAGATACCATACTGCATTATCACCACACCTTAGGTCATATCAGAGGGTATAAACTCTTCAAAATAATCAAGCATAAGGTTTAGTGGTCCAGTATGCATCAAGACATCTTGGATATCCTCAAAACATGTGTGCTGTGCAAAAAGAACATGTCAAAGCCTACACCTCCCAAGTCTGTTCTGACCATCAAAGCCATGGAACCCTTTGAGCAGTGGATCCTCAACATTGTTGGACCCCTTCCCAAAGATAGGCTAGGCAAGAAGTACATCATTACAGCTATCAATTACTTCACCTGTTGGCCAGTATTGTGGGCAACCACTAACCACACCACTACCATAATCATCCACTTTATTGGCAAAGAAATTGTGGCCTGCTTTAGGCAACCCAAACTTCTTATCACAGATGGCAGGCCTGAACTTGTGAGGCACGTCATGGAGATGTACTGCGCCAAAAATGCCCTCCAAAGAATAGTAACAACTCCCTACCATCCTCAAGCCAACGGAAACATGGAGCATCTAAATGGTTCACTGGTCCAACTAGTTGCTAAGCTCTCACAGGAGCATTCTAACACTGTGTGGCCTGAACACCTGCCCACCGCGCTACTCATCTTGCAAGCAAGGATCAACAGAGGAACATGGTTTAGCCCCAGAGCCTTGGTGTTTGGGACAACTGACAGCTTGACAGTAGTGGAACAAGGGAAATCATGATCTACAGTTCCCAGGAAACCCCCCTTGCTGTCTACCCCCTCCCTGAGCCAGTGGCAGGCCAAAGCTTGGAACATTGAGCACAAGCAAATTGAGGGAGGGACAAAACACCTCAAGGCCAGATACACCGTAGGTGATGCCATCTATGCCCTCAACCCAAATTTGGCTAAATTAGAATCCAGCCACCTGGGGCCATTCAAGGTAGCCGCAGTCTATGACAATCACACCCATCAACTTGAAGATGCCCAAGGAAACACCAAGAAACTCTGCCATGATTGCTTGCGCCCCTGCCGCGCCATCCCCACACAAAGTTTGTTTGTGCAGACCTTCCCAGATCTTCCACAAACTCTGATCCTGGTGTATGACAACAAGCAGGGGGTAAGGGGGTGTTACAACAAAGTTTCCCTCCTTACTGCTAATTTATCTTACAATACACAGGGGTGCTTGATGAGCCGCCCCTTGATGTATCTAACAGCATGGACCAATCTGATGGCAATATCAAACTGCAGGCATTTTCTCCTAATTAAGAGTGCTGCCAATTTAACTTGCTGATCCCTGCACAAGTTATTCTTGGCTTTGAACAGTACATGAAACATGCCACTATGCCATCCCCTGTGGCCTTATGGCTTTCCACATATGATATATTAATCACAATATTCTACAATAAGCAATAACTTATTCTATTCATTTATGTCATTTCTATTGGACTGTTGTCTTCTCCAATCAAATACTGAACTCTAACTGATTTAGTTGCAAGAGTGGTTGCCACCCCAACCCCATCCATTCATGGGGTGGCAACTATGTTTCCTATTTCCTGTGTGGTAGAGTGTGAAAAATCTATTTGGATACCAGCGTGTAAGTATCATAAAATACACAATAGCCACAGCAAAGAAAATCAGCCAATTGATGGTCATAAACAGTGATAGATTGATCCATTGATTTACTAATAGCTCAATAAATCCGACTTAAATTTTACAGCATCATTATCAATAGATAAATATGCAAGCCGTAAAATGCACTATGTATAAATATTTGTAATAAGTGTTACTGGCTCCCTAATATAGACACAGTCCAATTATAAAATTATAATAAAAGTGCTAACTTTACAATGAATTTTAATATACATAATGCATTGAGTTAAGCACATAACACTGAATTAACATTGCTGACAATACAACCCAGTATAGTTAACATTAAATAAAACATTCACAATTAAATATGAAATTCTAATAAAATACTAGTTTCAAATAAAAAGGTTATATAATGAAAAATATAATCTATATGTGCTAATTTAGATGGCTAGTTTAATGCAATTCTGGTGTATTTTTTAGTTTATTATGCTATTTTTTGTATGATTGCAAGTTATCTGTATTATTTGCAATAATTGTCAATAAAATTTACTATTATCTATGATTTCATGACCATGTTTTTATGGTTATACTATATAAACCATTATTTAGGATGTGAAACAAACAACATGTCTGAAATATAAAACATAATCAACAGATTAGAGTCATCTCTCCAAAAGGTTGTTGAGCTTGAACATAACATCAGGGAAATTGTAGTGAATCAACTGGGAAATGAAGTAAGGGCTTTGGTCTAGAAAAACAAAATTGCAAAGAATAGTTTGAGAACAATAGTCAAAGAAGATCACAAGGAAATAATACCCAATCTTCAAGGGAAAATATTATAAAAATTGAACTTCAATGATGAAGTTTATAATTTTTGAGAGTTCTTGGGAAGCAACAGAAGAAATAATCAGAAGATCAAACTAATAGAAGGAAATGAAAAGTCAACGGAAATTAACAGAAATGAAGAGGAAACAAATCAAAACAAAAGAAATAAAAACATGGAAATGAAAACAGAAATGAATGAAGGAAATGCAGCATACTCAAGAAGCAGAAGTGCTTCAAGAAATAATGAAAATTTATCAAATGAAGGAAATCAAGAGGAAGCACAGAAAATAAGGAAGATCAAAGCAAGGAAATCAAATGAAGAGCAACCACCGCTCATTAAGTTCACCAAAGAGGTGCCTGTGGCTGAGGGGGCTGCAGGGGAAAGAATTAGTAAGTTCCTTTTGTTTTTACTTACATTTACTTTAGTCACATCAAGGAATGGGGGAGAGGTTGTCAAAGTGGCGGCATACACACCAAGGGGTATGTATGGGGGTTACCAATCATTGGTAGCCCCAGTCATTAAAAGAAATAAAAATGAAGTTAAAGGAATAATTCAAATGAATATGAATGAATTCTCAAAGAAGGAAGCAATGAACAGGGAATATCAAGCACCTGAAGGAAGTTCAACTTGGATTAGGGAAGCATATGAAATAAGAGCAAATATCAATTTCAAAGAGATGAATGAAATAAAAATGAACTTTAAAATGAATTTTGATGAATATATTTATGAAAGCATTCAAAGATTTTTATTTTCAAATATGAATGCATACAAATCAAATACAAAGAAGTTTGAATTTCAAGTAGGAAATGAATATCTCAAATCAGCAACATTCAATGAATTCATCAAAGCATTATCAAATAAAGTTGGGGATGCAAACCTTGTGAACAAAATGAAGCCTTTAATAATTTTGTTTTCCAAAGCCTGGGGGCAGACACCACTGGAGCTCCTAAGGAAACAATTTTCACATTTTTCAACATGTCATACATCAACAGATTAGCAACATACAAAAAACTTTGCTTATTTTCTAAGTTGTACACTTTGCAACGCCTGCATATTGCAGTATACCTGGGCATCCTACTACATTACATCATGAAAAAAACACCAAGAAACAGGAAGACATCCCTCAACAAATGGACATTTGCCGCTTAGCTCTGGAGAAACAAAAAACTCCACAGGGCTATAAGACCGTGGAGCACATCCTCTACAATAGTTTTGCTTTAGCATCAATATTTGGATATTACTTCCTTCCTGAAAAAATTGCTCACCAACTTCCTCACAACCTTGACTTTTATCAAGCGCTTGGCCACAACTGGGGTGATGAGTGCCACCCCACTTGCAATTGGCTCTCAAATAATCCAACACGTACAGAAGAGTATGTGATCTCAATTAATGGCTTTTGAAAAAGACAGCATTTAAGGGTATAATTCCCCATAATAACCCATCCCTTGCATATTTGCTTTTATATAATAAAATTTCATCTATTTTAATTCTTTATTTCTATTTTTTTGTATCATAATAATGATATATAATTAGATAATATATTATAATGCAGTAGTTTTAATAAATCAAACATGTTTAATATTGAAATTTGTGTTGTAAACTTGTTTATTTAGTTGATTGTCAAAAACAGGTTCATATAATAGTACGTAACCCATATGAGCTCTATTTACCCGCCTCAAACTGCCTGCTCCACTTATGTTTTAAACAAGTGATTGTTTAGAACTTGAATTACTTTTCCTTTTTAATATGATTTGATAAATGGATTTGCTCTTCTTAACCTGCGTCATAAGTAATAATTAGTAAGGTATACATGAAAATCATTGGTTTTTGTGTTGTGTGGCTCTAGTGGCACTGAATCAATAAGGTCCAGGTGATGACTCACAAGGTCAAATCTGTGGCTTTTAAAAAAGCCATTGTAATAAAAAGGGTTCATATTTATTCAAATAAAATTAATACAGTAGTTTTCAAACCTGTTGAGATAAACATATACTATTCAGTTTAGAACACATGAACTCAGTCTAAAAACAAAATCAAAGTGGATCCAAATCTATTTTAATTTAATATAAATTCCTTGATTTTTGATTTTGTTTTTAGACTTAGTTCATGCGTTCTAAAATATATAATATATGTTTATCTCAACAGGTTTAAAACAATTGTATATTTCTATCTTTCTAATTATTTTATTTTTAGATCTATGGTCAATACAATATTTGGTGCATTAGAATAAAAATATGTGTCCTTATATCTAATATAAATAATTTTATTTAACTTTTGCATAAATTCTTATATGTCTATAATATAATTCAACATCAAGTCAATATATATAAATAATATTTTTCAAGTCATATCAAAAACAAAATAAATGAAAATAAAAACTAATAAAACCCAGAGCGCCAATTTATCTTATTAGCTCAGAGACAAAGGCTTTGGGGAGGAAGGATTCAGAATGCTTGTAAAAAGCCGCCACCACATCAGGTGACATTGCAAATTGACTGACCTTGAGGATATTGAAGAGATCTTTGGTGTCCTGTGGAAGTCCTGCTTTAATCTTATTATTAATCCAACCAAACACCTCCTCAATTGGATTCAGAGATGGAGAATAGGGTGGGAGGAAGAGGAGTCTCATTGGACAGTCAGCCAGGCGTTGGCTGGCCAAATGGCTATTTTTATTATGGGCAGGAACTCAGACACAACCAGATCCACTTTAAAGAACCCAAAATTATCTAACACAATAATGTTAGTTGTTCCCCGGTAATTAATCCAAAGGTACTCCTTAATGGTTCAGAGAAAATCAAGGAATTTCCCACTGTTGTGGGAACCCTTGATCATCTAATATTGATCTAAATCACAAGGGACCAAGAAGAACTATAATGGAATAGGTCTGGGAACAGACAGCTGCACAATGTTCTATACTATCCTTAGACCCCTTCTCAACACACCCATGCCTAAACATGAGTGAGGAGGAAAATAAAAATTTGTCAATGTAGAATAACTGGACATTCTCAGTCTCCTTTAGGGCTAAATAAGTCTTGGAATAAATGTGATGATCCTCAATGGTCTTCTCACTGTTTCTATTGTACAGAGAAATCCCCAGTACTTTCCAAGAGAAGCCCAAATCAACCATGGTTTTGTAGACAAGGGTTTTGGAGACAGAGAGTCCAAACTCTGTGGCCAGCATTGATTGGACAGAGAGTGTATCCAGATGTCTATCCTTGGATACCTACTGCTTGATTGCATCAATGTGCATAAGCTGTAGGAGTATTGTCTGACACTTAGCCTTTGGATTTTTGGCAAGTTGACCACTGTTTCTTTATTTGCTGTTGTGGTTGCCAATATATCTGGTTGTGATGCCAAATTGGGACACAATATCCCGGACAGCCATTCCTCTGTTCAAGCATTTGAGGAGAACTTCACACTCACTATCTGTCAACTGACACCTGCCCTTGGTGGGTACTGCGGCATCCAAGCTATTGGGCTCAGCACATGGGATGGAGACCTTTGTTTAGAAGGGGGATCATTCTTGCTTGTGATGGTGTTGTCAATTGTTGAATACACAACAGGTACATATGGCTCATTAGTAGTGGCCAATGGCTCATAGGAGGTGTCAAAAACATGGGGCATGCAGTGGTAACTCTGGTATCCAGAGTGTGGAGACTGTGAGAGAGAGGGGCTAAACTAACTAATTTTGGCTCCCATCCTGGGGGAAGAATCTACCAGGATACCATCCAGTGCAAGACTGGGATAGTCGCTCAAAGTGGCATCCACAAGAAGGACACAGTAGATAATTGAGGGAAGTAGGAATCCAAGCCCATCAGAATCATTTTGCCAAGCAACCATGTAGCGCTCTTGGGCAAGGGCTCTTGTATACCCAAACCTTACTCTTGGACCTGAGTAAATGGAACCTCAGGGGGAAGAGGCGCTTGGGAAAGCAAGCTTGGGGACGTTGAGGGGAAATTTTTGAGGGTGGGGAGCTCAAGGTCATCACAGGTAAGGCTTTGCATGACATTCTTGCTAGTGGCAATAATATCCTGATCCCATCCAGGGAGGTCCTCAAACATATACATGAATTAGCTAGGGTTGGTCCCCACATGGTAGAATGAGTGGGTAACGCAACTCCAGAGGTCTGGAGAAGTGGTCCAAATCATTACCAAGGCAGGGGGCAGGGTAAAAGCTACAAACTTGAGGAGGTAAACCAGCATTTTTGGACTGGGAGAAGAAGCACAAGCAAGATGAGTGTTGAGTGGCTTTCTGTAGGAGAACAAAAAAGAGAGGGAGAAACCATACACCAAGGAACCAGCAAGAAAAGAGCAAAAATAATTAGCAGCAACTATAAGCTAAATGCTTTAACAAGGAGCAGGTAAGGCTGTTTAAAGCATATATGAAGAAAAGTAGACAGTGAAGCAAAAGGAAACAAAATTGAACTTAAAGTAAGTGTCAAAACAGCAGGCTTGACTCACCAACAAGGTTTCAAGTAAGCAGGTTTGTGACCCACAATTCAATTATCCAGTCACTTGGAGCCAGACTAGGAATTCAACTTGAATTTCCAAATCTAACAACATGAACAAATGATGATCCCTTATGGTGGATACCTTGTTTTGGCGCTTGACTCATTACTAGGATCAAGCCATCCCCTTCACCATTTTACTGTGTGATCAACGCTATCATGTTCCTGTTATCCACAATTCACAATGACTATATAATACCTATCTCTCAATAAAGAATATTATCTAGCTTCTAAATATTTTCCCCTTGTTCTCTGCTAAAACAGCACAGTTACAACATTGGTAGCAGAAGTAGGTTTTCCATCCTACTTTACCTCCCAAAATTCTGCTTGTGGCCCGTACTTGCTGCGGCCAACAAATCCTTGATAGAATCATGTCTGGCCTCCCAGCAGACTGGACACCGTATACACCTGGTGCTGAGATACCTGATGGGTTTGTCCTCTACCAAAACATGGTGATACCCATTCCTGCGTTCTATGCCATGTCTGCTCAAGGGTTCTTCCAGGATCCATCTGCCATGCCTTGTGCAACTGACAAGAATACCATGCCAGCCTAAATAGCCCAAAGACTTTGAAGCACTGCCCTGGAATCCTTTGCCAGGGCCAACAACAACAACCCTGCTGCATGGATCCAGTCCGCCCAAAGCAAACTGGCCCAAATGGAATCCTTGCAGCAATTCCTTATTGCAGAAATCTCCATCCAACTGACTCACTAAGCTGGCACCTGGTGCAACAAGTGACATGAATAACATACCAAAAAGGACTGGTATACCTTCAAACAGGACTTCTTGGCAAGATTTGTGCTTAAGGACACTGCAATCATGATTATACATCAAGTAAAGAACTTAACTCAGACAAGCACTGTGAAGGAACTCACCTGCGCCTACAAGGGACTCCAACTATGCGCACCTTCTGACATGGCATTTGACACCCCAGCCACACACCTCATGTACTATGATGTAATCAAGTTGCATTTAATGAGACACGTGAATCTGGATCAAGTGACTAATCTACAGAGTCTGCACTTCAAAGCAGAGAAAGCAGAACAAACATCCAACACTCTCCATAAAGCGCAAACAAGAAAACAAGAAAGACCCAAGGACTGTCACCCAGCCGGGTGCTCCAGTCAACTGCCCCCTGGGAACAACAGTAGCAGCACAAACCATAAGCCCGCAGGCTCAAATGGACATGGAAAAGGAACAATGGCCAGTCAAACTGCACTCATTTCTGTACCACTATCACACAAGACAACTAAGACAAGGGAAAAGCCCGGGAAGAGAACTAAGCAAGCCAAGCTCTCCCTGCACAATTTCTAACTTGCCCAACAACAAGTACCAACCAGAGGACGTGGACCAGTTTCCAATGATCCAAGTGCCCTCAGAGGACCTGGTGCTCTACACCATTACCAGGCACCCCAATAAACTGATGTCTTACCTTTTTTGCTTTTGCAGTTACACAGGCTTGGCACTCCTGGACTTGGGCGCAGATCAAACCCTAGTAAACAGCAGCTTTTTGGACAAGTTCAAGCTAGCCAATAATCCTTTGCAGATTAAAAACATGTGGTTTTAGCTGATGAACATCACATTGCTGTGACAAGGGAAACTGCCCCCTTCTCCGTCATGCGTGAAACCCGCACTCTACCATCCAAGGCCCCGTCATTGACTTTCCAAAATTTAGCATTGTACTGGGCTTAGACTGACTGAGAAATAACGACCCCCACATAGACTGGACAACCTTGGTATTGACCATCAAACGCAAAGGCATCAACCACCAGATTAAACCTGACTCTGTGGACCAACTCTCATGCAACCACGTCTTTGTGCACATTACAGAGACCCTGGAAAAGAAAGAAAACCTCAAGACAATTGACTGGGAATCCTGCCAGTAAGAGATTATATACTTCAAAAATCATCAGAACACCACTACGCCTCAAGATTTTGAAATTGTAGCCCGCCATCCAGAAATCTTCAAGGAGGCTTTACTTGGGTTACCTCTGGAAAAAAATATCCAAAATTCCATTCAACTAAAGGGAGCTGTACCCAAAGCAAGGCCCATCTATTGCCTGACCCCAAATGAAGACAACACTCTATGTGCCTACCTCAAGGAGGCCTTGGAGAAAGGACTTATCTGTCCCTCACAATCTTCCTTTGGGGCTGCTGTATTCTTTATGGCCAAGAAGGATGGCACCCTGCGCCTAGTCACAAATTACCAAGACCTAAACAAAGTTACCATCAAAAATTGTTACCCACTACCCCTTATTGACAACCTCTTCAATGCCCTGGGTGGTGCCACAGTCTTCTCCAAGATTGATCTAACTGCAGGCTATAATCAGATCCATATCAAGGAGGACAATATCCCCAAGACAGCCTTCTGTACTAAATACAGCTCATAAAAGTGTGTGGTATTTAATTTTGGTATGAAAAATGCCCCTTCAACCTTTGTGACCTTCATGAACAAGGTGTTTCCCCTCACATAGGTAAGCATGCCTTAGTCTATCTGGACAACATTTTTTCAATAGCCCCTCAGTAGAACAGCACCACAAGGACTTAGAGGCAGTCTTTGCTACCCTGGCACAACACAAGCTGCTAGTCAAACCCTCCAAAACCAGTTCTTCCACAAACAACTTCCTTTCCTAGGTCACATAGTCTCAAAAGACAGCATCAAGCCCAATAGTCAAAAGATACAGGCCATCTGCAAGATACCACCACCCAAAGACAAGACGGAGCTCTGCACGCTCCTAGGAATGATGGCCTATATATGCCGTTTCATACCTGACTGTGGGGTCTTGACTGCACCCCTATCTTCCATAACTGGCGCCAAATCCAAGTTTTTATAGACCTCCCAACGTGGCCTCTGCTTTAGACATCTCAAAGAGAAACTCAAAACAACACCTATACTACAGTACCCCAAACACAATGGGGAGTACCAAATGGAAACAGACGCCTCAGACGCATCCATTGGGGGATTACTACAAATCAAAAACAATAATGGTGATTTCCTGCCCATAGCCTACAAATCACAGAAACTGACAGACAGCAAGTTTCAATATCTTATACCTGATAAGGAGTTGTTGGCCATTATACACTACCTATTCAAATGACGTTGTTATCTAGAACAACAAGAAGAATTCACGGTGTTGACCAATCACAAGCCACTTGTATATTTCAAAACCCAAGAAAACCTATTCTGCTGTCAAGCCCACTGAATGGAACTCTTTAAAAGATTCAATATGCTCATACAATACAAGCCTGTTCCAGAGCTCACCATGGCAGACACACTCTTGTGCCTGTACGTCCAAGCTATAAGAGGAGAGAATGGTCTCAACCCAGACTGGCCCCTCTTGATACTTTGTACAAAGGAAAAAGGATTTCCACCTGGCATCACCAACATAACAAAAGGAACAGTCATTAAGAACAAGCACTTATTTGAAGACGTGTATGGAACCTTACATCAAAAAATGTCCGGCGCAACCACCATCCCTTATGTCCCCACACATCAGCAAGTTGACATCATCCTATGTTACCATAGGGACTTAGGGCACACAAAAAGTTGCAACCTCTATGAATTCCTTAAACACAAAGCATGGTGACCAACCCTGTACCAAGACGTCCAGGAAGTCTTAGAACAATGTGAAGTATGTGAGAAATTTTCAAGAAGCAAAACTCCACCTAAGTCAGTACTACCTATTTGCATGCAACTACCCTTAAAGGTGTGTGCCCAAGACATTGTAGGCCCCATAACAGGGAAACATAATGAAAAGAAGAACATCATCACTGCAATAGACTTTGCCACACAATGGCCAGTAGCACAAGCAGTAAAGACACACACTGGCAATAACGTGCAGCAAATCATAGAAAAAGAAATCATCAGCAAGTTTGGAAAGCCTGAACTCCTGAAAACCAACAAAGGCAAGGAATTGACCTCTGAAGATACCAACGTATACCTCACTAAGAATGGGGTCAAGCACACTGTGACAACACCTTACCACCCTCATGCTGATGGACGTGTGGAACAGCTAAATGGCAGCCTTGTGCAGGCCTTGGCCAAGCTCACCGCCAGGAGACCTGAGGACTGGTATAAGCAGCTACCAACTGCACTACTTGTATGCCAAACTTGTATGAACAGATCCACTGATAAAAGCCCTTTCAAGTTGGTATATGGTACACAGCCTAATATCATCCAAGCATTATCAGGACCCAAGCTGGAAATTCCAAGCAAGGTTCACCTTGCTCAGATCCCCAGGTCATAGAGGCCAATGGTGATCAAACAGAGAGAGAAAACAAGCGTCTAAAAAAGACATTCATCTTCATCTAAAACAGACATGAGGTTGGTGACAAAGTTTGGGTCATGAACATCAACAAAATTAAACTACAACCTGAGAAAGTAGAACCAGCAATCATCTTAAAGGTAAATAAAAATAACACTTACCTTGTGCAAGGACTCAGGAAACGTAAACAAGACAAGGTCCTCCACCATGATTTCCTGAGACCCTGCAAGGCAAGATAGAGACAGCGTGAGACCGCCCTACCCGCCATAGAACAACAGCTAGTCCAGTATGGCGCCCGGGCTCTGACAACCTCCTTGACAACTTGCCCCCAGAGGAGGCCGACCTTCAGTTGGGGGGTATTGAAACAGCAGGATTGAACCACCAACAAGGTTTTAAGTAAGTGGGTTTGTGACCTGAAATCCAACTATACAGTCACTTGAAGCCAGACTAGGAAGTTGACTTGAATTTCTAAATCCAACATGAGCAAATAATGATCCCTTACAATAAATACCTTGTTTTAGCACTTGAATCATTACTAGGATCAAGCCACCCCCTTCACTATCCCACTGTGTAATCTACACAATCATGTTTCTGTTATCCATGATTCACAATGACTATATAATACCTATCTCTTAATAAAGAATATTATCTAGTTTCTAAATATTTTCCCCCTTGTAACTCTGCTAAAAAAGCACAGTTACAACATAAGTAAATATAAGGACTATAATACTAATTTTTAGATTAAAACTAGGTTTTTGAAAGTGGAAGAGGTAAGTGGGTCCGTTAACACTAACTTTAACTCTAGGCACTTTGAAAGCAACACCAGGAACCAGGGAAAGGCTGGTAAGGCAAGGAATGATGAAGCAAATACTAAAAAAATCCAGGAAATGAAAAGGGGACAATAAAAGGCCCAAGTGTCCAACTGACCAATTTTAAAAAGTATAAAATTTAATTTGGTAGAATGGGCAAGCAAAAACCAAAAAGTCCCATGTCTTGCTTTAAGGGACTGGATTCAGATTCTAAAGATCACCTGACCCAGGCAATGGGTCTGATTGGCCAGAAGAGAAATTTTGCCAAGGCAGATCCATTGAGCTGGAGGGTTTTACAATAATTTCCAGCTTCAACTCTGATTGGCTGACAGCAATGGAATGAATTAAGTCAGCATTCAATCCAGCTAGATTGGAATTTGATGATTTGGCAGGAGCACAGCCTGATTACTTGGACTTAATCAATCCTTAATGCAGGCAAACCCAAGCCAAAAGAGTCCATTTTAATCCGAGATTCCTCCCAAGTGGGAACAGAGTTCAGAGCATCAGTATTTATCACCTGGGAAGGGTATGTCAACACAAATCTCTCATCAACTGTGTGGCTAGATCCTCAAGAGAATTAAGGGGCTTGGCTGGCTTCTGAGCAGATTTTTTTGTACAACACGGGAAGATTGTCCTATTCAAGGCTAAAGGGGGGAGTGATTTTAAAGAGACATGTTAAAACAGGGTAAACAGTTGGGTTGTATGTAATCTTGTTTTTCCCAAAAACCTTGGTGTGTGAGACTTTGGTTGCAGGCCTTGAGAGTGGCTTCTGTCTGGGATTCAAGCTGCTGTTTCTGGTTTGTGACGTGGGATGTGGTTGGCTAGCACTGATGCCTTGGGAGGCCTGTGTATTGGCATTTTTTTCTCTTGAGTTGTGTTCTAGGTCTATTCTTGGGCCCTCTGGGGCGTCTTTGTGGATAGATTGCCCTGTAGGCTGGTGCAGGATCTGGTTGGGAATTGGATAGTCTTTTCATAAAAATCAAATATAAATATATTTTAGATTAATATGTGTTTTATTTAGGTTTTTAGTTTAGGTAGTTGTTTTCTCATGATTTAGCCTTGAATAGTAACAGAATTTCTATATTCTTGTTTTGAAGTGTATAATATTGTATCATTTATGGGTTTAGACAATTTAAATTTTAGTCAATTTCATATCTAAACATGTTTGTTGAGATTTGATTTCTCATTTGATTTTATCCAGAGTGGAGCTTCTTGATTTGGGTTAATTTGTCCTATTTTCTTACTGTACATTCAATTTGGATTTCAGTTCCTGCAATTATTATTTGAGTTTATTAGTGACATTCATTTGTGAATTGAAATTTGATTTATAGATTTGGCAATACTTCAATTTTAAAAAACATAGTAAACTTAATGAAAATATCTGATGGATTTGAACACTTCAAATCTGATCCCAGTTCATTAATTTTGTCCATTTAAAATATGCAATTCAACTTAAAATTTGCAGAACTTTCTATATGTTCCTGCAATTTGAAATATTTAAATAAAAATACAAATAATCATATTTAATTAAAAAAGGCCATCCTGAAAGTACAATTAAAATTAGACCAAGGATTTAAAAATCCTGCATTCTTACATTTTGGTTCTAAATTATAGTACTGATAGGCTTAAACTATCACTTGGCATTCACACAACTAATCAATGATACATATATATAAATTAAACTTGCCTTTCAAGTCCAAGAAGATATTGGTTGGCAATAATTGGGAAAGGTTAGGCTTAACAATAGAGTCAAACTAAACCATCACTTTATTCTAGGGCTAAACTTAGAATGATCCCAATCAAAAAAGAGAAATAAGATTTCTAAACTATTTTAGGTATTCATTAGGGCTTTTCTGGATACTTCTTGATCCTTAAAGCCCTCACTAATATAAGCTTACCTAGGATAATTTAGACCCTGTAGTCATTTTTACTCATAATATAATTGTGATGTTCTGTTGTGCCCTGCCCCAAAGGGCAGACTCTTTAAAGACAATAATTTAAAGTTCTGTCTTAGGTTTGATTTAAATTTTATTAGTTTTATTAAATCAAGTTTTACCTCTGTTTCTCTTTACTTTTGAGTTGTTTTCTGATTTGCTTTTGCTCTTTGCGCATACACGCCTTCTTCCTGCTTATATTTTTTATAAACCCTATTTATAAATAGGTTACTTTCTTTTTCTTGCTGCTTATGCAACCACTGTCTTCCCCACCTTGTGGTTGCAGATCTTTGGGTTGCTGTTACCAGCATTGTTCCTTTCTAACTTACCATTTTTTTCTCCTGGTCTATCAATCTTATCTGTTCAGAAACTCCCTGTTTTGCCTTGAAGATCTCCCCCCAGGACTTGGTTTTTCTTATCTATAAATACACTTATAAGAGTAAACCTTTAAGCTGAAATTCTAAGTGGGTTTCCCCCAAATTACTATTTACAGGTTTTTCTTTGATATTTTAACTTTATTTTTCAATCTTAAACCTTTTAAAAATTCAAGCTTATATTTTTAGTCATAGCTCTTGAAATTAACCTTTGAAGTTATAGTAAATACATTACTGATAAGATCTTGATTTTTTTCTAAATTTTCTAGTGTTTTAATATCTAGGATAATTAGAATGGAGATAGCCAGACAACAAGCAATTGGCTTGGTGTCACCATTCTTTTATATGAGAGGTAACCTCTCTACTTTCATGTTAAGATACTCCCACAGATAATATCTCAATGTAGACATTTCTTTAGTCACAAATAAAACTTTGTTCAACACATTATTTTATATAGTTTTTTTAGGTTTAGTGAATTCAATGACACCTTTTGTGTCAAACTATAAGTTTTTAGTAGGCTTCATAAAGGTCTTTTTACAAATGGTAACTACTTTTCTTTACTTGTTAAATCTCAACCCAAACACTTTACATGGTATAGTATATAATCTTGCACCCTATTGGGCAAGACTTTACAAGTTGGGTCAAGGGGTCAGAGGCAGGATTATTGGCACAAGGTAAGCAGGCAGATAGCTGTACTTGTCACAGAACAATCTGCCTGGCCATATGTATCACTTTCCTTCATAACCAATGATTTCAGAGATCCTAGTTCTTGCCAGGGTTTGTCAATAAATATATTATCCAGGTTAAATTCTGAGTAGGCGGGATTCAGAGGATACTTGGTGAAATACATAGTTTCAAAAGGTGCTTCAGAGGGAAGGTATAGCACCGGCAATGGGGCCGTGAGATGGTCACTAGGGAAGGTGGTTGCCTTGGCGTCTAAAGTACTAGAGTGGAAGTAGAAATTTACTAGGAATATATAAGGTAAAATTTTCTTGAACCAAAGGTTCATCAATATTTATTATTAGAATGATAAAGTCATCTCACACTGCTGTGGTTATATACTATCAGTTTTTGCTTCCCTGAATTTTGTGGACTTCAGGTCTGTGGGTAATTTGCTGTCAGGGCATTGACAATGGAGCAGGGCTTCAAGGGCAGCAAATTTTGGGTTGGCTGGCTCTGATGAACAGAACTGATGATGTTTCCTTCTGCCGCTTGTATTATTTGTGTTGCTTAAATTGGCCAATGTATTGCCAATTTTGTACTAGGGACTGGCAGTGGGTTGTGCTCATTGTAGGTTTAACTTCAGGTCTTGTTTTAACCTCCTTTTGGCAAGCAACAACCTCTGTGTAGGTCTGGATTCTTGATGACACACAATTGGCCACAATCTGACCTCCATTTGGCAAATCTCCTTTACTAAGCTGGTAGGCCACAGAGTAATTCATCAACTCAAGTCTGTAACCTGGAAGGTTGGCAGGTCCTTGTACACCCTGGCTGATGAAAAGTGTTCCCTGAGGACCAGGGTTTGATTCCTTGTCATGAATGACATTTCTCCCAAAATAAGTGGGAAACTCCAACTAGAAGAATCAAACTCAGGACTTGATTCTGAGGATTGTGGGGATCTTGTGGACCCTCGTGCTGTCTGCCCATGTTTTTCAAAGCTATCCAGTGAAAGTCTGAAACAGGCATTGGTTTAAATCCAATTAATCAAGGAAAATTGTAGGCCTTCCTGGCCACAAATTTTCAGGAACAAGATGGATTGCTGAAAGCGCTAAACCAATATGGTGTCACTCCTGTCATAGTTGACAGGCCATCTGAAAAGGGGTTTGCTGCTCAGCACAATGGGCTAAAATTAAAAGAGAATTCATATAATTAGCTAGAAACCCAGGCTGCCAGATCATGTGATCCCTGGTCATATAGTGACCCCAAAGCTACTCCTGAAGATGTGTGGCTTATGGAGCAAAGGTTGACCTGGCTTATGGTTCCTGGAGATCTCTTGGTTCATGATGAAAAGAACTCTAGTGGAAAGGATGAAGCCATGAAGATGTTGTGTCTGGACCTTCAGATGGAGATCATCCCAACAGAATATGTGATGGGCCATAGGGTCAGAATGGGGCCGGAATTCTCAGCCCGTAGGAAGCTGAGCAAACTCAGCTATCAGATGATGGGTTAATCTGAACTTTACATTTTGAAATGATATTTAAACTTGGTAAAGTCTTGTTGAAATGGTACTGCTATTATGAAATAAAATAAAATTATGGGACCTTGGTTCTACCAATTTATTCCTTGTTTAGTCTTGGTTGTTTTCCACTTTACTACTGTTCCAGCAGAAAATCTTGGGCTGACAGCCTGCATTCCTGATGAAGCCCCAGAAACCTGGCCCTTGTTCTATTGTCTTCCTGGAGCACCATTTGGCCCACTGCATTTCTCTGAATATCCACTTAAGCCAGAGTACAATGATTTTACTGTGAAGGATACCTATCACACAGACCACCTGGCCCAACAGATAACCCCACAAATAGCCTTTCACAAAGAAGCCTGGTGAAAGCAACCAGCTGCCAAAATCCATGTGAAGTACAGCTATTTACCTGCCTACCAGACAGATATGGAAGCACCCCCAACACCCAGACCTGACCGCCTACACACCACCCCAGGTCTGACTCCTCCCACAGCCAACCAATATGCAGGCATTGCCTACATTACCTTGGCTGGATTAGTCAATACTATGGTTCCAGCTGCCAGACCCTGGGCCTTGGTAGACTGATCAGCATCTTATCTCCTCAAGTTAGCACCCCTTCTATGGTGTGCTCTACCCTCCTCCCAACAGAGAAAATTGGCATCTGAGGCCAACAGACCCCCCCTGGGATGTGGTATACTGACATTATGGCAATATTTACTAACTTTGGTAACCTGAGCCCCAAAATTTTGTTAATTATTGGGGCCTCTTGTATGTTGTTTTTATTGATTATCACTTATTATGCATATAAGTTGACAACCCAATTATGTGGTAAGATACAAAAGACCCTGACTACACCAACTCAGGATATTGACTTGGGAAACCCAGCCACTGTTCCTGCCCAAATTCAGAGCATAGTGGTAACCCAGACTAATTCCTGGATTGATATGCCTCATATGGGCAAGTTAAACCTGGAGGAGGCCCAACAGGCCATGCCTGTACTACAACTTCATATTCAAACCAACCCAGATGCTTATACCAACAATAACAAGAAGATCCTAGGTCTGAATGTTATGCTATTTGGAGATGCTCTGGACTGGTTTGGTAAGGCTACAATTGAGGATGTAGAGTTCTGCTTGGGTTTTGCTAAGTTTGAAACTGAACTTATGGCCACAGGGGAAGACCAAGATATAAGAAACCACACGCTTATCAAGATGTTAGAAATTCAACAGAATATGAGACCTATTAGTCCTATACCAATGAGTTCATGGCCTTGAAGAATAGAGCATTTCTTGAAGACAAGTTGTTGGCTATTCATTACCAAAAAGGTGTGAACCTTCCCCTGAAGGATCTCTTGCAACACCATCTACCCTCCCTTCCTCTGGAAGAACTTGTAACTCTTTGCAAGGGACTGATCCTGAACCAGGAACCTACTAGTCAGGGGTCAACAAGACCTTCCAGAGCACCGCCTGCTCACAGACCCAGATTAACCCCTGACAAGCTTCATAGCCATTACTGTGAGGGACTGTGTTTCCATTGTCATGAGACCGTACATCTTACTTGAGCATGTCCATGAAAGACCCCCAAACACTACTTTGCTAGCCCAAATAAACACTACTTCTCAGTCTTACAAGTATATTCCTGTTACTATACCCACAGACAGCCAACCCCAACAGCTAGAACCCTTTATTGACACCGGAGCAGACAAAAGCTTTATGGAGTTGGGACTTGCTGAAGAGTTAGGATTGGAAGCAGAAGCAGAACAGTACTGTGCTTCCCTAGGGAACTGCACTTTTGACATAAGTTGAGGCTGCTCACAGAAGCTCCCTGTTCAGGTAGGATCAAATGTATATCCTACCTCCTTGATCTTGATGAAGGGACTACCACATCTGTTGATTTTGGGTGAATCCTGATCAGAACGGCATGGTGCTATCTTGAATTACCAATATCAGACTGTCACTCTGGGTAGACCCACCAAAAAAATACTATGCCATTATGCTTTAGTGATAACCAGGATGCACCAGGAAAGCTGATGGCAATGAAGATGGAACCTCTAAAGAGAATACTGCCTCCAAAGTTGCATAAGTGGACTCACATGTTCAGTGAGGAAAAGGCTACTTAATTACCTAGTCATTCTGCCTTTGGTCATGCAATTGATCTGATGCTGGGTATGCAGCCCAGCCACAGACTAATTTACAGCTTCAACCACAAGGAGCAAGTGGCCCTGAAGTCCTGCATTGAGACATGACAAAGAAAGGGTTTATCTGTGTTTCCAAGGCTCCTTGTTCATTGCCCATGTTATTTTTAGGGAATAAGGACAGGGGAATGTGTCTGTGCGTCAATTACCAGAAGCTGAATGATATTACAATCAAGAACTGCTACTCTATTCCCAATGCTGATGATTTATGCAATGTGTTAACTGGAGCTCAGGTGTAATCCAAGATTGACCTCCAGGATAATTCAACCAGATCCAAATCAAGGAAGGCAATGAATACAAGGCTGCTTTAAAGACATGTTATGGCCTCTATGAGTATTTGGTGATGTCATTTGGGTTATGTAACGCACCCAGTACTTTCCAGAGTATGATAAATTTGGTCTTGGGAGAGTTTATGGACCATTTCTGTGTGGCTTACTTAGACTATGTTTTGGTTTATAGCCAGAACCACAAGGAACATTTGGATCATACCATCAGATAATAGAATGACTTTCCCAGTCAAATCTTCATGTAAGGCTCAAAAAGTGTGAGTTTTTCCAAGCCAAGATGGAATTCTTGGGGTACATGGTGAAGACTGGTAGCTTTTCAACGGCACAGGACAAGGTGGAAGCAGTCACAACTTGGCCGGTGCCCAATTGCAGAAAGGACATGAGAAGTTTTTTGGGTCTGGAAAATTATTTTTGGAATTTCATCCAAAACAATTCCCAGATTATGTTACCCCTGACCCGTCTCTGTTCAGACAAGGTCCAGTTTGTATGAACTCCAGAGTGTTTGGCGGCTTTTGAGACACTGAAGATGGCCTTTACTTCTGCTCCTATATTGGCAATGTCAGACCACACCAAGCCCTTTGTTTTTGAGACCAATGCTTCCAGCTTTGCGGTGGGCAGGGTGCTTCTTCAGGAGGGAGGGGATAGAATTCTACATCCTGTAGAATATTATTCCAAGAAGATGATACCAGAAGAAGGGAACTATCTAATCTACAACAAGGAGATGCTGGCAATAATGAAACCTTTGAAGCACTAGAGGAGATACCTGTGCAGTGCCAAGTTTCCAGTTAAAGTCCTGATAGACCATAAGAACCTTGTCTATTTTTTAAGCCTAGACATTAGAACCAAAGGCAGGCTAGATAAGCTCTTGAGCTGGAAGATTATGCTCTCACAATTGATTAAAAACCTAGCAAGGTTAATTAGTCCCAGATGAACTGAGTAAAATAACATACCTGGTACCAACCCACATGGAGTTGCACTACCACAATACCCAGGTTCTATTGGACCCAGTCAGCTTGGTCATTCACTTGGGTTATATGAAGATGAGGGTAAGCCAGCCAGACATAGTTAAAGCCCAATCAGTGAGACCGTTATCTTCTCCCAAGTGGCCAACTTGGTAAAGGATAAGGACAGCCTACTATACAAAGCTGGGCTTTCTTTGAAAGAAACTATCTTGATGCTACACAACAGGATCTATGTACCAGAAGACCAGACCAGGATTAATATGCTAAGGGATTATCATGACTCCAAGATGGCTGGTCACCCAGGAAGGCTTAAGACACTCTGAGGCATTAAACAGAACTATACCTGGCCTAATATTAACCAATGGGTGGCTGATTACCTGGAGGGTTTCAAAATCTTTGGGAATACCAAAACCAGAAGAAACAAGCCTGAAAGGTTGCTAAGACCTTTAGAAATACACACAGGGCCATGGAGATTGGTTTCTATGGGCTACATTGTGGAACTTTCCTCCTCTGGTTTGTTCAATGCCATTCTGGTGATATTTGATCAGTTCACTAAGATGTCATACTTTGTTCCTACCATCACTCACTGTACAGCCAGTGAAATCACCAAGCATTTTCATGAGAAGGTGCTTACTCAACATGGATGCCCTAGTGAGGTGATCACCAACAGAGGACCCCAGTACACATCACATTATTAAACTCAAGTAATTCAAGACTTGGGAATCAAGTGATGCATGTCAACTTCTTATCATACACAGACTGATGGCCATACAGAGCAAGTGAATCAGATTCTTGAGCAATACCTCTGTTGTTACGTCAATACAGACCAGGATAATTGGTCATAAATGCTGCCAATGGCTCAGTTTTCTTACAACAGTAAAGATCATGCCCCAACAGGAATGTCTCCTGTTAAGGCTAATTATGGGTTTAATCCTATCTGGGATCCTGGGATTTGTGCCAAGGAGTCTAATGCAACGGGCTGCTCATGAGTGGAACAGATCTACAAGTCCCAGGTTGCTTGCTGGAAGAACTTGGACCAGGAAGTCAAACCTACAAAGCTTTTACCAACAAGAAAGGGATTGCAGGCAAGCTGTTGATGGTTAGTGACAAGGTTTATTTGGACTCACAAAACTTTCTCCTGTATGTACCAAGTCAGAAGTTAGCTCAAAGGTGTAGAAGACCCTACAAAATTGCTAAGTTGATAGGTGAAGTGGCTTATGAGTTGGAATTATCACCAACTTGAAAGATTCACAATGTTTTCCATCAAGTGTTGTTGTTCAAGGAAGAAGGAGTTTTGCTTCCTTGCCAGAATCCCAAACCAGTGCCACCTCCCATTAAAGTGGGACAGTCAACAGAATACAAAGCGGAGTATGTGCATGGAGACCGGACCCATTTCAGGACACCACAGTACTATGTGAAATGGTTGGGTTACCTGTTGAAGGAAAGCACTTGGGAACCTGTAAACAGCTTAAACAACGCTAAGAAGGTCATCCAGAAGTATCTGGAGAAGAAGTCTAGTCTTGAGAAATCAGAGGGAATGGAGGAGGATGATGTCATGAATGACATTTCTGCCAAAATAAGTAGGAAACTCCAACTAGGAGAATCAAACTCAGGACTTGATTCTGAGGATTGTGGGGATCTTGTGGACCCTTGGGCTATCTGCCTGTGTTTTTCACAGCTATCCAGTGAAAGACCTGAAACAGACATTGGTTCAAATCCAATTAAACAAGGAAAGTTGCAAGCCGCCCTGGCCAAAAATTTTCAGGAACAATGTCAGGAATGACAATTTGGATGCTCCTAAATCTCAAAATACAGAATTGGAGTCAAACCCTGGACAAAATCCTTTGCAGACTGCTAGACTCATAGACTGGGAACACAATAACCCACTACTAATTGATAAAGTTGCTGCCAGCCCGCCAGGACCTGAACCCTTAGCTGCCCTGCAGGATTCTGCAAGCAAACTGCCAGTGCAAGATGCTGGGAATTCACCTGAGGCGCCAATGCCTGACACCAGCAGTTTTCCCAATAAAATAGACAAATTTCTCCCTGAAAGTTATTCCAAACTCCCCCAAAGTCCTGGGGAAGACACTGAACCCAAAGAGGCACCCAATACCCAAATCAATAAACAGAAGGATTTGAAGTCTTCTCACCCCAAAGCGGCCAGTGGCAAACCGCCAGTGCCAAGCGCCACACTGCCATCTGAGACACCCAATGCCAACCTGCCCAAGTCCAGAAAACCTGACCAGGTAGTGAAGCCTAGCAGTGTGGTAAAATACCTGTCAGGCCAAGATCAACCCCCATTGTCATTTTTAAATAAAGGTTATGAGATATTGGGTTTCCCAACTATTGTTGTATTTCATTCTTGCCATCTTTCAGTTAACCCCAAGATTGTCTGCCCCCCTTGCCAGCCTGCCGGCTACGTACTGCCCGCCAGGTGCCCCCTTTGGTCCTGTCTATTTCACAGAGTACCCCTTAAAGCCTGAGTATAAGGACTACACCGTTGACAAAATACTAGCCTGAGATCCCTTGGCCAGAACTAACAAGTTAACTAGATACAACCAAGAAGGCCCTTGGTACTTTATCAAACCCTGCCTGTTCAGAGATAAATACAACTTCCTTCCTGCCTACCAAATGGACATGGAACCACCTGTCACCCCCAAACCAATGCCTGCCTCTGCCGCTGAGCTCCCACTGGACCATAACAACAAGCTTTTTGGAATTGTATATATTACTCTCATGGGAGTAATAGATACTATTGTCCCAGCCGCTGGTCTGTAGTTGTGGGTGGGCAAGTCAATGTCCTACCTCATTAAGTTAGCACCAATCCTTTGGTGAGCTCTTCCCACCCAGTCCGCAACCTGCCTGTTCCCAAACACTAGCAAGCCGGCCAATCAGGGTTGGTTCCCTGAAAAACAAGCTGGATTTCTGAAAGCGCTAAACCAATATAGTGTCACTCCTGTCATAGTTGACAGGCTGTCTGAAAAGGGGTTTACTGCTCAGCACACAGGGCCAAAATCAGAAGGGAATTCAGATAATTAGTTATAAACCCGGGCCGCCAGACCATGTGATCCACAGTCATGTAGTGACCCCAAAGCTACTCCTGAAGATGTGTGGCTTATAGAGCAAAGGTTGACCTGGCTTATGGTTCCTGGAGATCTCTTGGTTCATGATGAAAAGAACTCTAGTGGAAAGGATGAAGCCATGAAGATGTTGTGTCTGGACCTTCAGATGGAGATCATCCCAACTGAATATGTGATGGGCCAGAAGGATCAGAATGGGGCCAGGATTCTTGGCCCGGAGGAAGCTGAGCAAACTCAGTTATCAGATGATGGGTTAATCCAAACTTAGAATTTTGAAATGATATTTAAACTTGGTAAAGTCTTGTTTAAATGGTATTGTCATTCTAAAATAAAATAATATTATGGGACCTTGGTTCTACCAATTTGTTCCTTATTTAGTCCTGGTTGTTTTCCACTTTACTACTGTTCCAACAGAAAATCTTAGGCTGACAGCCTGCATTCCTGAGGAAGCCCCAGAAACCTGGCCCGTGCTCTATTGTCCTCCCAGAGCACCTTTTGGCTCACTGCATTTCTCTGAATATCCACTTAATCCAGAGTACAAGGATTTTACTGTGAAGGATACCTATCACACAGACCACCTGGCCCAAAAGATAGCCCCACAAACAGCCTTCCACAAAGGAGCCTGGTACAAGCAACCAGCTGCCAAAATCTGTGTGAAGTACAACTATTTGCCTGCCTACCAGACAGATAGGGAAGCACCCCCAACACCCAAACCTTACCGCCTACACCCCACCCCAGATCTGACTCTTCCCACAGCCAACCAAAGTGCAGGCATTTCCTATGTTGAAACAGCAGGCTCAACCCGCCAGCAAGGTTCTGAGTAAGCAGGTCTGTGACCCGCAATCCAATTATTCAGTCACTCAAAGCCAGACTATGAAGTTGACTCAAATTTCCAAATCCAACAACATGAACAAATGATGATCCCTTACAATGGATACCTTGTTTTGGCGCTTGACTCATTACTAGGATCAAGCCACCCCCTTCACCATCCCACTGTGTGATCAACATAATCTTGTTCCTGTTATCTATGACTCACATTAACCATATAATCAGTATCTCTCAATAAAGAATATTATCTAGTTTCTAAAATTTTCCCCTCGTTCTCTGCTAAAACAGCACAGTTACAACATTGGTAGCAGAAGTAGGGTTTCCATCCTACTTTACCCCCCAAAATTCCGCCTGTTGCCCATACTTGCTGCAGCTAACAAATCCCCAATAGAATCATGTCTGGCCTCCTGATAAACTGGACACCATACATTCCTGGTGCCAAGATACCTGATGGGTTTGTCCTCTACCAGAACATGGTGATCCCACTCCCCGTGTTCAATGCCCTGTCAGCACAGGGGTTTTTCCAGGCTCCCTCTGCTATGCCTTGAGTAACTGACAAAAACACTATGCCAGCCTATGTAGCCCAGAGACTTTGAAGCGCGGCCCTGGAATCCTTTTCTGGGGCCAACAATGACAACACCGCTGCATGGATCCAATCTGCCCAAAGCAAACTGGCCCAAATGTAATGCCTGCAACAATTCTGGATTGCAGATATCTCCATCCAACTGACTCATGACGCTGGCACCTGGTGCAACAAGTGGCATGAAGAACACACAGAGAAGGATTGGGAAACCTTCAAACAAGACTTCTTGGCAAAGTTTGTGCTAAAAGACACTGCACTAATTATCATACGTCAAGTAAAGAACTTAACTCAGACAGGAACCGTGAAGGAACTCACCTGCGCCTACAAGGAACTCTGACTATGTTCCCCCTCCAACATGGCTTTTGACACCCCAGCTATCCACCTCATGTATTACAACGCGCTCAAGTTGCATGTAATGAGGCACATAAACCTGGACCAAGTGATCAACCTGCAAAGTCTGTATTGTGAGGTAGAGAAAGCAGAATAAACTTCCAACACCTTCCACAAGGCACAAACTGGAAAGCAAGAGAGGCCCAGACTCTCACCCAGCCAGGTGTTCTAATTGACCACCCCCTGGGAACTACAGCGGCAGCGCAAACCATAAACCTGCAGGCTCTAATGGACACAGAAATAGGAACAACGGCCAATCAAACTGTACTCATTTCCGTACCACTATCACACAAGACAACCAAGACAAGGGAAAAGCTTGGGGAGAGCACTAAGCAAGCCAAGCTCTCCCCACACAATTTCTGACTTGCCCAACGACAAGTACCAACCCAAAGATGTGGACCATTGCCTAATAATCCAAGTACCCTCAGAGGGCCTAGTACTTTACACCATTACCAGGCACCCCAATAAACTGATGTCTTACCTTTTTTCCGTTTGCAGTTACACAGGCTCAGCACTCCTGGACTTGGGTGCAGACCAAACCCTAGTAAACAGCAGCTTTTTATACAAGTCTAAGCTATCCACTAATCCTTTGCGGATTAAAAACATGGTTTTAGCTGATGAACATCACATTGCCATGACAAGGGAAACTGCCCCCTTCTCTGTCATGCTTGGAACCTGCATTCCACCATCCAAGGACCTATCATTGACTTTCCCAAATTTGACATTGTACTGGGTCTGGAATGGTTTCAAAGGAACAACCCCCACGTAGACTGGATAACCTCAGTATTGACCATCAAATGTGAGGGCGTCAACCACCAGATCTATCCTGACTTGGTAGACCAGCTCCTATGCAATCATGTATTTGTGTGCATAACAGAGACCCTGAAAAAAAAGGAAACCACAAGACAATCAACTGGGACTCCTGCCAGTACAAGATCAAACTTTTCAAAGACCACCAGGGCACTACTACACCTCAAGATTGCAAAATTGTAGCCTGCCATCCAGAAATCTTCAAAGAGGCTTTACCTGGGTTGCCTCCAAAAAAGCATATCCAACACTTCATCCAACTCAAAGGAGCTGTACCTAAGGCACAACCCATCTATTGCCTGATCCCAAACAAAGATAACGCCATATGTGCTTACCTCAAAGAGGCGTTGGAGAAAGGACTTATCCACCCCTCACAGTCTCCTTTTGGGGCTGCTGTGTTCTTTGTGGCCAAGAAGGATGGTACCCTGCGCCTAGTCACAAATTATTGAGCCCTAAACAAAGTTATCATTAAGAATTGTTACCCACTGCCACTTATTGAAGACCTCTTTGATTCCCTGGGCAGCAACACAGTCTTCTCCAAGATTGACTTAATTGCAGGCTACAACCAGATCTGTATCAAAGAGGAAGATATCCCCAAAACGGCCTTCTGCACTAAATAAAGCTCATAAAAATGTGTGGTGCTCAATTTTGGTATGACAAATGCCCAGTCAACTTTTGTGACCTTCATGAACAAGGTGTTTGCACCTCACATAGGCAAGCACACATTAGTCTACCTGGACAACATTATTGTCTATAGCCCCTTGGTAGAGCAGAACCACAAGGACTTAGCGCCAGTCTTTGCTACCTTGGCCCAACACAAGCTACTAGTCAAGCCCTCCAAATACCAGTTCTTTTGTGAGCAGCTGCCCTTCCTAGGACACATAGTCTTAAAATATGGTGTTAAACCCAACAGTCAGAAGATCAAGGTCATCTTCAAGATGCCACTGCGCAAAGACTAGTCAGAACTCAGTACATTCTTAGGAATGGTTGCCTACATACATTGTTTTATACCTTACTGTGGCATCCTGACTGCACCCCTGTCCGCCATAACTGGTGCCAAATCTAATTTTGTATGGACCCCTTAACAAGACCTTTACTTTAGATGTCTCAAAGAGAAACTCACAACAGCACCTATCCTAAAGTATCACAGGTGTGATGGGGAATACCAAATGGAAACTGATGCCTCAGACAAACTCATTGGGGGAGTGCTACAAATCAAAACAATGATGGTAACTTCCTGCCTGTAGACTACAAATGACAGAAACTGACAGACAGCAAGTGTCAATACCCTATACACAACAAAGAGTTGTTGGTGATTATGCCCTGCCTAGTCAAATGGTGTTGTTACCTAGAACAACAGGAAGAATTCACGACATTGACCGACCACAAGTTGCTTATATATTTCAAAACCCAAGCAAATCTATCCCACTGTCAGGCCCACTGGATAGAACTCCTGGAGAGATTCAATATGATCATATAGTACAAGCCTGGTCCAGAACTTGCCATGGTGGACGCACTCTTGTGCCTTTATGTCTGAGCCACAAGAGGAGAGAATGAGTTTGACCCAGACTGGCCCCTCTTGGTACTTCAGACAAAGGACAAAGGCTTCCCCCTGGCACCACAGACATAACAAAGGAAACAGTCATTAATAATGAGCACTTAGTTTTGGACGTTTATGGAACCCTACATCAAAAGATGTCTTACAGAACCACCATCCCTTATGTTCCCACACATCAGCGAGAGGACATCATCCTGTGTTACCATAGAGACCTAGAGCACACAAAAAGCTGCAACCTCTATGAATTCCTTAATCACAAAGCATGGTGGCCAACCCTGTACCAAGACGTTCAGGAAGTCTTGAACCAATGCAAAGTATGTGAGAAATTCTCAAAGAGCAAAACCCCACCTAAGTCAGTACTACCTATCTGCACGCTCTACCCTTCAAGGTGTGGGCCCTAGACATTGTGGGCCCCATGCCAGGGAAACATAATGAGAAGAAGTACATCATTACTGCAATAAACTTTGCAACACAATGGCCAGTGGCATAAGCAGTAAAAACACATACAGGCAATGAAGTGTGGCGGTTTATAGGGAAAGAAATCATCAGCAAGTTTGGAAAGCAAGAACTCCTGATAACCAACAGAGGCAAATAATTGACCTCTGAAGATACCAATGTATAACTCACCAATAATGGGGTCCAGCATACAATGACAACACCTTACCATCCTCAGGCCAATGGATGTGTGAAGCGGCTAAATGGCAGCCTCTGCAAGCCTTGGCCAAGCTCACTGCCAGGAGACCTGAGGAATGGTACAAGCAGGTATCATCTGCATTGCTTGTATGCCAGATTTATGTGAATAGATCCACCAGGAAAAGCCCCTTCAAGTTAGTTTATGGCACACAGCCCAATATCATCCAAGCATTATCAGGCCCCAAGCTGGAAATACCAAGCAAAGTTCCACCTTGCTCAAATACCCAGGCCATAGAGGCCAATGGTGATCAAACAGAGAGAGAAGAAAAACGTTTGCAAAAGACATTTTTCCCCATCCAAAACAGACATGAGGTTGGCGACAAAGTTTGGGTCATGAACATTGACAAAAGTAAATTACAACCAGAGAAAGTAGGCCCAGCAATCATCCTAAAGGTAAAAAAATAACACTTACCTTGTGCAAGGGCTTGGGAAACGTAAAAAAGACAAGGTCCTTTATCATTATTGCCTGAGACCCTGCAAGGCAAGACAGAGACAGTGTGAGACTGTCCTACCCGCCATGGAACAACATTTAGTCCAGTATGGCTCCCAGGCTCCCAACAACCTGCCCTCAGAGAAGCCTGCGCCTTCAGTTGGGGGGGTGTTGTACCAGCATGCTCAACCTTCCAGCAAGGTTCCAAGTAAGCAGGTTTGTGACCTGCAATCCAATTATACAGTCACTTGAAGCCAGACTAGGAAGTTGACTTGAATTTCCAAATCCAACATGAGCAAATGATGATCCCTTACAATAAATACCTTGTTTTAGCACTTGAATCATTACTAGGATCAAGCCACCCCCTTCACTATCCCACTGTGTGATCTACACAATCATGTTCCTGTTATCCATGATTCATAATAACCATATAATACCTATCTCTCAATAAAGAATATTATCTAGTTTCTAAATATTTTCCCCTTGTAGCTCTGCTAAAACAGCACAGTTACAACACCTACATTATCTTGGCTGGGTAATTGACACTATGGTTCCAGCTGTGGACCCTGGGCCTTGGTAGGCCAATCAGCATCTTATCTCCTCAAGCTAGCTCTCCTCCTATGGTGGGCTCTACCCTCCTCCCAACAGAGCAAGTGGCAGCCAAGACCAACAGACCCCCCTGCAATGTGGTATCCATACATTCCTGGGGTTTCAATACTAGTATTGAAGTATTATTCTTGACATGTATTATGAATTCAAAGTCCTCAAGCATTTCCTCTGCTACTTCCCCATAATGTCAGTTAAAGGCAGCCCTGGTGTCAGGATTGTCAATTTGTTACCCCTCAAAACCTGGGCCCAAGGGCAGGATTTGAACCCTGAACCTGAATTCCTGCGGGCCGCTGGCCTTATGGACTGAGAGCCCGCCCGCGTTTTTCTGAGATTGAGCCCCCGCAAGCTGAAGCCCCTGCTAAGTCCCAAAGTCAGAATACCAGTACAGGTTCAACTATGATGGTTCCCAAGGAGGAGTTTCTTGAATTGCCTAATGGAGGCAGAGAAGGTGCTCCCGTGAACTTCATGAGCTTGAAGTCCTCTTGAGTAACCAATCAAACTCAACTGCCAAGGAAAAACCCAGGCTTTGGGTCCAATCCCGTGACCACAGCAAAAAATCAAGGAAATCAAGTGACCAATTTGGACGTTCTGACCAATGAGAGAATATCCAGCCAAGGTGCCATTTTGCCTCTCCTGCACCCGGGCTTCCTGGCCACCCACCAGCATTTTTCCTGATATTTAGATGAAGCCCTTATGGAGAATACTAAGTTTGGAGGCAGGATGATATATATTCCTATAGATTCTGCACTCAAACCTTATTGCCATTTTTGAATAAAGGTTATGTTATTTTGGCTCACACAGCTATTGCCTTATTTTTTATTTGCTATCTACCAATTCAGTTTGAGATCTCCTGACCCTCCTGCCCCGCCGCCTGCAGTTTTCTGTCCTCCTGGTGTACCCTTTGGACCTGTATATTTTACCAACTTCCCTCTGAAGTCTGAATGCAAGGACTACACCCCAGAAAAGATACTCAAACTCAATCCTTTGCCTGCATACAATCTGCAGTTAGATATAACTAACAAGGTCTGTGGATATTTTCAACACCCAAGTTGTTCAGAGGGAAATTCAACTATCTCCCTGCTTACAACCTACCCATGGAACCGCCTGTGACCCCAAAACCTATGCCTGCTTCCTCACCTAACCTTATAACCAATCATAATGGTAAGCTGTTTGAGATTGTGTACATCACCCTCACAGGGGTGATTGACACTATAATCCCGGCCGCCGGGCCGTGGTCCTGGGTGGGAAAGTCTGTCTCCTACCTTATCAAGTTAGCTCCCCTCTTGTGGTGGACATTTCCCACAAAAAATCTGGCCTGGGTCACCCCTGGAAACAACAGGCTGGCTGCCCAAGACTGGATCCCTGACACCTGGTTATGTGGCAGATACTTAAATATTTAATTGTAATATGAAAACTGCCGGACCAAAAGCAAGCACTTTGTATGTGTAGACAAGTCTTGTAGTGCCTGCCTTGACACTGAAGGCTGGGAAAAGGTAAAAATTGAGAGGGAGCTAACAGGTGAGCCCCCAATCATCTAATCACTTGTATGCTGAAGTGGTACCTTGTTCATGTAATCCCCACCTCATCTCCCCTTAGGCATCTGATCTGGCCATAAAGGCCCTGCAGTATTTAAAACCCAACAATCTTAAGTTGGTACCAACGCAGGACCAGCTGGTCAAATTCATCAGCAATAAGCGGATCACCGCCAATCCCCATCCCCTCAAGGCTTTGGATGTCCTCTTGGAGCTAACAATCACACATGAGCTTATGCAACTTCTAAGTGGAGTGTGCTTCCTCCTGTACAATGATGGGCCAACCATCAAGCACCACATAATCTGCTACTAAAATAAGCAGAACCTGAAGAAGTTAAAAAGGGCATCAACTTGGCTAGTTGACAGTACCTTTGCCACATGCCCCTGGATGTTCTACCAGCTCTGGATGTTACATTCCCAGATAGACATCTGAGTGATTCCACTCACTTTCTTCCTTCTTCCTGGGGCCACTAAGGCCATCTATACCCGTGCGTTCTCCATCCTCTGCCAAGAACTTGCCCTTCTTCCTCCTGCCAACAATGACAAATCCAAGAAGACTCCCCCCACACCCGCGCCAACCCACCTGCCTCTGACAAGGACCAGGCCACCCTGGACTCGGAGGAAAAGGCGAGGCTAAGAGCTCTTGGGCCTTGCGTGTGCATTATGGACTTCAAGCCTGCTCAGTTCAATGCATTTGAGCAGCTGTTCAGCGGGGAGGTGCAGGGGTGCCACTTCCACTTCCGCCAAGCAGTTGCTTGTAACGTGCAGGCCCACACTGAGCTTAGTCGGTTTAGCTGGAGGGATACCCCAGACACCTGGAAATTTTTGTGGGCACAATTCAATGGATTGACTTTTTTAAGGTCAGAGCGCGCTGCGCAGGAGTTTTAGGTTTTCTCCAAGGATCCTTGCATAGTGGAGCACACAGATCTCAGGCCTTTCTTGGAGTATTTTGAGACCCAACAGATTGGCAAGGTTGTCACTAAAAGGCAAGGCCAGCTGGAACATGTACTGGGCTGCCATTAATGGGTGAGCTAAGGACCACTTTGGCTCTTGAGGCCTAGTATAAGCACCTCAAGTCAAACTTTGGGCTCTACCCCAAGTTCAGCAAGCTCTTTTCTCTCCTTCAGCATGAGCAGGAAAAGATCATCTCCAAGCTCCAGGATCTTACCAACCATGTCCCCTCACCAAGCCCATCACCAAGTTGTTCCTGTTCATAAAGGTTATACAGGACGCCACCAATCACAATTACAATGCCTCTTGTTGTGCTTGGCTCTTGGGGACAACATCCAAGAAGACACAGAGGAAAACCTTTATCATAAAAGGTTTGAGAATCAAAGCTAGCCTTGAGTTGGCCTTCAGGGAAAAATTAAGGGCATGTATCTTAATTTCCTGTAATACAAGAAGAGTTCCTTTTTGCCAAAAAGGAAAGGAAAAGGCTTGAAGATTATAAAAGCCAACACAAATGTGGATAGACTTGTCTTTATTAGGAGAAGTGATTCTACTTAAATAGTAGACTGGGCATGTTGATCATTTTCAAGGTAGACAGTGTGGCTGATGAGGTCATTCCAAGCTGACTTGTACCAGGATCAGTCAGGTGTAAGTAGGATAATCCGGAATGGGTGGACAGCAATGTTGACCCATTTAAGGAAGGTGAACAATTTTCTAAAATCAAAGGCAAAACCAGCTAAGTCTTTGCAAGTATCAATATTTGAAGCCATATTGAAATAGAATGAATGGTGCAATTCCCAACACCTCTGAGCTCAAGAAGCAGTTTGATCTAATTGCAACTGCTCTGCTTGAAGGGGAAAAATGAAGAAGGGGAAGAAGGGTGAGGAATAAACTTGCTTGCTTCTATGTTTTTTACCTTTAACTTTTCACTTTTTAGCATTAACTTTTACTTTTTAGTTTTGATCATTTAACTTTTAGTTTTATTTTTCTATTTTTAAACATTTTCAGATAGCATAGGGTTTTCCAAGTATAAATGGTAAGTTTGAGATGGATCATTATAGTTGAAAGTGAACAGAATGTCTTAATTTTTGTTAATTCACTAATAAAGCATAAGTTATTCACAGCTGTGCTTATATAAAGTATTCCAACTAAATATTTTATTTTTCATACTTTATATAGTTTATAATATTGCATCTATATTTATTTTGTCTCATTAGAATTATAATTTTTATGGTAATAAAAATATTTCTATAGTGAAGAGTGTAAATTAATAGTAAAATGAGAAACAATTGCTTGTTTCCCCTTATTCTTATTAGTTAAGGCATATTTTTATTGTATCCTTGAGCTCTCTGGGGTCACTTTAGTATAGTGTAGCTGTATAGATCAATTTATATATTAAAAGAGTATTCAGTACATCAATTACCGTTAATTAAAAAGGGTTCAACTTCCAGAAGTCAATCAGACAAAAACCAAATTCTCACAACACTTAATAGTTGACTACCAGGAAGTCAATTTCTCCACAGTTTCTGTCGCCAGTATTATTAGAAAGGGAAGATTGAGTTTTTCTGTCAAGCAAGGTTGAAACCCCTATTGTTTTTACAGCTCACGGGCTTTTTCTGGACCCTAAATCTGTGCTAACTAAAGTTTCTCCTCACAGAGATGCTCATTTATGTTGTTCTGTTAGTGCAACTAGAGGCTGCCTATTTGACGGTGGGAAGTTCCAGGCCCAGGGCAAGGTGGGGTAGAAAATTCATTAGGTTTTAAACCCCAAATTACTTGGTTGTTTGCCTCAAAAATAGCTTTGTAGCTTTCATTGATGTATGTGCAATGCTCACGGGCACCCACTTGCACATGTAAGGGTTTAATCATTGATGATAAGGGTGAGGAGCATTTTATTTCTGTCACTAATAGCTTTCAGGATAGCAGCAAGTGCTTGTTGCCAGGCGGCGAGGTATTTTGAGATGTTTCCTGTTTGCTTGATGCTTAGCAGAGAAGTTTTCACCATAATGGATAAACAGTTTTCACTATATCAGAACTTGGCTGCTTCTCTGAAAGTGATCCAGGCAACTTTAGGTCTGGACTGCCCAAGTGATAAGCTAGGTAGCAGCAGGCCCAACCAGGCGTCCTGATGCTGTGACAACCCACATGGGTTCTGGCACTCAGAAAATATAAAGGCGGGTCTCAGTGAGTGTAGCCATCTTACTATGTTGGCCCTCTTCACCCCACCAGTAAATGGTTTCAACTGTAGATAAAGAATTTATTGAGAGAGGTGCAACTGGGGTGGGGTGGCGCTGCTGTCATATTGTGCTAGGTTGAGCCAATTGTATGCACTGGCTAATACAAGTTGGTCTTAGTAGATGATATAACCTTTCAGAATTTCCCCTCAGGATGGGAAGGGAGGTTTGACAATGAGGGGTAGCCATACAGCCAGCACTCTGTCTTTTTTGGGAGAAATTTTCTTAAAAATAGGTTATAGATCAAACCTATAGCTGATACCACTATTGCAACTGAGCCAATGATAGTTCAGTATTAGATTGGTGAAGACAAAAGTCCAGAAGAAAAAGAAAGAGACCAAGAATAAGATGATAGCTTTATTGGTGATTTAATACTATTATACTGAAAAGCGGGTCACTAATCCACAAGGAGGTAGTACTTTGGTGTAATCTAGGTATAGTTTAAGCTACAAATAATTTATCAAAAGATCAACATCTTTAATTTTCTTTGCCTTGATTTAGGGATATTGCACATATTTTGACATTTGGAGCATAATGGATTATATTGTTAGATATGTCAAGGGTTGGCTCTACAAGTGCCCCCTGTGCAATGTGAGATATGTTGTCAGGTAAGGTGCCAACCTCGGCTGCAAAAAACTTGGTATCTGTTAGGAACAAATTCTGTACACTCTGCACTTGGTTTGGTTTGTCTATTTCAACATCTCTGAAAAGTACAGTCCTTCTATTTCAGATCTGGCATACTCCAATAATATTTTAATTTTATCTGACCTCTATACATGGTTTAAATGTGCTGTTGGATGGTGCCAACCTTGCATCTTCAAAATGTATGACAAACTTAGTAAACATGTGTTGGTAATTTGAACAACTCGTTCTGGATTGGTATTGGTTCTCTTTGTCCATGTGAAAATACTATACACGATCTGTAACCAACAACATGTCTGAGATCCCACGTTTAGGTTTATCTAGATCAAATGTCAAAACATCAATCTGGTGGGGATTTAGATCAGATTGCAAGTCATGTATGGTGGCTTGATAACCCTGCATTGTATCAAGCATGTTGTACTTTTACAGTGAGATATAGTTAATATCCAATTAGACTGATTTAGTTGGTAGATATATTTAGATTTAATCTAGTGGTTGCAGCCTCCTGGGTGAATAGAATAGGGAGATAGATGAGGGGTTTCGTCATTCCACGTGGGTTAAAGTTCATGGGTAGACAGCGGAGATCTTCAATATAGAGTTACATATGGGGATAACGTGTAATGCAGATAATTTTGTGCTAGTAGGTTGAAACAGCTTGGATCGATATAGACATCTAGAACTATTGATTCGCTCGGCAAATCAAATCTAGATATGTGGTTGTGTCGTCATCCTTTTATATCTACTTTAATCCATATGGAGCAATTAAAGGTATCGTAATAACTGATGTAATATTAAATATTTTTTTGAAACTTAAACTATTCTGTTAATTAGAAGAATCCATGGGAAGGGGTTAGAATGATTCTATTTAGATTTAGTTTTATGAATTATTTAGCTTGTTTATCAACAAAGTAGTATCCATACAGTTGGTTAATCATGTCAACATACAACGACACATAAATCAGGAACGTGTGAAATCTACTAGGATAGATATGTTTAGTGGTGTTTATTATGTGCCCTCAATTGGATTTGTTTAGTGCCAGTTAGGGCTGCTTCGGCCAAGCCCCATGCAGCCGCGGCCAGTTTCTAGCTCTGGGCCACTTCCATCAAAGATTTATTTCAAAATGTTTAAATATTAGGCTCCGTTTTAGCTGTAGCGGCCAAGAGCCGTAACTAGCCGGAGGTGAGCCGAAGCATCCCTAGTGGCAGGAAGTTGGGCTTTTTTCATGCCGATCTTTGGATTCATTCCACATTGGACTGATTCGTATGGTTTCATGGAAGATTGATCCCATTGAAATCGTTTCAGAAACTTTCGACGTAAATTGTTATAAAATGTTATTGTAATTTGATGCTAGAATTAGCTTCTGTGGCTGATTGTCTTTCTTTTGACCGCCGTAAACATTTCCAACCAGAACGAAGTATAGTTCTTTATTTACGATTGTTTATGTGCATGGACAATGGATAAAGGAGATCTGAATGTCAAAACATGGCCAATGCTTAACTGAAGCCGTCTTGAATACGTGTAATTATATAAGCTCAAAGTTACTGGATGAATGTCCATCGTGACTGCTTAATCACATTATGAACCAAGGAACACAGTCCAAGCTTCGTCGACCAGTTGTACTAATCACTGGGTGCAGTAATGCGGGTATAGGTTCCTATCTCGCCAAACATTTCGCCCTAAGAAATTGTATCACCTATGCAACTGCTCGAGATGTTAAAAACTTGTCCGAAGTTGAGGGTAGTCCTAGTCGTTTCCTCAGCTAACTCATCTTTAGGTTATGGTTGTAAGCAAGTGCAGATGGACATCTGTTCTACCGATTCTATCCAAGCTGCGGTAGAGCTTGTGATTCAAGCTGAAGGTCATATCGACATCCTAGTTAACAATGCAGGTGTCAATTTTAATGGACCTATCATTGAACTTGATATTACCAAGGCTGCTAATGTATTGAATACAAATGTTTTGGGCGCTCTCAGAGTTACCCAAGCAGTTGCCCCATATATGGTAAGCTCTACATTTGATATATGACAAGTCTCTTCAAGCATACAATTAACTTGACTTTTTTTGAAGATTAAAACGGGAGGCGGAACTATTGTAAATATAGGGAGTATAGTTGGGGATTTAGCTACACCTTGGGGTGGTATTTATTCTGCGTCGAAAGCAGCCCTTCATTCTTTGACTGATGCACTCCGCCTTGAACTTCGGCCCTTTAATATCGATGTGGTTGTTGTCAAGCCAGGGTAAGTAAAATTCCTCATAAATGCGAATTTTTATTTTTTAAAAAAAATCAATCAGTCTTTATTAAACCATGGTCGGCTTCGAGCATAGAGTTTTCTTGGAATCAAGTTTAGTGCTAAACTATCTCATAGGGCAGTAACATCTTTGATCGCAAAGAACAATCTTGCATTCAGGACTAACAGTGAAGATCAATGCAACGGGGAAAAGACGACAATTTTGGTTCCGGAGTCATTTTATAAAGAAATCGAAGGCTACGTCCTAAAGAGAATCAACTACTCACAAGGTATTGATTAGTTAGTTCATGTCTAACAGGAGAAAGAGGCAGACTCTTACAACACTGACTTGTTTGGGGAGAAAGTCGTTTCATGGGTTTTAGGTCGACGTAACCAGACGATGACTAAACTCGGGTATTGGCTTAACCCGGCAAATGTATCGCTTGGGATGCTAACTTGGGGAATTGGTCGTATTTCGCCTCAACTAGCCCCTTCAATGTCATATTTTAAAGGCTATAACTGGATTCTTCCCACCGAGTTGGTTTTGGGGGGTAGTACCTGGGCACATACTGCAAGCAAATATGTGCCCAACTTCGCCAAAGACGCTGTGCTATGGTCCAAGTTCGGACTTGGAACTCTTGCTATGGCAAACAACCAAACATTTTCGAAAAAAGAAGAATAAGAATTGATGCAACACTAAACTGCTAAGATATTCTCATGTTTAATTATTGGATGGGTTTAACTTGATTCTCGTGAAACTAGCTCTAAAGGATCAATTTACCTCATGTTTTTGGTTGACAACATAAATAAATTGGAATGTTAATACTAAAAATATATTAAACTAATAAATCACCATTGTGAACTTTTTTGCTATAATACATGTCAATAACTAGTACAAGTAGAGTTGTGGCGGACAGATCCATGCCAATTGCGGCATTCACCTTAATTTAGGTGTCCAAATCATATCCTTTCAGGAGCTGTGGGTTCCTCTGACTTGAGGAATCTATTTTTAGAAAGGATCCAGGCGGAGAGAAGGCTTCTTCTCTTAAGAATTCAGGACCTCCCGCCTGAGTATGGCATCAAATATGGTATTGCCATATTTAAAGCCATTTCAAAGCAGCATCCTGTACAGACTTACCCCATGGAAACTAAAGCCTTAAAGGATTAAACCAGCACCAACCTTTATAAGAACTTAATATGCTCATACGAGTCACCCTGTCAGGGCACCAGGTACTGTGGCCCGATACATCTCTCAAAAGGCCGCGGGTACTTGTGGATTGTTTGGAAGTGCCTACCACAGGATGGGTGCTAAATTGAATAAATATGATATGGAGCACCCCACTAAGGACCAGGATCCAGTGGTAAGTACTATGGTATCCATCAATCCTACAAGTGTAACATAGGTTATACCCAACAACTGGCTGTTAGGGCCTACGGGTGGTCCCTCAATTGGGTGGGCTCAAGCAGGCTTTGATGTGAGAGGAGGCTATATGGGTACAAAATAAGCAATCAGGTAGTTGTGTTTTTCTTTGATCAATTTGGAATGGATGATATGTCAAACAGCTTTTCTGTTAACTCTATAGGGTACTTGGGAGCAGGCCAATAGGTCAAGGGGAAGGGTGTTCTTGAGTGAAAAATCTTTATAATCTGGGCTAGGGAGTAGTTGCTAAAATTTACTGGGCTAAACCAAACATTGGATGGACAGAAAAACACATCCAGAGGGTACAGGGGTTTGTCAGCTGGCTAGCTAGTGGGAGCTTCAAGGCCAGAGGGAACTGTAGTCAAATGCAGCAACATCAATATAAAATAAGGGTGAAGTTGGGTCAACCAAAATGCCCACTGTTCATTCAAGACGGCAATAAACCCCCACCTTCAAGGGAGGGGTTTTTATAGGCTTTCCTTGCAGGCTTATTGCCAACTCATCTGATTGGTTAAACAATCCTATGTGCAGACTTTGAATCTTCAAAACAAACTTGGGTCATAAGCCCCAGTTTTCTCAGGCATTTTGGGCTTCTTACTCCAGGGCTACCTAGATAATCCCATTTGTGACATATTTTTGGATCTGTTTCCCCAGGGATCTGCAGGCTCAGTCCTTAGTCACATGTTGGCTGAGTGAATTTAAAGCTTAAATTTTGGTGAGCTATAAGACTAGACATCCTGGTCCTTGGATTCTCATTACACTCAAGCTGCTGAATCCAAATGGAGCTTCCCTGACTAATTGAAAGTTGGGAAACTGCACAGACTTGGTAGGCCCAATTGATAACCACAAAACTGGCAACCCCTTTCTTGCAACCGAGTTTTCCTCCTTGCCTGCTAATGTATCTTACAATACACAGGGGGCGCTTGAGGAGCCGCCCCTTGACGTATCTAACAACATGGACCAATCTGAAGGCAGTATCAAACTGTGGGCACTTCCTCCTAATTAGGAGCGCTACTAATTCAACCTGCTGATCCCCGCACAATTTATTCCTTAGCTTCAAACCTTACATGGAACATGTCACTATGCCACCCCCTTGCGGCCTTGTGACTTTCCCCATATAGTATATTAGTCACAATATTTTACAATAAACAATACCTTATTCTATTCATTTCTGTCCTTTTTATTGGACTGTTGTCTTCTCCAATCAAATACTGAGCTCTAATTGGTTCAGTTGTAACAGTGGTAGCAGAGGTAGTTTCACAAACTACCTAAAAGAAGAATCCCCCAAGAAAGGACAGAGTATGGGATTTATGGCTACTCCCCATCAAGAAACTTTCCTTCCAATCTCCAAGGAGGACATCCCCAAGGGGTATGTTATCTACCAAGACCAGCTGGTGCTCACAAGCATGTAAAATTGACTCCGCCTTGGGCAGCGCAACGCAAATGTCAACCTGCCCCAATCAGACCTGTCACAACACATGCTAAATCTCCAACTTGAGTCTTTTGAAGGTGGTGTCAAAGGAGCTGACATTGTCAGTTGGCTTCACTCTACCAAAACCCAGCTTTGTATCTGTAAGGTGACTGAACTCATGTGGGTTGCCACCGCTTCTGGGTGCCTTACAAGGCCTGCTTCAGTGTGGTTCACTAACTGGGCCAGTCAAGAGATAGATATTACTTGAACGTTGTTCTGGGATGCCACAAAATCCCTCTACAGTGAAACCTTTTCACCTATCATGGTGGGAACTCCCCTCCTGGCCATTAAGCAGACTGGATTTGTCCCTGAATATCTTGCAGCTTGGAAGCAAGCCCTTGCTGCTGCCCCAGAAGCTGTCACTAATGGGAATGCCATGCTCCTTACTCTAATAGTCAATGGGCCCAAACCCCATATCTGCAAGTGGGTTCCCATAGGGCGTTTTACCTCCATTGACGGCTGCTACAAGGCCATTGTAGAGGCCAATAATCAGGCTTCAATGGGCTTCCGTAGGTCAAATGACGCTCCACCCCAGTTTTTCCCACACCTGGTAGTGTCCACAATCAGGTGGGTTGTCACCAGCCCCACCAACAAGAGAATGGGGCTAAGCGTTCTAACAAGGGGGAGCTTCAATTAGTACTAATCAAGGACCCAGGAAAAGCCTGGGGGTTGTAGAACCTCTCATATCTGCAACCCCACTTGACCCTCACTCTCAATCCCTCTTTGAAAAGAACCCCTGTGATTACAACGTGCATGATGTTGAAACTCTTGATGTATTCCAGGTTCATAGCAATGACTCTGTTCTCCAAGTAAGCCATTCTTCAAATAAAGTAACCCTCTTGGCCTACCTCTTCTTCTTCTGTGGGAACACTCATAAACTTTTGGTAGACACTGGGCCAATCACACTATGGTTGACCAGGCGTTTGCAGATTCTCAGTAGTTGGACCAAGTGCCCAGCCAATTCAAGGCAGTACAAGTAGCTGACTCCCGCAGAGTGGCAATTACCCATGAGACAGTACCCTTTTCTGTGAGAATGTGGGACGTTCAGGTCAAGCTCTCTGGATCAATTATGGCAGGGCTCAGCTACAATGTCATTGCTGGTCTCAACTGACTGCGGCACAACTGTCCCTATATTGACTGGGATACATCTGTAATCACCCTTAACAGAAATGGGGTGGGCTTTCAGATATATCCTATCAAAATGAGCAAGTTATTGCATGATAACATGCTTTCCAGAATTACAGAGACAGGTACGTACAATTTTAAGGGGGAATTAGACTTCAATCAATGCTCAGTCAAAGTTATCTGTGCAGAAGCACCTGCACCCCCCTTGACCACTCAGTCTTCACTAGCACTTGTTGCGCTCCTTGAGGAGTATAAGGATGTTTTCTTGAAACACTGGATCAACTACCCCCTCCCTGAGAGATCCAGTATGCTGTACAACTGCAAGGGTTGCTCCTCAAAGCATGTACTCTCTACTGCTTAACATCAAAAGAAGATGAGGCTCTCTGCCAGCACCTTGTAGATGCACTAAATAAGGGCTTCATCCACCTCTCCCTCTCACCCTACGGGGCTGCAGTCTTCTTTGTAGCCAAGAAGGACAGGTCCCTTGGGTTTATGACTGACTACCACACCCTAAACAAAGTAACTGTCAAGAACAAATACCCCCTGCCGTTGATTGACTACCTGCTTGACACGCTGCAGGTGCAAAGGTCTTTAGTAAGATCAATAACATCACAAAGTACAACCAGGTCTGCATTTCACCAGGGGATGAGGCAAAAACTGCCTTCTGCACATGCTACAGGTTGTTTGAGTGTTGTGTCATGAACTTCATAATGACTAACACTCCCCCCCTTTGCCATGTTGATGAATAAATTGTTTGAGAATCTGATTGGAAAATATGTTGTTGTGTACCTTGGCAACATCATTGTCTTCAGTCAAGATTAAACCACACACCTCCAACACCTCTGTGCTGTCCTTGACACCCTTTGTAAAAACCAGCTGAAGGCCAAGCCTTCCAAATGCAAATTCCTCAGGCCAGAGCTCCTATTCCTTGGGCACATCATCTCTGCCGAGGGAAGAAAGCCTGACCCTTCCAAGATCAAGGCAATCACCAGCATGCCACCTCCCACCAATTTGGGCCAGGGTGTACCTTCTTAGGCATAGTTGCCTACATGCGCAAGTTTATCCCCAATTGTGGAGAACTAATCACAACTCTCACCAAGCTCCTAAACACCAAACAACGCTTCAAATGGACCCCTGCCAGAGATCAAGCCTTTGAGATGTTGAAGCAAAGACTTAAAACTGCAACTATATTGTAGTTGTGAAGAATTGTTGACCAGGGATTGTGGAAAGCTTAATTCATTAGACAGCTATTGGCTATTAACCAGGGCCAATTAATTACCCTTTTAGAAATTACTGTCAAATTACCATATAATTAAATACATGATTAGTGGACCATGATGTTGTTGCCAAGGATTATTGCACCACGCCACCACCACCTTAAATAATAAGTGCCACAGTGCCAGGATTAATTATTCTTAGTGCCAGAGCGTCGCTCTAGTTTACATCAAGCGCTGGGACGCCAGTACAGTTATTTGCAAGCGCCAGAGCGCCACAATCATTTACATCAAGCACCAGGACACCAACACAATTAATTGCAAGCGCCAGAGCACTGCAATAATTAACATTGAGCGCCAAGGCGCCAGCTTTGATAGGAAATAACATTGAGGAGCTAGGTCTGAATATAGAAGTTTCTGTATACCAAATATGAGTGATATATGGTGTGCTAGCAGGGAGCACCCTTGTGCTAGGTGCCACAGCATTGCGGGATTGTGCCCTAAAATGGAAAGTTGTCCCTTTCTTCACCAGCACAACCAAGACTCTACAGTGCGCTGGAATGTCCTAGAAGGCATTGCCAGTGACTGGTGATTAGTAATATGAGAATACCTCTATATAAGGTGTTGGCAGTAAATGCCAAGGGCAGAATTTTTACCTACTTATATAGGACCCAATAAAATTAGTCATTACAATTCAAGTTGGCCAATGTCTTCAGAATCTTCACATTCAAAGGCATTTAGTGAGTGTGTGCCCCTGCCTCTTAATTCTTCTGTTGAATCTGCTGGTGTACGCCAATTTTCAATATGTGATGCTCACTACAGGGGCACCACACACTCCAACCAATCCTTGTCCTCTGAGTCTGACGCGCCTCCCTCTATCACCAAAGACCTAACTGGATTTGGGGAACCTTACTTGGTAATGGAAACCAGCAACATTGAGAGAGACCAGCTTTTCTGTCAACAAGAGGATGTGATCAACGTAGAAGACCTGCCCGTACGTTCTTCCCGCCAGTACACTGAAGTTTCTGTGGTATTGCTGGCACGCCTTACCCTGGTCAATGCTAAGACCTGGCATCAGTGGCCTCTGGACTTTTCCTTGGTTATCAGATTAGCCAGGAGCCCATCAATACCCAGTTGTCCCTCTTCCACCAACATCCCAAAGCTCAACACATCATGGCTATATTTTGCAGTTATCTGGCAACTGATGAAGGGAACCTCAAACGTTTCCCCACCCTCAAGAGGGTGACTGACTATCTGCAAGGATTTGTCCACCCTGCGTTACATCAGCTACTGGGAGTTCAAGCCCAACATCACTTGGAGCTTTGAGACCTGGTTACGTATGCAGAGCGCCAACACTATTACCAGGACTGACTAGTACAACAATTGGACTCTGGGTTTGAGGAAATCCAAGCTTACACTCAAGCCAACAAGGAAAATCAAGCCACTCTGGCCCTCCAGCTAGAGGACCTCACCCATCAGTTAAATAGTTTCTTGGTCCATGTAATAGAGTCAGCTCTGAAGAATTTTAGGTTGGGGCCTTCCTGGGCCTGGGACGTTACCTGCCACGCCATAGCCATCAAAAAATACATAGCGGGGGCCACATAACCAAGAGCAACATGGATGATTTTCTTGCCAAACATGACGCCTCCTTGGAGCAACAAGGTAGTTGTTTGCGTGACCTGGACAAGAAGGTTGCCAATAATACAGACAATATCAATGAGGTACAACACCTTGCCTGACAGGAGAATGAGGAGTCCAGCAATATTGCTAATGCCGCCAAGGCTAAGGTTCTGGTACTTTGAGACAACTTCATACAATATGATAACCATATCAAGGATACCATTCAAGAAGAGGTCTCTCAGCTACGCCAGGAATTTTCATCCCAATTTGCCAAAGACTCAACCACTGAGGGTCACAACTGCTCTGAACTTAATCAAGTACAGCAACAAGTAGAGGATATTGCAGCCACAAATAATGAGATGTTTCAGGAAATGAAGCAGATATGTGAAAAAAGAGAGCAGAGTATTGCCTCCCTCAAGGCAGAGCTTGAGGAATCACAAGCTGAACTGTGGGACATGACAAGCACTCTGCCTCCCAGCGTGCTGCCATAGAAGGCTTTTGCAAAGGAATGGTTCAGTGTGCCAGGCTGATTGAGCGCCTTTTTTCTTTCCTCTGAAATGCAGAGATAGAAATAGCAGATGCTCAGGCCAAATTGATGGATTCCAGATGCCACTGCAATGGCCAAGACTTGGGCCTGGTCTTTCTGCCATGCCTTCTGGAGAAAGCGCCACACTACAGCCCACCTCCAGTTCAGTATACAGCAACAGGAATACCTCATCCTCTTCATGCTGCCAAAGCCTCCCACAAGTCTTTGCCGTCCCTCCCACGCCTGTTGATACCCCACAAGCACCAAGGGAGACTGGCCCAGCTGGGAGCTCTTGTACCAAATTCTTCAACTGAAGCTGCCATAAGAAGTCCCCCCTTGCTGTTGTCCCCAAGCCAAAACTCCTACATGTTTCAAGCCAATGAACTTGCCCAAGTTTGACCCTAAGGGCAATGTACACACCTTCATCCGTCTTTTTGAGATTTCTATGTATGGGGCCAACAACCAAGACAAGGCCACCACACTACTCAATCAATTGGATGCAGCTAGTACTGATCTAATCATCCTGCGCATGCCCAAACACAATTGGTTGTATGCAGCGGCAAAAAATGCGCTATTATATAAATTTGGTAGCATCACCCGGGTTACTGAAAGGAAGAATGAGTTCTTGATGATTAGCTTCAGAAAAGACAAGATAATTGCTGACTTTGCCAACTGTTTCTACCTTGAGGCACAGATCCTCACGGGCTCAGGGTCCCTGACTGTGCATGACGCCCATATAGCTTTAGGTGCCACAGTAAAGCCCTACAAGGCCTTGTATCAAACTCTCATGCCGGCTTTCCAGGACAACTGCACCTTAGATGGCATGGTACGTTACTTACGCCAGTGTGGTGACACCTTTGGACCCCCCAACACTGGATCAAAGCCCCACCCAGTCCCCAACTATCCAGGACGCTCAGAGGCTCCCACCAACAACAACAAATCTCCACCAAAACCCAATATCACTAAGTTAATCTGTCACCGTTGGAACCAGAAGGGCCATTACGCCTCTAGTTGCAACTCAAAGACAGGTATACACGTGCTGCTTCCCTTGGAACCTGAAGTGCAGGGAAAAGTCAGCATGGAGTAGAGGAGGAGCTCTCTACATCCACGCAATCCACAAACGTTCCACCTGACCTACTATTTATGCCTGACACCAGGTTCTCAGGGAATGCGCTTCATCAGATTCTTGTTGACAATGTGCACATGGTACAGACCTGCTCCAAAGTTCAGGTCTCTCAAGAGGCCACTAAGGAAGTGTCCAAGCCTTATGATTGCCAGTTATTAGAAGACACACCTGATATGGAACCCCAACACTTGGGTGATGCCACCCCCCTTAGGGGCGTCAATATGGCCATCCCCATGGAGACAATGAAGGATCACCACCCAGAACTATGTGACAGTATTGTCAAATTCCTCTCCACTGCCAACAATTTAGAAATCCACTTAGTAAACAATATTGGTTCTTCTTATTCTGAGTGGACTTACACTGATATTTTTGTGGATAAACTAAAGGTGCAAGCTATCATTGACACTGGGGCCCCTATAAATATAGTGTCCTCCAAGTTAGTGCAGCAAATGAGGCTTGCTCCAGATATTGATCACAAGAAAAAGTATGGTACAGCTGGACTAGACTGTACCACCGCCCAAGGAGTATACAGCATGCTCCCTTTACGCTTTGGCTCTCTGGCAGTCTCAGCCCCAGCTATAGTGCTACCCAATGAGAACTACAATATCCTGATTAGAACCTTGTTCATGCAACAGTATGGAGTAAAGACTGACCTTGAGAATGATGTTCTCAAAATATTGGGGCAGGCAATCCCGCTGTATTACAACCAAACAAACCCAGAAATGGGTAGCCAAACCACTCCATATGTTAACCTTGCATATTGCAACAGTGTCATCCCAGTCAAGTACCGTAAGTTGGGACTTCAGGTTAAACATCTTCCCACCCAAGTTGAGAAATATAAGGATCTGCCATTGCACGCCAACTCTTCTTACACTATCCCGACTGGCCATCAGGTGCTAATGAATATTGAATTAGATTTACAAATCCCTCAAGGGCTTTACAGATAAAATAAAACCCCCCTGGAATTGCTCTAGGCTAGCACCCCTGGTTGCGCCTGGCATTGTGCTACCTAATCATGGGCCCATAAAGGTATTGCTTGACAACCTCAATCACTCTCCTGTCAAGGTAAAATATAATCAAGTAGTGGCGTACCTGAATCTATTACCAGTAGAAGAGGTGATGGAGATACACAACTTTGACACCCTGGATGAGTTCAGCCTCCCTTTGGAAGAAGTAAAACCATCTGCTGTATGCACAATCATTCCACAGGAGCAACTGCAAGGACTCACTATTGCCCAACAAGACGCAGCCCTTGCCCTGTTTGAGAAATACAAGGGGATATTTGCCAAGGATGACTTTGACCTGGGGTGTGCCCACAACACACTCCACCACATTGACACGGGTGAGGAACACCCTATAAATCTTTGCCCCATACAACGTTCTTGTGCTTCTGACGCCGCAGTAGATGAGGAAATTGAGAAGCTGATCCAACTAGGTCTACTTGTTTTATCCAAGAGCCTGTGGTTGTCCCCAGTACTCATAGTCAAGAAGAAAGATGGGAGCAACCACATTGTCATTTACTATTTCAAGCTTAATAACATCCCTAAGAAGGACTCTTATCCTCTTCCACATATTAACAATGAGCTTGACTGCCTGGGAGGCGCTAAGTTCTTCTCTGCAATGGATCTAATATCTGTATATTGGCAGATTGAATTGCCTCCCAAGGAGCAAGAAAAATTCACCATCATCACCAGTCAAGGTCTCTTCCAACCTACCCAAATGCCACAGGGACTGTGCAATGCACCTGCCACATTCCAGCTTGCCATGAATGATATGCTCCATGACTTCAAGCTGAGCTGTGTTTTAGTCTATCTGGACGACATCAATGTCTTTTCACAGACATTCTCTGATCACCTTCATCACCTTGAGGAGGTTTTCTGGTGCCTAGCAGCCGCTAACCTTAAGGTCAAACCCAGGAAGCGCAACTTCTTTAAGGATCAGCTTGAATACCTTGGTTTTGTGGTCAGCGCCAAAGGATTACGGCCTCAGCCAGCCAAAGTTGAGGCCATAGAGAAAATGAAGGTACTGTCCAATAAACAAGATGTCCAGGTGTTTCTGGGCATGATCAGTTATTATTGGCGCTTTTTCAAAGACTTCTCAAGGAAGGGGGAGGCCCTCTTTCATTTTCTGAAGAGTGATGTGCAATTTGACTGGACCCCAGCCTGTCAACAAGCCTTTGACACCCTACACTTGAGTCTCATGAACAAACCAATCCTGCAATACCCAGACTTCAGCTGCAAGTTCATTGCTCAAACATATGCCTCACTGATTGCTGTGGGTGGTGTGCTTTCCCAGGTGGACTCCAATGGTGAAGAACACCCTGTAGCCTACTGCAGCAGAACTCTGAACGTCCATGAGCGTAACTATACTGTGACTGAACAGGAGTGCCTGGCAGTGATATACACATACAAACAGTTTTGTGTATATCTACATGGCATCCACTTCAAAGTAATCACAGATCATGCATCATTGCGCTGGCTCCAGAACTTGAAAGAACCTAAGGGTGCCTAGCACAATGGACGCTAAAGCTCCAGGCCTATGACTTTGAAATATCACACAGAGCAGGCATCAAACATCAGAATGAGGATGTACTGTCTCAGCTACCAACAGTAGCCCACCTAGCTGATGTCTCTGACTTACATTATGATAAAATGTTGGCAGGCAACTACCAGGATGAGCCTGCAGAAGTCCAGCACACTCTAGATAGGCTGCTGAAAGACACCAAAATCAAGAATGGGTGTATATTGAAACACACTTTAGAAGGAATAAGAATAATGCCCAGACCATTGGAACAGGCTGATCTAATAGTTTGCGCTCATAAGGCAATAGGGCATGGCATTCTTTACAGCAGCTCAGCGTCTCTTGTACGTCAAAGGCCATGACTTCCCAAAAGTATGTGGTTTTTAGTTGTGCAAGTGTCTTCCAGAAAGCGCCAAGGGAAAAACCGTTCAAAAAGTCAACAGCCTACCACTTAGCTTGGCCTAACTTTATTTAGAACACTGTCTCAATCAATGTTGTAGGACCCTTGCCAGTCAGCAACTTTTGCACCAAGTACATCATTGTTGCAATAGACCACTTTACCAAATGGGTGGAAGCAAAGGTGGTGCGCAACTTAGGTGCTAACATTAAGCAAAATTCCTACTTGAACAGATCATATTACGTTATGGTTGCCCCCAAGTTATCCTCACTGATAATGGCACCAACTTTACTTCCCACGTGATGACCAAGCTTAATGAACTATGGGAATCTGAGGATTATTTTCAACACCCTACCACCCCAAGTCAAATGGAATGGTAGTGAGAGTTAATGGGACCTTAGTAGGCATCTTGAGGGAATTGGCTGCTAGCCATCCTGCTGAGTTAAACATGTTCCTGCTGCCAGCTATCTTTGCCTAAAATATTGCCACACACTCCTCTACAGGGAAATTTTCATTTCAACTCTTACATGGCAGGCACCCCGCGCTACCCCCATTCTATACTCCTGCGTTGGAGAAGAAGACACCCAGTCACCCCATGCTTACCAGCAAAGGCTGGCCCGCACATTAATTCAATTACAGTCAGAAGCCTATTCCAATGCATTGGCCAAGAAGATAAGGTGCCAAGAAAAAGATAACGTCTGACAGGCCCCTCTCCAAGAGTTCCAAGTAGGCGACTGGGTACTCTTCCATATCACACATGGATTGGGCAGAGCGCACAAACTGACTACCCTAAGGATAGGCCCATTTGAAATCATCTCCTGGACGTCCACAGACGCCTATACTATTAAAGAGATTAAGGACAGACAGATGATCAACCGGGTACACACAAAGTTCCTGAGGAAGTTTGTAAAGAATCCCCCTTCCAAAGAATAAAGTGATACAACTACAAAGAATTAAGTATATGGGGGAGTAAAAAGAAGAACTGATACAAACAAAACAAAAAATAAAGTATAACTATAAAGACAAAATAAGGAAGCAATGTTTTATTGCTGAATTATTCAGGAGAATGACGTCCAGAGCCAGAAGAAAGAGACCAATTGCCTGGAGGCCCGTTAGAGGTACTTGTGGAAGGGACGCTGTCTGCGGGAAGATGGGGGATGGAATGAAGACTGGAAGTGGAACAAGGGCGCTTTGATGCTGAGAGAGGAACCAGAGGAGCTAACAATTTGTATTCATCATTATCCATTTGGTTACAGAAAAAGGCAAGAACCACCAACATTTGGCACCAAGCCAATTGAGAATTGCAAGACATACTAGTCCAACCGCACAGAGGCAAACAAAGATTACTCTTGTTAACCAGACATCCCCACCCACCACAAGCCAAGAAGGCAGAGCCTATAGTAAGACAGTCAAGCAGTACATCCTCCATGTAGGAGTAGCATGCTGGCAAGAATACCTTTGACTGATAGGCTAGCCTGCAGAAGTGTTCAAGACAACACCCTGAAAAACCCATAGCGCAAGAGGAACACACCTTGGGAGGATACCACATGAAGTGGGCAACAGACGCGGCCAAGGGAAGATACAACTGCAGGTTGTTATCCTTCACTGCCTGTACAAACAAATGCAAGGCCAAGGAGAAACAACAAGGCGCGTTAGCCTGAAGGTCCAGCCCAAGAGTGCAGGAAAGCTCAGGATTGGCAGACTGCTTCAATGCCCAGATGCAAGCGGCCTCACAAACGTATTGGTTGTGCTGGGTGATGGTATAGACGTGCTGCAAAGAAAATTCACTGATATATCTGGCCGTGACGTGCAGACAGAGGTTGACCTCCCCAATTAGTTGCTCCACGTTGTAAGTACCGTGGTAACAAGCTCCCAAGCGGATTAGCGTCACAGCATTGTCTTTGGCAAACAACACCTGGACATACAAATATAACATCTCTTTGTGATGGCTTATCCTGAATCAATTGATGATGTCAGGGTAGGCAGAGGGCAACTCCTCAGAGTTGAGACAAGCACAAAGTAATACAGAGGTCATTGCAAGCAGGGAGGAAGCAGTTTTGAGGACAATATTGTCGGACCAATCTTGTAGATCCTCAAAGCCAAGGCAAGGAAGTCAGATTAGGGGCGCCTCAGTCTCCGCAAAAATAGAGTCAAACTCCTCTTCCCCTTCAACTTGTGTGACAGTGCCACGCTCTGACCCCGCAACTTTGGTGTCACAGTCCTGGGCCCACAACTGACCACTGTTAACGGGAAGTAGCTGGTTCAGGAACCGGACCCAAGAAGAGCGCGGTATTTGCATAAAAGCTTTACAATCTTTGTCCGTCATACCAGCCATGAGGTCTTGGTAGACTTGGTGCAAGGAAGGTTGGCTATTATTGCGGGCACTCATGAGGAAAAGAATGAAGGGTAGCCCTGGTCAAGTGGGGGGATATGTGAAGAATTGTTGACCAGGGATTATGGAAAGCTTAATTCATTAGATGGCTATTGGCATTTAACCAGGGCCAATCAATTACCTTTTAGAAATTAGTATCAACTTACCATATAATTAAATATATGATTAGTGTACCATGACGTTGTTGACAAGTATTATTGCGCCACACTGCCGCCACCTTAAATAATAAGCGCCACAGCACCAGGATTAATTATTCTTGGCGCCAGAGCGCCCCTCTAGTTTACATCAAGCACCAGGACGCCAGTACAATTATTTGCAAGCGCCAGAGAGCCACAATAATTTACATCAAGCACTGAGACGCCAACATAATTAATTGCAAGCGCCAGAGTGCCACAATGATTTACATCAAGCGCCAAGGCACATGCTTTGAGAGGAAATAACACCAAGGCGCCAGGTCTAAATCTAGAAGTTTCTGTATACCAAATATGAGTGATATCTGGTGCGCTAACAGGGGGCACCCTTGTGCTAGGTGCCACAGCATTGCGGGATTGTGCCCTAAAATAGAAAGTTGTCCCTTTTTTCACCAGCACAACCAAGACTCTACAGTGCGCTGGAATGTCCTAGAAGGCATTGCCAGTGACTGGTGATTAGTAATATGAGAATACCCCTATATAAGGTGTTAGCAGTAAATGCCAAGGGGCAGAATTTTTACCTACTTGTATAGGACCCAATAAGATTAGTCATTACAATTCAAGTTGGTCAATGTCTTCAGAATCTTCACATTTAAAGGCATATAGTGAGTGTGTGCCCCTGCCTCTTAATTCTTCTGTTGAATCTGCCGGTGTATGCCAATTTTCAACAGTAGTTTCCCAATCAGAACCACCAGTACAAATTCAATACTGATACCTCTGACAGGCCATAGGGGGCGTGCTACGGGTGGAAACTGATGAAGGTGTCTTCCTCCCAGTGGCCTATGAATCCAGGAAGCTCACCAACCTAGAGCAACACTACCCCATACATGAGAAAGAGTTAGCAGCAATTGTGCACTGTGTCAAGAAATGACGTTGTTACCTGGAAAGAGCCACCTTTTCACCCCGCATCCTGAAAGATCACAAGTTGCTTCAGTACTTCAATACACAGTCCCATGTGACACAATGTCAGGCAGACTGGGTCAAACTCCTGTCCCCCTACCAATTACTCATCAAATACAAGCCTGGAAAAGAACTTGTCACTGCTGACACCCTCTCCAGGAAATATGTAGTGTTCATCAGGGGGGCAACAGCCTAGACCTATACTGGCCAATGCTCTACCTGCGCCCTGAAGCAACCTGATATGAAGGTCTTAACTCTGCAATGATCTCTAAATTAAAGGACAACAAAAGCCAGTTCATCACTGATGCTGGCAACAAATGTTGCCGGACAGAGACTGGTGAGAAGACACTGTATATTCCCACCACCTAGCAAGAAGAGATACCATACTGCATTACTACCGCACCTTAGGTCACATTAGAGGGTGTAACTTCTTTGAAATAATTAAACATAAGGTTTGATGGCTCCATATGCGCCAAGACATCTTGGACCTCCTCAAAACATGTGTGCTGTGCAAGAAGAATACGTCAAAGCCTACACCTCCCAAGTCTGTCCTGCCCATCAAAGCCATGGAACCCTTCAAAAAGTGAACCCTCAACATTTTTGGATCCCTCCCCAAGGATAGGATAGGCTAGCAAGAAGTACATCATTATGCCATTGACTATTTCACCCGTTGTTCAGTAGTGTGGGCAATTACTAACCACACCGCCACCACAATCACCTGCTTTATTAGTAAAGAAATTGTGGCCTGCTTTGGAAGACTCAAACTGTGACAGAAATCACTGGATAATATGAAGCTGTTTCTAAATGATGGGGAATCACCACCCAAATCCACATAGAATTGGTTGTTAACCACCAACGCGGCTTCAGATATTTTTTTGTGAAATTTCCAATTGTAACTCCAGGATTAAGTAGAACCAGTAGTCCTAACCAGAGTAAACCAAGATAAATGACCTGGGAAAGCATCAATGCATCTTCAGCAAAGAATTCTGGGCATTGGGAAGGGATACAATTTTCAGTTTCAAGAATGGGGGGAGGAGCTACAAAAATTGGCTGGCATGAAATTGACATTTGGCAGCGCTGATAACAAAGTTCCAGATGCTGGGCCCCATCTTCCTGAAATGATTTGATTCAGAATCAGATTGTATGGGATATACTGCAACAATCCAATCACAGGATGCATTTTTAAAATTTAAAATTAGAACTTGGGATAATTGATTTTTATTGAGTAAATTTAGGAGGACTCGACTCTTAGAGTTGAAACAGGGAAAACTATTCAATATATATCGGAAAAATTGACTAAGCAATACCACCTGAGTCTTGACTTCCTATTCCTTCCACATTGTCAAGTAAGTATCTGGTCCAGGTTGCAAAGAACCCTTGCATGACTAGTTTCTGACAACCATACTGATTAACAAGCTCATATCAGGTGACCCTCATATTACGTCAATTTATCAACATCAGTTTGAAAGGGGGAGCTGGTTTCAGCTGGCAGACTGGAGCAGCTGTGACCCATTTTTGATCAACTGTTTGGTTTAAATCCGTTAACTCAGTCAATTTTGATACAGGTTTCCTGGCCTTCCAAGCCTTCTTACTTGGACAGACAATACCCGGCATTATGGAACCTACCATGACAAAAATGTCTTATAACGGAAAGTGGGCCAAAACTTGTGGGGCAAGTCATGAAGGCGTACTGCGCCAAAAATGCCCTCTGAAGAATAGCCACCACCCCCTACCATCCTCAAGCCAATGGGCATGTGGAGCGTCTAAATGGTTCACTGGTCCAACTCATTGCCAAGCTCTCAAAGGTGCATCCCAACACTGTGTGGCCCACCCACCTACCCATTGCGCTGCTTATCTTGCAAGTGAGGATCAACAGGGGCACCAGGTTCAGCCCCAGTACCTTGGCCTTTGAAACACCTGATAGCTTGACAGGGGTGGAACAAGGGAAATTACAATCCACAGTTCCCAGGAAACCCCCCTTGTTGCCTACCCCCTCCCTGAGCCAGTGACGTACCAAAGCTTGGAACATTGAGCACAAGCAAATTGAGGGGGTACAAAGCACCTGAAGGCCAGATACGCCATAGATGACCCTGTCTATGCTCTCAACCCCAACTCAGCCTAATTAGAACCCAATCACCTGAGGCCCTTCAAGATAGCCGCAGTTTATGACAACCACACCTATCAACTTGAAGATGCCCAAGGAAATACCAAGAAACTCCACCGTGATTGCTTGCACCCCTGCCGCGCCATCCCCATACAAAGGCTGTTTGTGTGGACCTTCCCAGATCTCCCACAAACTCCAATCCTGGTGTCTGACAACAAGCAGGGGGCAAGGGGGGGTGTTTCAACCAAGTTATCCTCCTTGCCTGCTAACGTATTTTACAATACACAGGGGGAACTTTATGAGCCACCCCTTGATGTATCTAACAGCATGGACCAATCTGATGGCAATATTGAACTGTGGGCACTTTCTCCTAATTAAGAGTGCTACCAATTCAACCTGATGATCCCTGCACAATTTATTCCTTAGCTTCAAACCTTACATGAAACATGCCACTATACCACCCCCTTGTGACTTTCCTCATATAGTATATTAGTCACAATATTTTACAATAAACAATACCTTATTATATTTATTTCTGGCCTTTCTATTGGACTATTGTCTTCCCCAATCAAATACTGAACTCTAATTGGTTTAGTTATAGCAATAAATTTAGGATCAGATTTGTACTAAGTCTTGCTTAGTTGGTAGGGAAGGTGATGTAATTACTTTGTGGCCCTGAATAATAAATATCTGCTAGTTGTGGCTAGAGAGAGGCACTGAATTACATGTGAACACAAAGACAGAAATGTGAATAGAACTTAATTTTATTAGTGATATAGAAATGGATTATATATTGGCTGTGGTTACCACAAAACAATACTAGGGCGGTAGGATCAATTGCCACAAGCATGAGTGGGGCAAGTGAGTTGCACAGAATAAGGAAATCAAACAGATGAATTCCCCATTTTGAAATAGACCCATTTCAAGGAGGAAAAGCAAAAGAAAGGGATTTGTCCTTGAAATAACTCAATAAAGGCAAAATCAAAAGAGCATGAATAGTGGCATTTACAATATTGTCCCCTTCTAGATTGGCCTTGGGGGGAGGTACTTGTGAAGAAACTTAGTGTGTACTCAGGCAATCACTAGAAAGGAGTTTCAAGGTGTGCTCTGAACCACATTTAAAAGTAACTTCTAACATTCCAACCCATAAGGTATCCTATTTATGAGCATGCTTCCCACTCTGTGTTAATGATAAAGGATGTGCTCTAAAACTTTGAACTCTGGCAAGGAAGAATGTACAGTATTATCAGAGGAGAGTTCCAACATATTGGTATTTTTCAGAAGTATAAGCAGTTGCTTGGATGTCAATTATGCGGTTGACCAAGTTCTTGATGTGGGTGTTGGAATCCAGGGCCTCATCAGAAGAGAGTAGGGGACCCCAAGAACAACAGAGTGGTGGCTTTACGCCCATAAAATATATCAAAGGGAGAGTACCTAGTGACACAATTCTTACTGTGGTGATAGGCATAGAGGGCAGCAAGCAGGTATAGATCCTAGTTAGCAGCATCAGATTAAGTGAGTTTTCTCATGATAGAAACCAAGGTCAAACTAGCACACTCTACAGCCCTGTTAGTGGGAGGGTTATAGGGAATTGAGAAGGATCAATGAGATCCCAGAGCCTTGATAACAGAAGTCATCAACTTAGCATTAAAGTTAGTTCCATTATATGACAATAACACTTGAGGGCAGCCATGACAATAGAACACATTCTGCAGTAAGAAGTCAGCAGTGGTTTTAGAAGTGATTTCCTTGGTAGGGCAAGCTTCTACCCATTTGCTGAAATGATCAACAGCAATCAAGATAAAGCAACAGCCTGAGAAAGAACAAGGAAGAGGCCCTACAGCGTCAATGCTGACTGTATGAAAGGCATGCTAAAGGAAACTATTTTGAACTCATGTGATGCAGATCAGGGACTCTGCAGCTGACAGTTGTGACAACTAGCAATGACATCAGGGATCAGCAAGCAAAGGTTCTCCCAATAATAGTTCTTCTGGAGCCAGGCATAGGTCTTGATAATGCCCCTATGCCCAGTTTCTTTGTGAGCTTGGAGCACTAAAAAAGGCAAATACTGGGACGTACACAGGGTAGATACTGATCATACACTTTCTTAAAGAGCTGGTTGTCACAGATGAGGATGTTCTCAGGTAGCTTAGTCAGGGAAGATAAAGTTTCCTTAGTCTTGTTTTCCCAGGAAGAAGGATGTCCAATCAGTTCATACAATCAGTCTGCTTCTGCAGGGTGTAGAGCAATGATAGGCATTTGGGATAACCCATCTGTGTTCTGATGCTGGATTCTGGGGCAATGTAACACAGTGAAATCATAACCCTGAAGACAAAGGGCCCATCTAGCTAATTGACCTTCAGGTTCCTTGATCTTTTGTAATCCCTCAAGCAAAGTGTGGTCAGTGACCACAGTGAAATGAGTGCTATAAAAGTAATGGTGGAATTTTTAAAAGAATGTAGTACAACAAGACACTCTTTCTCAGTGACACTATAGTTTTTTCATGCTTATTGAGGGCACAATATGTATATGCTACAAGGGGATCAACTCCTTCATTGTCTAGTTGGGCAAAGATGGCTCCAATAGCTAGATTGCTAGCATCTGTGTAAAGGATGAACTCCTTATTGTAGTTGGGATACACCAGGATGGGAGCGTCTTTGAGCTTTTGTTTAAGAGTCTCAAAGGCTTGTTGTTGGCTAGCGGTTCATTTGAAGGGGGCATCATGTAATAATTGTAATAGAGGCTCACTAGTATTGGCAAAGTTGGGGATACAATGTCTATAATAAACCATCATGCCCAAAAAGACTTTGACTTCACAGAGGTTGGTAGGTGGAAGCATGTTGTCAATGGCCTCAACTTTCTTGTTCATAGATCAGATCCCATTTTGTGTTACTTCATGACCCAAGAATCCAAGAAATCTCTTGAAGAAAGTACATTTAGACAGCTTCAGATTGAGGGTGGCTTCTTGAATTTTAATGAAGACTTCCTTCAAATGAGCCAAGTGATTGGTAAAGGTTTTGCTGAAAACTTTTATATCATCTAAGTACACCAGGGAACAAGATAGCTTCAAGTCATGTAGTATTGAGTCCATAGAACGTTGGAAGGTAGCAGGAGCATTACACAGCCCTTGAGGCATGCATGTAGGTTCAAACAGTCCCTCAGAAGTGATGAGCGCAGCTTTTTTTCTGTCATAAGGTGAGAGGTTGGCTTACCAGTAGCCAGATGCCAGATTCATGGCTAAAAAGCACTTAGAACCTCCAAGACAGAAAATGGCATCATCTATGCGCAGCAAGGGATAAGAATCTTTTTTGGTTAAAAAATTCAACTGTCAATAATCCATTGCAATGTGGTGACCTCCATCCTTCTTCCATAAGATGGGCAAGGGGAGGCCCAAGGGCTCTGTGAAGGGGCAAGAAGCTCAGCATCTAGTAGCTGTTTGATTTCCTTAGATACTTACATGTCTTCTACTCAACTACAACAATAAGGTTTAGCTTGCAAGAGAGGTGCATCACCAGTATTAATCTGATGAATGTCATCTTTAGCTAAGCCATAGTCAGTGTTATCTTTAGCAAAGATGTCCACAAACTAATCCAACAATTCAAGCACTTCTTTTTGCTGAACTGGAAAAAGCTGTGGGAAGTCTTGTGCGTAAACAGGGATAGGACATGTGGCTCATCTTCAGGTAAAATGAAGTCTTGAAACGTGCCAAAGGTATGTAAAGAAAGAACATCAGTATCATTCAGTAGCTTGTCATATACAATAACCTGGCCTCTTGATACAGATATAGCAAGGGCCTTTAAATTGGCCACTAACTTCTGTACAGGATCTTTTTAGGAGACATCTAGGATCCCAGGGCAGAGATAGGGTTCATTGAAGCCTAACAAAGGAGGCAAGTACAGCTCTAGAAATGTGCGTTCAGACAACTTGTAAGATATCTGAGAGTCCAGGATGGCTTGAGAGCTAGGGGGATAGATACAACAGAAGTGACCAGAAGTGAAATCCCTTCAGAAACAGGGTAGACCATGGGAGGACACTTCATTTTGGACAAATGGTTACAGTACTTTAAGGTTAAGACACCAGTTGGGTGCTTTAAAGCACACATCTTGAGGCGTTTCCCAGCTACTTTGACAGGTTCCTCAAAAATTAGGGGAATTTTATACCCTATAATAGATATTTAGCCATCTTTTACATTGATAATTCTATTGTATTCCCTAAGGAATTAGGTATCAACTAGTAGATCATAACTCTCATTTTCTAACACTACAGCAGGCGCTGCTAAGAGTAATTTACCAAACCACATAGGGAGATCAGAATAGGGCCCTATAGCTTAAGTCATAGACAGGCCATAAATGCCATAAGGCTGATGTTAGTTAAGGTCAGGGTCAAGTTTAAGCTTCTTCACAAGCTTGGAGGATACAACATTAACTAGATACCCAGTGTCCAAAACAGCCTTGATCTTCACATTTTAGATGGATATCTCTACACAAGTAGTTGTATGACTAAAGGGCAGGAGAAAAGCCAGGATATCCTGGGTTTTAGCTAGTTCTGTGTACCACTTTCGAATAATACATCTCAAACCTGGGAACTTCTTGTACACAGTCCAAAGAGGAATTAAAACTGATAAATTCTTGAAAAAAGCATCAGATACTTCAGCCGCTTCTTCAAAAGACTCTACTAACTCAGGTGACCTCTTAGCTTGCCAAAATATGGGCACAAGACAATCTCCTTGGCTTCAGTCAGAGGCTTGGTAGTGGTTGTAATATTCCCTGAGCGTAGTTTTTAAGGAACAGCAATAGTTTTGGGAACTGCTAGAACTGAAAAAACATAGGCATTGGGATCTTCAGTATCCAAATCATTCATGTATGAATCATCAGAGATGTTGTGGAATAATAGAAGAATCAGAGGGGCCTCAGAATTTGGTGTGCTCAGTATCTGTTATGAACAGAGGATTGTAGGAGACTGGGAAGAATTGTCCACCAAGAGCATCTCTGCCTCTAGGTTGACTTTTATTTTCCCGCCTGGTCCTTAGGGTCAGCACCTTCAACTTGTGGGTTGGTACAGCCACAGGAGTGGTAGCCTACATATCCACAATTATGACAACCCTTGCGTCTAGGAGAATTCTGGGAGTTTATAGTGAGGATGCAAGGGCCACAAGAAGAAGAGGCAGAGTTGGAGGCCACTCAATTCTCTTGTATGACAGCTCTAGATTGAGTAAGTTAAATGTCTTGTAACAGTGTCTTTATGCTTTTAATAGACAAGATCATGACCTTGTGTACTTTAAAGTGGAGGCACAGGAGTTGATTAACTTTATGGCTTGAGCACAAGCCATGTAGGCTTCATGCGCTGTTAGCTAGTTATCAATTGCTGGCCTTTCATGTAGAACCTGTTGTAAACTCAGCCAAGGTCTCTTTTGGTTTGAACTCAATATGTATGAAAGTGTCCTTTTTCACCCCTAGACTGAGGTCATCACCAAACTCATTAATTAGAAGCTGCTTCATCTCTTCCCAAGTGTCAATGGAAGGCAGTTCAGGTACTATTACTTTCTGACAGATAAGGTGAAAACAGGTTAAAATATGCTCCTTCTTAACCTTGTCAGAAGCTCTTTACATAGCTGTCTCATATATAGTCAAGAAAGCCGCAATAGTGGACTTTTTAGGATCAAATACAGGTTTAAAAGTAGGTTTAAAGTGAGTCTTGGGAGTAGGGCCACCATTTTTACTATCTAGCACATTGATACACAAGAGAATTAAACTTTGGATGCAGATGGGGGTTGTTGTGCCCACAGTTGGCAGGCACTCTCATCAAGAGTGGCCAATGTATCAGAAGTGCAGGTATTCATGTTGTTGGCTTGATCAGCTGTTACTTAGTAACGTCCAGTTGACAACCATGTGTGGTCACCACAGAAAAAATCTCAGCCAAGCGGGAGGTTAAAGAAGGTCCCATGAAAAGACAAGGGGAAAACATATTGTTTACAGGGTCAATAAACCCACTCATCTCTTGGGCATCCTTTTCTAGGCTGAGGTTGTTGCAACTGAACCAATTAGAGCTAAGTATTTTATTGGGGAAGACAAAAGTCCAATAGAAAGGACAGGAATGAATAGAATAAGGTGTTTTTCAGGATTGAAAATTCTTTACCCCTGGAAACCTGGTCCCAAGGGCGGGATTAAAACCCTGAATCTGAATTCCTGCAGGCCGCTGGCCCCATGGACCAAGGGCCTGCCTGCCTGTGTTTTTCTGAGATTGAGCCTCTGCAAGCTGAAGCCCCTGCTAAGTCCTGGATCCAGAATACCAGCACAGGTTCAATTATGATGGTGCCCAAGGAGGAGCTTCTCAAATTGCCTAATGGAGGAAGATAAATTTCCTTGGTGAACTTCATGAATCTGAAGTCCTCTTGGATGACCAATCAAATTCCCCTGCCAAGGGAAATCACAGGCTTTAGGCCCAGCCCCGTGACCACAGCCAAAAATCAAGAAAATCAAATGACCAATTTGAACAGTCTGACCAAAGAGAGAACGCCCAGCTGAGGTGCCATTTTGCTGCTCCCACACCCTGGCCTCCTGACCACCTGCCCGTATTTTCCCCAATATTTTGGTGAAACCATCATGAGAAATACTAAGTTTGGAGACGGGATACTATATATTCCTATAGATTCTACGCTAAAACCTTATTGCCATTTTTGAATAAAGGTTATGTTATTTTGGCTCACACAGCTATTGCCTTATTTTGTATTTGCCATTTACCAATTCAGTACAAGATCTCCCGGTCTTTCTGCCACACTGCCTGCAGTTTTCTGTCCTCCTGGTGTACCCTTTGGGACCGTCCATTTCACCAACTACCCTTTGAAACCCAAATACAAGGACTACACCCCAGAAAAGATAATCAAACTCAATCCTTTGGCTTGCATACAATCTGCAGTTAGATAAAACTGTCAAGGCCCGTGGACATTCTCAACACCCAAGTTGGTCAGAGGGAAATTCAACTATCTCCCTGCTTACAACCTACCCATGGAACTGCCTGTGACTCCCAAACCTATGCCCACTTCCTCACCTGGCTTTCTAACCAACCACACTGGTAAGCTGTTTGGGATTGTGTACATCACCCTCACAAGGGTGATTGACACTATATCCTGGCCGCCAGCCCGTGGTCCTGGATGAGCAAATCTGCCTCCTATCTTTTTAAGTTAGCTCCCCTCTTGTGGTGGGCATTGCCTGCAAAAAAAATGGCCCAGGTGCCCCTGAAAATGATGGGCTGGCAGCCAAGACTGAATCCCTGACAGTGTTGTTTATTGTAAAATATTGTGACTAATATACTATATGGGGAAAGTCAAAAGGCTGCAAGGGGGTGGTATAGTGAAATGATCCATGTAAGGTTTGAAGCTGAAGAATAACTTGTGCAGGAATCAGCAAGTCAAATTGGTAGTGCTCCTAATTAAGAGAAAGTGCCCACACTTTGATACTGCCTTTGGATTGGTCCATGTTGTTAGATACGTCAAGGTGTAACTCTTTGAGCGCCCTTGTGTATCTTAAGATATTTTAGCAGGCAAGGAGGAAAACTTGGTTGCAACACCCCCTTGACCCCTGCTTGTTGTCAGACACCAGGATCAGAGTTTGTGGGAGATCTGGGAAGGTCCTCATAAACAACCTTTGTGTGGGGATGGTACAGCAGGGGCGTAAGCAATCATGGTTTAGTTTTTTTGGTGTTTCCTTGGGCATCTTCAAGTTGATAGGTGCGGTTGTTGTAAACTGCAGCTATCTTGAAGGGCCCCATGTGGTTGGGCTATAGTTTGGCGGAATTGGGGTTAAGGGCATAGAAGGGGTCACCTACAGCGTATCTGGCCTCCAAGTGCTTTGTACCCCCTCAATTTGCTTGTGCTCAATGTTCCAAGCTTTGGCACGCCACTGGCTCAGGGAGGGGGTAGACAGCAAGGGGATTTCCCGGGAATTGCATATCATAATTTCCCTTGTTCTACTCCTGTCAAGCTGTCAGGTGTCCCAAACACCAAGGCTCTGGGGCTAAACCCGGTTCCTCTGTTGATCCTTGCTTGCAAGATGAGTAGTGCAGTGGGCAGGTGTTCAGGTCACACAGTGTTGGAATGCTCCTGTGAGAGCTTGGTAATGATTTGGACCAGTGAAACATTTAGACACTCCACACGCCCATTGGCTTGAGGGTGGTAGGGATTGTGACTATTCTTTAGAGGGCATTTTTGGCACAGTATGCTTTCATGACATGACCTACAAGTTTGGGCCACCATCCATAATGAGACGTTTGGGTTGCCCATGCTACAGGCCATCAGGTAAAGTAGTCAATGGCTGTAATGATGTACTTCTTGCTTAGCCTAGCCTATCCTTGGGGAGGGGTAAAAAATCTTGAGGTCTCACTTTTTGAATGGTTCCATGGCTTTGATGGGCAGTACCAACTTGGGAGGTACAGGTTTTGACGTATTCTTCTCACATAGCACACAGGTTTCAAGGAGGTCCAAGATGTCTTGGCGCGTATGAGGCCACCAAACCTTACGTTTCATTATTTTGAAGAGTTTTACGCCCTCTGATGTGACCTAAGGTGCAGTGGTAATGCAGTATGATATCTCTTTTTTCTGGGTAGTGGGAATGTACGGCGTCTTCTCACCAGTCTCTGCCCAGCAACAACCGTTGCCAGCATCAGTGGTGAACTGGCTTTTGTTATCCTTTAACTTGGAGATAGTTGCTGGATTAAGACCTTTTTAGAGAGTTGCTTCAGGATGCAGGTAGAGCATTGATCAGTATGAGTCTAGGCTGTTGTCCCCCTTGATGGACGCTACATATAGCCTGGAGAGGGCGTCAGTAGTGACAAGTTCCTTTCCAGGATAGTATTTGGTGTGTAATTGGTAGGGGGACAGGAGTTTGACCTAGTCTGCCTGACATTGTGTCACATGGGACTGTGTATTGAAGTACTGAAGCAACTTGTGATCTTTCAGGATGCGGGGTGGAAAGGTGGCTCTTTCCAGGTAATAACGTCATTTCTTGACACAGTGCACAATTGCTGCTAACTCTTTCTCATGTATGGGGTAGTGTTGCTCTGAGTTGGTGAGCTTCCTGGATTCATAGGCCACAGGGAGGAAGACACCTAATCAGTTTTCACCTGTAGAACACCCCCTATGGCCCTGTCAGAGGTATCAGTATTGAGTTTGTACTGGTGGTTTCAATTGAGCAACTGAAATATAGGTGCAGTTATAAGTCTTTGCTTCAACGTCTCAAAGGCATGATCTCTGGTAGGGGTTCATTGGAAGCGTTGTTTGGTATTTAGGAGCTTGTGAGAGGTGAAAATAGTTCCCCACAATTGGGAATGAACTTGAGCATGTAGGCAACCATGCCTAGGATTGTACACACCTGGCCCACATTGGTGGGAGGCAGCATGCTTGTGATTGCCTTGATTTTGGCAGGGTTGGGCTTTATCCCCTGGGCAGAGATGGTGTGCCCAAGGAATAGGAGCTCAACCCTGAGGAATTTGCATTTGGAAGGCTTGGCCTTCAACTGGTCTTTTCAAAGGGTGTCAAGGGCAGCATGGAGGTGTTGGAGGTGTGTGATTTGATCTTGACTGAAGAAAATGATGTTGTCAAGGTAACACCAACACACTTTCCAATCAGACTCTCAAATGCTTTGTTCATCAACATTGTAAAGGTGGAGGGAGCGTTGGCCATTATGAAGTTCATGACCCAATACTCAAACAAACTGTAGTGTGTGTGGAAGGCGTTTTTTGCCGCATCCCCTGGCGCAATGCAGACTTGGTTGTACCCTTTATGAGATTGATCTTACTAAAGATCTTTGCACCCGCAAGCGTGTCAAACAGGTTGTCAATCAACAGCAGGGGGTACTTGTTCTTGAAGGTTACTTTGTTTAGGGCACGGTAATCAGTTACTAGGCAAAGGGACATGTCCTTCTTGGCTACAAAGAAGACTGCAGCCCTGTAGGGTGAGAGGGAAGGGCGGATGAAGCCCTTGTGAAGTGCGTCCACAAGGTGTTGACGGAGAGTTTTCTCTTCTCTGGGCATCAGAAAATATAGGGGACGCGCTTTGGGTAGCAACCCTTGTAGCTGTACAGCATTTTGTATCTCCCAGGGAGGAGGTAGTTGGTCCAGTGTCTCACTGAAAATGTCTTTATACTACTTGAGGAGTACAGCAAGTGCTGGTGGGGAAGGGGTGACCAAGGGGGAAGCCACAAGAGGTTTGGCGTGGATAACTTCAACTGAACATTGATTAAAGTCCAGTTCCCCCCTTGAAATTGTACGTACCCATCTCTATAATTCTGACAAGCATGGTATCATGCAATAACTTGCTCATTTTGATAGGATAGATATGAAAGCCCACCTCATTTCTGTTAAGGGTGATTGGCCCAGTGTCTACCAAAAGTTTGTGGGTGTTCCCACGGAAACAGAAGAGGTAGGCCAAGTAGGTTACTTTATTTGAAGAATGGCTTACTTGGAGAACAGGGTCAATGCTATGAACTTGAAAGAAGTTGAGATTTCAACATCATGAATGTTGTAATTGCAGGGGTTCTTTGCAAGGAGAGATTGCAGGTGAGGGTCAATTGGGGTTGTAGAACCTCTCATATCTACAACCCCTAGGCTTTTCCCAGGTCCTTGATTTGTGCTAATTCAAGCTTTCCACTGCAGGAACGCTTAGCCCCATTCTCTTGTTGGCAGGGCTGGTGGCGGCCCACCTGATTGTGGGTACCGCCAGGTGCAGGGCAAGACTGGGGTGGTGTGTCATTGGATCTATAAAAGTCCATGTAAGCCTGGTTATTGGCCTCCACAATGGCAACAGCGCCCATGTCAACATTAAAAATGTTGATAGTGGCCATGTCAACACTTTTAATGTTGACACTATAGTAAAGTGACGGCCCAGTTTTACTTAATGTTGTTTCCTGGATGTTGACACTTTTTTAATTAACAAAACATTTCACCCTGAACATTATTAATATAAAAAATTATTTCAAAATGCTTTATTGTACTAAAATGACCCCAGAGAGATTCAAAACTGCAATAAAAAATTACTATAAGTAATAATAATAAGGAGATATAAGCAACTATTTTTCAGTTTACTATGTAAATTACACTCTTTATTATAAAGTTATTTTTTATTTCCATAAAAATTAAAATTCCAATGAACCAAAAATAAAGAATTTTTATATATTATAATAACTACAAAATATAAGAAAATTTTAATTTTAATTTATTATACTTTATGTAAGCATAACTGAAAAAATTGCATACCTTAAAGTTAAATTAACAAAATATAAGATATTTCTTACTAAACCACATTGAAACTGTATCTTAAACTTATCATTTATACCTAAAAAAATATTTCTATATAAATAAATTAAAAAATTAAAAGTTTAAAAGTAAAAAATATACAGGCAAAGCAAAGCAAGGTTTATTAAGCTAATTAAAGCCACCAGCAAGAGCAGTGGTAACCTCCTCAAGGTACTTCTTAATCTCCGCCACCTTGTACTTTTTCTTTACCACCTTCTGAACTTCCTCCTGGTAGTCCTGCTCCTTGGACTTTTACTTCTTGGGGCCACCTGGCTGGCCAGGTTGCAAAACTTGGAGACAGTACGGGCCTGCTCCTCCTGCAGCTTCTGGAAGAACTTGTTATATTTGGGGTTGGACCCAAACTTCACCTTCAGGTGCTTGTGTCAAACCTCCAGGCTAGAGGTGGTCTTCATATCCCCCTTGAGGCAGGCAATCCTGCATTTTCAAAGGGCAGTAGCCCCGCTCTTACCTCTCCAGGCAGTCACCTTCTTGCCCACCCATTGGCGCTTGAAGTAATCCAAGTAACCTTTGAAGATGATGGAGTGCTTCTTGATGTAAGCGTCCTCCAGGAGGGACTCAAAGCCAATCCCAGTATGCTCTGGGCACACAAAAGACAAGGCAGCAAACTGATTAAGGCAAAGCAGCACTTCCCCTTATCATTGTTAATATACTTCTTGAAAAGGTCCTTCTCACTCTTGAGATTCTTGATGAGGGCCTGCCTAAAATGGAAGAAGCAGCCCTGGAATTCTCCATTGAAGGTGGCCTCAAAGGCTCTGAACTGAGCTTGCTTGAAGTCTATTATGATAACCTTTGGCCCAAGTGAGCGTGCATGAGCTAGCTGCTCAGCGGCTATGGTTGACTCATCCTTCTCAGCAGAGGAGGGATTTGCCCTTGTGGCGTGAGTGGAAGGGAGGAGCTGGTTGGTGGGAAGGGAGCTCAAAGCATCCTGGACAATATTGAAGGCTCTGGTGTAGACTTCAGTCTTGGCACCAGGAAGAAAGAAGACAAGGGGGATAACCTGGTCATTGAACTTCCCATGCAGGACCCAAAGCTGCTTGAAAAGAGAGGGGCAAGTAGCAAATGTGCTGTCACACAGCCAGCTGGTAGCAGTGTTCAGCTGCTCCAGGTTTTGGGTTATGGCGTAGGCTATAATCTTATCCTCCACTTCCTGCTCATTGTCATGGAGCAGGAGCATCTCAACATCCTCTGTCTTCTTTAGGGCATCTGTGAGGACCAGGTCTTCAATTTTAGTGGCACTCCTGGCAAGGGGGTTTGAGGCTTGACGCCTATTGCTTACAAACTTGACCAACTGATTGCAGGTTGGCATCCTCTTCAAGTTGATTGGGGAGAGGTACTTGCAAGCAAGCACAGCCAGCTGGGTGGCAGAAAGATCTTTGGAGGTGGGCATCACCTGGATGAGATACCACTTGAGGAGGCGGGTAATGGTGATATTTGGCATGATGCAAGTATGCTTGCCCTTGATGGTTTGGACCAAGTCCCAGCGCTCAGTGTTAAGCCGCACTTGGCAGGAGAGGTCCTTGCAGGTGTAGTGGCAGCTCTTCAAGCCCTGGTTGGCATTGTTGCAAGAGAAAATATACCCATTGGCCACCATGGCCGGCCCACCCTTTACACTCATGATTGGGAAGTATTTGGGCAAGGAAGAGGGAACCTTGAATTTGCTGTCAACATTGCATATGTTGTGGGCTAACAGAGGGTCCCAGGGGCCAGCAGGAGCATGGCGGAAGCCAGGGAAGTAATCAGGGTGGGGCTTTGAATCATCCCCAGATGAGCTTGAAGGGGGGAGTTTAGCAATGATGGGGAAGCAGAAGGGGGCTTATTGTGGTGCTCCTCATATTCAGGAGACCTATCTTTGGGTGGGGTCTTTTTGCCCTGCCGCTTCTTCTTGGTTGGCTCCTTGTCAGAAGCTGAGTTGTAGAAACTGTGATCCGTAAGGGAACCATTAGATTTCTCTCCCCCAGTGGAGTGAGCAGGGCTCTTCTCAGGAGAGGGCTCAGGGGAAGGCTTTTGGGATGGTTTGGGAGTGACCTTCTTTGATGAGACAGGCTTCTTTTTGGTGGGTTTGGTTGGCTTTGAAGGACGCTTGGTTCCTTTGGGCTGTTTGGAAGTGTTCTTGTCCTAAAATAATAAGTAAAATGGTTTAAAATAAAGCAATGTATTTAAAAAACAAACAAAACAACTTAAAAAGCATAATATATAAAAATTAAATCTTAGATGGCTTTTCTTGGCATTTAAAAGTTAAAAAATACTTGTATAGGTTTTAATTTATTATAGTTATAAATAACAAGTTAAAAGTTAAGAGAAATATGTGAAAGTATTATATTTAGATATAGATTTTATTTTAAAACTTGAAAAATATGAAAGAGCAAAGTCAAAAATACAGTGTATCAAAAAATGAGAAGTTTTTATTATGTGAAACATAAAGTTTTATATGTCAGAACTGAAAAGCGTCCACATTATGAGTGACAATTAGTAAAAAAAGCTGAATTCTCACTGTCTATTACAAAAATTGTAGACATTATTTTTGACAACATTGTCACTATTGACATTTTTTTAAAAATTTACTATATTTTTTCATAGTATGCTTAATTAAATTTATGCAGGCTAGCAAAAATTAACTGTTTTCTGTTTATTTTTGTTCACATATAAAAATTAAAAAACATGAAAATAAGTAAAAAAAAGTATCAAGGTTCTTTATTTCTTTATTAAAAATTAAATTTGGGTAGTGATAATATGATATTTTACCATTGCGTATATGTGAAGTTGTTAAAATGTTGGCTAAGATATTGAAAAGGGTAAAGTGTCAATAATGTCACTTACGACATTCTTTATATGAAGTGACATATTAATCTAGGCTTAATTGTGCCACTCTAATTTGCTTAACTCCACCCCAGAGATGATCACAAGCAAATAAACAACATTTAAAAGTATCAACATTATTTTTAATAATAAATTCTATAGTGACTTACATAGTAACTCACACTTAAATTATTGGATTGCCATTAGCCACCAATCCACTTAATATATTAAAACCGTAATAAGTGCCATATATATATTTATAACATGAACATTCCAACAATCAGATATATGTGCACTGTCTTTTTAAATATAATAATTCAATAATTTTTTTAAATATGCACTTATTTTTTTACTGTAGATGTTTCAGTTTTGTTATTAAAAATAAGTTTGGCTTAAAAAGTGTTGACATTGACACTTTTACGTTGTGAAAACAAATAAAAAATAAACTAATTTTTATTAGTAAAAGTAAAGGAAAAATCTGGTTAAATTGAGTTTTTTATTAAGCTTAATATTAAATTGTGTTGAGATGGCCACAATTTTGTTGTGTTTTCTGGGTTTGCACCCCTGACCGCTTTAAAAAAAAGAATTAAGCTAGCGCAACTAGCAAAAGACATAGGAGATTTAGAGTTTTGAGTCAACAGTGGCCATGTTGACAAAGTGTCAACATGGGCGCTGTTGTCTCCACAATGGCCTTGTAGCAGCTGTCAATGGAAGTACAGCACCCCACAGGAACCCACTTGCAGATATGGGGCTTGAGCCTATTGACTATTAGTGTAAGGAGCATGGTGTTCCTGTCAGTGACAGCTTCTGGGGCGGCAACAAGGGCTTGCTACCAGGCTGCAAGGTATTCAGGGACAGACCTGGTCTGTTTAATGGCCAGGAGGGGAGTTCCCACCACAATAGGTGAAAAAGTTTCACTGTAGTGGGATTTTACAGCATCCCTGAACAACACTCAAGTGACATCTATTTCCTGACTATCCCATTTGGTGAACCATACCGCGTCAGGCCCTGTAAGGCGCCCAGAAGCGGTGGCAACCCACATGAGCTCAGGCACCTGTCAGATACAAAGCTGGGTTTTGGTAGATTGGAGCCAACTGACAATATCAGCTCCTTTAACACCACCTGCAAAAGACTCAAGTTGGAGATTTAGCATGTGTTGTGACAGGTCTGATTTGGCCAGGGTGGCACATGTGTTGCGCTGCCCAAGGTGGAGTCAATTATACACACTTGTGAGTACCAACTGGTCTTGGTAGATAATGTACCCCTTGGGAATGTTTCCCTTGGGGATTGGAAGGAATGTCTCTTGATGGGGAGTTGCCATACAGCCTGTACTCTGTCCTTCCTTGGTGAATTTTTCTTTTAGGTAGGTTGTGAACCTACTTCTGCTACCACTATTGTAACTAAACCAATTAAAGCTCAGTATTTGATTGGGAAAGACAACAGTCCAATAGCAAGGACAGGGATGAATATAATAAGGTGTTTTTTTGTAGAATATTGTGATTAATAAACTATGTGGGGAAAGCCACAAGGCCACAAGGGGGTGGCATGGTGGCATTTTCCATTCAAGTTTTGAAGCTGAGGAATAACTTGTGCGGGTATCAGCAGGTCAAATTAGTAGTGCTCCTAATTAGTAGAAAGTGCCTACAATTTAATACTGCCTTTGGATTGGTCCATGTTGTTAGATACGTCAAGGGGCGGCTCTTTGAGCGCCCCCTGTGTATTGTAAGATAAATTAACAGGCAAGGAGGGAGACTTGGTTGCAACAAGGTGGTCTAGCTTTAGGTGGTCAACTTCATTGGCTAAGGCAATAAACTCCATAGCACAATGAATTTGAGGGTTCCCAGGCAACCAGGACAGCAGCCATTGTTGTCAGCAAGCCCAACTGAGCTAGTGACATCAGTTACAGTAGCACAAAGAACAGCAAATACTTGTTGAAGGGTAGCAAATTGTGCAGTCAACACAGCCACTTAAGAATCTGTCTGAGGGGTTCTTTAGGCGTCCTTGGCTACAAGTGAATGCAAAAAGCTCTCTGATGATGTCCCATAACTTTTGGTCTCTATCCACCATATTTTCAGACAGAGGAGAAGTAGGGACATTCATTTAAGCACATATAACTCATTTAATTGGGTTTGAAGCTTTGCAATGAAAGAAGCTGTGGTAGCTCTCTCTTGGGTAACTTTCTCTTGTAACTTTTGGAGACCTTGAGCAGCGTGTGCTGCAACATGCTGCAATTGGTCAAAGGAGTAGGTGCTAAACTTGTCAAGTTGCTCCACAAGTTGATCATAGTCAGAGAGGTAAGTGTTCAGGGTAGAGTCTACTTGATTACACTGGGGTTGTTGTAACTGGTGAAATTCATGCAGACGCTCACTGAAATATTCAGGGATGAACAAGTGTATCTGCTCTATAGAAGTAACCAAACATGACTGAGAAGCAATATAATTGTGTTGTTTATCAGATATCAAAGAGAACAGGGAGTGAATCCACTGCTGGTAAGCAGGAAACTGGTCCCAATAATTAGTTACAGCAGCTTGGAGAGACAAGATTTCTTGGATGTGAACCCCCAACATCAAGTTGATGATGAACCAAGGCAGGCTGTACAAAGGACAAGAGCAGATGTTCAGTGGATCAGCTGCTGAGAGGAGGTGTTGCAGGAATTGTGGGACAACAATTAACTCATAATATTCTTCTCAATTAAACTGTAGTTGAAGAGTGGGGGATGGCTCCATCACAGGCTATCCCAAGGGCTACTGCCATGACTTGCTCCAAGTCAGGGGTGCTCATAGGGTAAGCTACCAGATGTGAACCATTTCCTGGGTTCAAGATAGTGGGGCAATATGTGGGTCTGAGATGTCTTCTTCAATAGGAGGACTGGTAATTTCAGACAAAAACAGCTCCTGTAGTGGAGTAGGAGACGGTCCTGAGAATGTAGTGGCAAAAGTAATAACCAAGGGGCTTGCAGTCCCTGTAGTGAGCACCATTTTTTTTCTGAGGCGCAGCACAGACAAACAACAAAAAATCCTAACCTTAGGATTGGATTTGTACTAAGTCTCAGTTAGTTGGCAGGGAAGGTGATGCAATTACCTTGTGGCCCTGAATAATAAATCTCTTCTAGTTGTGACTAGAGAGAGGTGCCAAAGTACTTGTGAACACAAAGACAGAAATGTGAATGGAACTTAATTTTATTGGTAAAAAATAAATGGATTATATATTGGTTGTGGTTACCACAAAACAATACAAGGACAGTAGGATAACTTTCCACAAGCATGAGTGGGGCAAGTGAGTTGCACAGAACAAGGAAGTTAAACAGATGAATTTTCATCTTTGGAATTAGACCCATTTTAAGGAGCAAAACAAAAACAAGAGATTTGTCTTCAAAATAACCCAAAAAGACAAAATTAACAGAATGTGAATATTGGAATTCACAACAGTAATGATTTTTAATCTCAGTTACATTCACAGCAACCAATTAAAAATATACCAAAATCAACCCAATTAAAAGTCAATTTTCAACCAAGCTCCTTCATGGAGTGGTAGTGAAGTTCCAGAAAGTTTGCACAAGATTATTTCTAAGCACTCACTGTAAATCTACTGCCACCCTTGGCCTTGGATCAAACTGTTTCTCTCTGCTGCACCAAAAAAGGGCCAAAAACAACAGCCAAGCCACTAAATTCTCTAGAAGATTTAACCCATACTGTTGATGAGATATTTGTTCTGGCCTACCCTGCAGATCTCCCTGCTTTGGTTGTCCCAGCCTGCAAAGAAACACTGATCAATTTGGATTGTTTGTTATCATGGTGTTGTCCTCTCTTAAAAATTATCAGAAACGCCCAATCAAATGATGCCACATCAACAATCAGAAAATCAAGTGAATCCCAAATGCCTGGGATTGACTCTAGCCAATCAGGTGAAGCTGCAGAAATTAACTTGAAACCTTCCAGTGCCCCTGGTCTTTTCCAGAAAAACTTCTCTTCCTGCCAATCAGATGCAAGCCAAAGTGGTCATGTGGCCATTTCTTAGCAATTCTCCCCTTTTAACAATGTCAGGGGACTTTGTGTTCCCTGCTTGTCAATTCCCAAATTATTAAAACCCTAGAATTTTTTGCTAAACTTTGCCATTATATTTTTAAGTTGTTGACTCTATTGGAGTCTTCCTTGATTTTAAATAAAGAGTTAGTCATTTTTGTGTTAATCCTTACTTTTGCACTATCCCGCTTAGCCCTGGTCACCTTTTTGAAGTCCTTTTGCTTAGGCTTTTCACTTAATTGTTACGCCTGCAGTTTACGCTTTCAAAACTACTGTTTGAACCTTTAAATTTCATTTAAAAATTCTTATAAATATTACTCTAAGTTTAATTTTTTACTTGATTTTATTTAATTTGAACCCGCTCTGCATCTTTGCGCCCGCCCAAGCTACCCAAAACCGTTGTCAAGGCCTCTAAGTGTTGTTTGCTGCCTCCCAACCAATTTTCTCTTGTGGCTGTCCCACTCTCATATTTTTTTATAACTTAGAGATTTAAAAATTGCACCTGAAAATTCCAAATTTTTCAGGCTTCTCAATTATAATTCTCCCTGTTGTAAAATTTGTGGTGTTCACTTTGGCTTCTTTTATAATTCTACTCTGGACAACTGCCCCCAACCTATGGTCACAATTCTCTGCTTCTGCTTGCCTTGTGGAAGAAAATCCCTCTAGTCTCTTGTGCCTTTCAGATGAGCTTCTTGTTTTGGGTGAGACAATTGTCAAGAGCCTGACTTGTGATGACTTAGAACTCTCCAATCCAGATTACGCCGCGCCAGTCCCCACATTGGAGGTGGTGCCGGCGCCTACTACTTTTAGCTTGGACAAAGACACTCCAGTACCTCTCCTAGCTCCTATGGGGTTGCCTCCTGATTCCACCTGCACACCCTGGTTACTCACTGGGTTATTATTGATGGGGTTGAATGCATACTTTCCTCAGCTGTCCCCTGTGTCCTCTCTTTGGTCCCCCCTCGAAGCAACCATCCCAGTACTCCACTGGGCGGCATCCTGGTGGCTCATCTTGCCGGGATGGGAGCCAAACTTAGTTAGTTTAGCCCCCCTCTCTCATAATCACATCCTCCTGTAAAAAGACTAGTTGGCCTGAACTCTAACCAGAATTCCAACCCCCCCCCCAAAGAGATATCATACACTTATCAGAGATAAATCACATCTCTAAAAAGACCCTTCAAGTTTTCTAAAAGTACTTTAAAATATGGAGTATGTTTTAATTGTGAAATTTTTTATATTAAAACCAAGAGGTTTTACATTCATGCCTTTTGGTTTATCAAAGTACAGGCCAAATTGAGCTATACCCCTAAAATGAATATATTGGATTTTGTTTTTTCAGCAGATGATGATTATCAGAAAGCAAAAGAAGAAATAAGATACAAAAAACAATCCTAGCAATCAGAACTACCCACCACCCTCACACCCCAACAAAAATATGATATTTAAATCTTGTTATACACCTCTCTTTTGAAACTTTCAACAAGAGCTCATTAAAGGATTTCTCTCTCTTATAAAACATAGCCTTAAATGATCTTTAAGATCATAAAAGAACTTAATAACATTGCAATCCCTACAGTAGTAGCAACAATGGTTTCATTCTCCTAGATCTCTGTATCCCAGATATCTCCAAGGGATGCTTTTAGCATCACACCATATAATTGATTTTTTGACCAAAATTGAGGGAGCCCAAAAATTATTTCTAAATTGAAAGCATCCTGAACATAAAAAGGCTTTTGTGAGCCTTTTAAAATTCCCAGAAAGCTCATTCACACAGTATTTTGATCCCACTGAGTGAGACATGCCCTTTAAAATCAACCCAATTGTGTCAAAGCCTCCACTGTCTAGATTCAAACCTGTGCATAGATTCACTCAAGCACCACATCCAAAAAAATCCAGGCAGATTGGACTTTCTAGCCAATCATCAAATTAGTCCAAATAAGCCAGAGGCAGAATGGCATATAAACTGGGCCCAACCTGCAACAGTATAAAATAAAATAAAACAGTTTAATCTGTCATAACTGTGCTTTATTAGCAAAATTTCAAGGGAAAAATGGCAAAGTGGCAAAATCAACTGTAGGGATGAAAAAGTGAGAATTCACAAGTGAGAATCTAAAAGTGGCCAAGTTGACACTTTTTAAATTTTCAAAATGGCTTTTTATAATAAAGTAACCAATTTTTCTTGGCTTTTTTAGTTGAGAGAATGAATAAAAAGTATTTTAGATGGCCATAATAAATTTTGATTTCAGATGAGTTATTTTATTCAATTTTAAAAATTTAAAATTGTTGACTTGGTCACTTTTGAATTCTCACTTTTGCATCCCTACAGTCCATTTCGCCACTGTTGCCATAAAATATAGTAAGTTTCAAAGCTGTGGCACTAAGTGAAATCAGATAAGATTTAAACAAAATAAAAATAGCAAATTTATATTAATTAATAATATATCTGGGCTCACTTATATTCCGTTTAAATCTGAGTTAATTTTGTATAGTGCCACAACTTTGAAAACTACTGTATTAGAAGCTAGATAATTATCTTTATTGAGATATATGAGTTATATAGTTTTAGAGAATCATTTTAAGAGGATTAATATTGGGACAATCAATCAATTGGATTGGATATGGGGTGGCCCAATCCTTGAAATGAGCTAAGAGCCAAATCAAGCTGTCTACTGAGTAGAGATTATTGCTGGTTCTTGTTGCCTTGTTTGGAGATTTGAGTTGGCTTCCACATTTGGCTCTGGGTAGTGAGAAAGTCAGCTTGAGTGTATGGGGTCTCTTGTTTGAAAATTTTCTGGGGTTTGACTTTGTTGTTTTGACAATCCACTCAACTTAATTAATCTACCTGGTACAAATACTTAGAGCTTAAATTAATTAACCCACTCAGCAGCCAAAAATGCCTTCAATGTAACTGCAAACCAACCTATCTCAATAAGAAGTGAATTATCATGAATAGATGAAGATAAAAAAGCAATGATGTCCTTCTGTCTACCTCAACTAAAATCATAATTTTAAATCCATTTGAAGTTATGAGCTACTATGAGACTAGAAACCCAGAAACTAATATCTCTCTGGCTCAAAATACCTCACAAAAGATGTCAGGACCATCATTTATCATTATCCCAACACATATCTTCCAGGAATTCCTGCTCTTGATGCCCTTTTGGAACCTAGTGTTTGTAATTTAGGAACTGGAATTTTAGATGGAAAATCTGGACTTATTTGGATAGAGAGAAATAATCATTTAAAGTCTAGCCATACTAAGGTTAATGAAATGAATTCCAGTCCAAAACTTGAACCTGTAACCTTTCTGCTGTCTTCAAAAAATCTAAGTAACAGTTTAGAAAACTGTGAGTATTTCAAATCCAAGCGTAACAATACTGTAAATTCAGAACCTGAACGTAAAAATGCAGTATTGTTAAATTCTTGGTCCAAATTTTGAATCACTTTTGCAGGCAACTCAGCTGAGTGAGAAATAAAATATTTAATAAAATTAACCATTTAATTTGGCTTTTTTTGGTTTGTTTAAATTGGCAAAATTCAAATCCCTCAAGCAGATAACTCAACTAACAAAAGACAAAACTCAGCAAACAAATTTGGGATACATGAATCAGAAATGCGGGATTCTAATGTACAATTTGAGATTTCCTGTATTTCACACAAATCATAGACATCACGTAAAACTTAATGAATCTGAATTTGCAGTATTGTCAAATACAAGAACCAAATTTCAAATCATAATTTGAGGAATTTGAAATAATATAACTATTGGGTGTCTCAAAAAGGATGCTAAAGGATCTAGAGTGGATTTGTGCTAATTCTTTTAGGAATCATAGGCATTCTCAAAAATCACCCTATTCTATTTTAGGTCAGCTAAAATTTAGATGCTTGACTACAGTAGATTTTAAAAACTCTAATAATAAAAAGAATTATATATTACAATCTATCTTATCATGTTGTCTTTTCCTTGATGTGTTGATAGTTCATTTGCTGTTGATAAAATGCTTGAGTTTAATTGGATAGTTTCACCTCCAGTTGCCTCTGCGACCACAGCTGGTCTTGGGGAGGCAACTTGATTTCCTATTGCCAAGGCAACTGGAGGTGAAACTATCCAATTAAACTCAAGCACATTATCAACAGCAAATAAACTATCAACACATCAAGGAAAAGACAACATGATAAGATAAATTGTAATATATAATTCTACTTTATTATTAGAGTTTTTAAAATCTACTGTAATCAAGTATCCTTAATAGCAATACATGAATACATAGTGTAGTAAACTTATGGTTTATCTTTCCTACCTCTCATTCTTCCTTGAAAAGAAGTTTGTTTGACCCCTGGCTATGCCAGGGGCCAAAAAACTTTTAAAAAAATTCTGCGTCATCAGGAGGATAGCTCATATATCATTATATGGTTGCTATATTAGTGATTTAGAGTGCAAAATATTGTATCATTTCCAGTTTAGACATTTTTATGTTTCACTTAATTTCATGTCTAAACATGGATGTTGATATTGGATTTTTCATTTGATTTTATCCAGAGTGAAGTTTCTTGATTTGGGTTGATTTGTCCTAGTTTCTTACTGTACATTCAATTTGGATTCCAGTTACCGCAATTAATATCTGAGTTTAAAGTGGCATTCAAAAGTGATTTGAAATTTGGTTCTTGGATTTGACAATCCCACAATTCCAAAAATATAGTAAACTTAATGAAAATGGTTGATGGATTCAAACCCTTCAAATCTGATTCCAGTTAATTCATTTTTTCCATTGGAAATATGCAGTTTGACTTGAACTTTGCAAAGTGTCTATTAGTTCTCGCATTTTTAAAAATCCAAATAAAAAGACAACTAATTTAATTTAATTAAAAAAGGCTATCCTGCAAAAGTGATTCAAAATTTGGACCAAGGATTTGATAATCCCGCATTTTTACATTCATGTTCTGAATTTACAGTATATCTTATAATTGCAATAAGCCAAATCCCTAACAGATCATATAGTTTGCTTCTCAACTTGACCTGTTATCTGATTTAGGCAACTACTCATTGATGCTAATCAACTAAAACCCCATTGATTACGACATTTATTAACTAATCTATACTGTCTGAATAGTATCAGACATATGCTTTGAATGTCAACCCTAAAAATTATTTTTCTACATGCTATCCCCTGGTTGCCTCTTACTGGGGGCTAAAACCCCTCTTATCTTCTACAAAAAAATTATCACAATCCAATTTTATATTTCTTTCTTTCTAGAAAATGTATATTTTAACACAGTTACAACATTATTTTTCTCTATTATATACTTTAAAAAAGATACAGTGTAAGAGAGAAGATAAGAGAAGAGAGAAAGGAGAAGATTTTTCTATTTGATATCAGATTTTTATGATACACCTTTCTGACAACACAGAATTCTTTAAACAATTTTGGCCCCCAGTGCATCTAAGAGGCCAACAAAACATCTTTTTGAGGAAGAAAAGATATTTAGGAAATAGAAACTTCAAAGAAAACAAGGTTTTAATTCACTACATGGTACCAATTGCTGAGCAGGTGCTATTTGACTTGGGTGGTAGGACTTCTGGGCCAGAGGGTCCTGCCCACCATAGGATTGGGGCTGTCAGGGAATTTTTTCCTGACTCCATCAATTATGTTGGAAACTCTTTCCAAAATACAAATTAAAGGAAACCAGCAATCAAGAGTTAGACACCGATGTTTACTCTAGAATTGAGCACAACAGGGATCAAACCCAGGACCCTAAGAACCAGAAGAATATTATTCAAAAATCTGATAGTTTAGATACATTACCTATTTATTATAGACTTATTCAATTAGGTTTTGCTTTCAAACTTCTAAGCCACTTTGAAAAGATTAGTATTTTAAAAGACAACGTCACTTAACGCTGCAGCTCTGATTGGCTAATCAAACTATGCTTGGCACCTTGGGACCCATTTAAACTACCTTTTGATCCAGCTTTGCTCTTAATCTTCATTGATTTCCTTCAGCCTTCTCGCTTAATTATGATCACCATGATAGTTTATTCCTGGCACCTATGCTTCTAATATTTTGCAATCAATTTTATTAAGCTACAGCTTGATCTGCATATGAGCCAGGTATGATTTCTGATATTAAGTTTCATTTAAACTCCTCTTATCCTTCCATAGCCACTTAAATTTCCCAGCCCCATTTTGAGGGTATTTAAGTGAGCCACCTTTATCATGTCCCTTGTTCCAACAATAAATACTTTATTCTACTTTACTCCTGCTCACACTTATCTTCTGATCTCTCATTTGAAACCATGAGAGGAATTTCATTCCTGTTCTGGTTTCTAGTCCTCCTGCTTACAGTTGTATTAGGTTTTGAAAACCCCTACTCCCATCACTGACTGGCACAACTCCTCCCCCAATGATGCCCACCAGAAGGAGTCTCTGGCCAATGGGTTATTTAAGTATCCTTATGACCACTTGAGAAGAAAGTTCCATTACGGTTGCAACACCACTCCTCCTCCTCCAGTAGATTCCTTGATGGTTAGACCCAACACATCTTTCTACCTATTGACATACCTGGTAGGGTATTACCTATTGGGTTGGTTCAGCTCCATGATGGGTAGATTTTTTTATTTGTGCCACCTTGTCATGATCACAGTGCCCATTGGTTTGGTCATTGCAGGACTTAACATAGGGGCCTTGGCCCACCAGATTGGGGGCTTGTCCCCCTCAAGTGGGTCCCTGACAGTTTGTTGGAACCCATATTGGGCTTCTTGCTTAGAAGCTCAGAAGCAATCCCTTAAGGTTGCCTGCTTTACACCACACTCATCAAGATCCTGGCAGTTATCTTGATTACCGCCATCATCAGCCTCACTGTCTATCATCTGGTTTGCCTCTTCATGCATACCAAGACCCCCATCTCCTCCAATGCATCTGCATCTCAACAGGTTCAAAACCAGACCATGGTACTAAACCAGATTTCAGCAGTATCCCCAGAAAACAACAAAGGAAACAAGATCCTGATGCTCCTGGCCTTCTCACAGTCACTGTTTGAAACATTCCCCGCACAATATCAGACCAACACACAGAAGGTGTACCACGTGGCCAAAAAGCTCACAGGCAAGGCTTGCATCTGGTACACCAAAGCTACCCTCCAAGGGAAGAAGCTTTTGATAACTACCCTTCCTTTTGCGACTCTTTGTTGTCTACTGTAGTGCCTGCACAAACCACAGAAGAACTTAGAGACCACATAATGACCCTATACCAAGGTAGAATGACCACCAAGGACTATATTGAAGAATTTTCTCTCCTTAAGGAAGCAATTGGGATGACTGGTTCCAAAGCCTGCTACTTTTTCCATAAGAAGCTGTCTCCTGAGCTCAAGAACTTCCTGTCCCATCACGTACTGCCTGATAAGTTCTCCAAACTTACCAAAGAGGTCTTGAAATGGTCCTCCAAGGTAAAACAGCTTCCTTCTTGGAACAACACCAAGACCCCGCCTGCCCAAAACTCACCATCCCCTGCCAAGGTTCCTAAGGGACTAGTCCCAAACCTCAGGGGAGGTTACCAGTTGGCCCCCAAAGAGAAACAATGTCAAGTCCAAAAAGGACTGTGCTTCTACTGTGGTTAATCAGGTCATTCTGCCAAGGATTTTCAGGCACTTTCCAAGGTACAATCTTCTCTAGGCCATCTCCTTTCAACCACTGATTTCAATAAATCTTCAACCCAGTCTTACGCTCTTTTGCCAGTTTTTTTAGATCACAAATTTGGAACTATTGCAAGCTACGCACTGATTGACATGGGAGCAATGGGAAGCTTCATTGATCAAGACCTTTCTACATCCTTAGGTTTTGAGACCTTAGGACTAGCATCCGTAAGACTGGCCAAAGGTACACCTGCCCAAGTAGGACGTCTTGTCAAACCTCTCCACGCTCAAGTGGGGAGCAACTCATACCGCCTACTCACCTCTACTCTCTCTAAACTGGCCTTCCTGTTAGTCCTAAGATTCCCCTGGTGTCAAGAGTCCAAGTTGCAGTTCAACTGGGACACCAATTCAGTCACACTTTATTCTCATGGATAGCCTACCACAGTGCCTCTCAAGAGACCTTACCACCAGGTACCAGAGAATTTCATGGTCTACCTGAACTCCCTACTTCTTTTGGGCGATCAAGTACATGGCTCTATACCAGAGATAATCCACAATTTAAAAGAGGCCTTTAGCAAAGAACTCTGTTCCGTCCTCCTCAAGAGAAGACCCTCTGACCTTAGAATCAATTTGATACCAGGCTCCTCCCCCACCTGGGGAAAACTCTATTCCATGAACCAAGCTCAAGGTATTGCAATGAAGGTGTACCTTGACAAAAACTTAGCCAAAGGGTTTATGCGTAGATCCAATTCCCCATGTTTGTCACCCATGTTCTTTGTAGGGAAAGCTGATGGCACTCTTAGACCAGTTGTGGACTTCACCAAGCTAAACGCCATCACTATTAAGAATCAAAATCCCTTACCATCTGCTGAGTCATTGACCAACCAACTTACTCACGCCAAGGTGTTTTCTAAACTAGACCTCCACAGTGCATATACCCAAATATGTATTGCTGAATATCATGAGTGGAAGACAGCTGTCTGTACTCCCTTTGGGCTTTATAAATACCTTGTAATGCCCTTTGTCTTGAGCAACGCCCCTGCAGCCTTTCAAGGCCTAATAAGTGAGGTACTCTTCCCTCTACTTGATGTTGTGTGGTTGTCTATCTTGACAACATCCTGGTATACTCACATGTCATGGAGTCCCACACCACACACCTACAAGAGGTCCTGCAATTACTCATTGACAACAGATTGTTCTGTAAGCTTGAGAAATGTGAATTTTTTGTCACCAAAATTGAGCTTCTCAGATAAAAGATTAACCCAGGCGGGTTTGCAGTTGCTCCCTCCAAGGTACAGGCAGTCCTGGACTGGCCTAGACCTACAATACACACCAAGCTTTGCGGGTTCTTAGGCCTGGCAAATTTTCTTGCAAGTTTATCAATGATTTCTCCTCCACCACTCTCCCTCTCACTCATCTTACCTCTAATAAGGTTCCTTTTGTCTGGTTGCCAGAAGTTGACCAGGCGTTCAAAACCCTCAAGAAGCTGTTCACCTTGGCCCTGGTTCTTCTTTGCCCAGACCCTGAGTGTTAGTTTTTTTTGAACACAGATGCTTCTGACTTTTCCCTAGGAGGGGTGTTACTGCAGATTAGGGAGGATAGTGAACTCCACCCTGTGGTGTTCTACTCCTACAAGCTGCTTGATAGAGAGAGAAATTATCACGTGTACAAGAAGGAACTATTTGCCATTTTTAAATCCTTGAACCACTAGTGCCACTATCTGGAAGGAAGTAAATTCCCTGTGAAAATCAGAACCAATCATAAAAACCTCCTTTAATTCACAGAAAAGATAAAGCTTAGCCCACGCCTGGCCCAATGGGCTATTAATCTACTTGCCTTCAACTTCAAGATCAGTTACACCCCAGGACACCAGAACATAGTACCAGATGCCATCAGTAGACGAGAGGATTTGGATGACCTAAGCCAGTCTTATGGGAAACACAATGAACACGCCATACTCTCAGAAGACCAGTTTCTCTCCCACATTATGACTCTGTCTTATCTATCCACCCTGGACCAGGACATCATGGTATCTTAACTCCTTGACAAGGAGAACACTCCTACTGGTCTTACATTAAGCAATGGATCTAGGTTCAAGAATGGAAGCCTCTACGTATCAACCAACAAACACCAACAAACAATCTTGAAAAGTTTCCACAATTCCTCTCTTACAGGACATGGGGGAATATGTAAGACAGTCAAAAGAATCCAAAAAAGATAATGGTGGCTCAATATGAAGAAATCAGCCTTACAATACATCTCCACATGTGTGACGTGCGGCTGCAACAAATCCTCTGCAATGAAACCTCAAGGACTACTTAAACCACTGCCTATACCTCTGCGCCCATGGCACTCCATCTCTGTGGATTTTAATGTGGAACTTCCAGAGAGCAATAACATGACTGGCATCTTTGTTTTAGTATATTGTTTAACAAAGTATTCAATCTTCACTCCCTTCAAGCACACTACTGCAGAAGACACCACCAACATGCTCCTGACACATGTAATTGCCAATCATGGAATCCCCAACAACATTGTCTCAGATCAAGGTACACAATTCACATCCAAGTTCTGGCAGTTCCTAATGAAGATATTACGTGTCAAGACCCTTTATGTCTACCTCTTTTTGTCTGAAGACTAATGGTAAAACTGAAAGGGTAAACCAAGTTCTGGAAGGTTTCCTCAGGAACTATGTAAACTTGCAACAGGATGAATGGGTAGCCCTACTTCCCCTGGCTCAACTATGTTATAACACCAACCACCATGACTCTATTAGAGTATCCCCCTTCTTTGCAAATTACAGATACAACCCTGAAGATCTCCCTGATCCTCCAACTGAAGACACTATTCCTTTTGAACACCAATGGGTTGCCTTGTTACTCAAGAACTATCATTGCCTCAAGACACAGCTGGAGAAATACATTCTTCAGTACAAGACCCAAGCTGATAAACATTGAAGAACTCTGGAAAACATCCAGGTGGAATACTATGTGTTCCTCAATGCCAGGAATCTTAAACTTGACATTCCTGGCCAAAAGTTAGGTCCAAAGAAGATTGGACCCCTGTTGGTTATTGAGCTCCGCTCTGATGTTAACTTCCAACTCAAACTCCCTGAAGATTTCTCTGCCCATGATGTATTCCACATCAGCCTCCTGACCAAATTTCGGGATTCCTCATCTGACATGAACCACGAGGACCCTCCTCCTGTCATACTGAACCATACTCCTGAATGGGAAGTAGAAAACATCCTCAATTACCGCATCTCTCAAGGAAAAGTCAATACTTAGTGAAATGGAAAGGTTATGAGGTAGAATCCAACTCCTAGGAACCAGAAGAGAACTTAGATAATGCACCTGAAGTCCTCTCCTGCTACAAGGATACTCTGGAAGGGAGGGGCCATCCTGGGGAGGATAGTGTCAGGTAATTCTTTACTGACTCCATCAACTATGTTGGAAACTCTTTCCAAAATACAAATTAAAGGAAACCAGCAACCAAGAGTTAGACACCAATGTTTACTCTATAATTGAGCACAACAGGGATCAAACCCAGGACCCTAAGAACCAGAAGAATATTATTCAAAAATCTGATAGTTTAGATACATTACCTATTTATTCTAGACTTATTCAATTAGGTTTTGCTTTCAAACTTCTAAGCCACTTTGAAAAGATTAGTATGTTAAAAGACAACGTCACTTACTGCTGAAGCTCTGATTGGCTAATCAAACTATGCTTGTCCTCTTGGGACCCGCTTAAACTACCTTTTGATCCAGCTTTGCTCTTAATCTTCATTGATTTCCTTCAACCTTCCCGCTTAATTATGATCACCATGATAGTTTATTCCTGGCACCTATGCTTCTAATATTTTTCAATCAATTTTATTAAGCTACAGCTTGATCTGCATATGAGCCAGGTATGATTTCTGATATTAAGTTTCATTTAAACTCCTCTTATTCTTCCATAGCCACTTAAATGTCCCAGCCTCATTTTGAGGGTATTTAAGTGAGACACCTTTATCATGTCCCTTGTTCCAACAATAAATACTTTATTCTACTTTACTCCTGTTCACACTTATCTTCTGATCTCTCATTTGAAACCATGAAAGAAATTTTATTCCTGTTCTGGTTTCTAGTCCTCCTGCTTACAGTTGTATTAGGTTTTGAAACCCCTACTCCCATCACTGACTGACACAACTCCTCCCCCAATGATGCCCACCAGAAGGAGTCTCTGGCCAATGGGTGGTTTAAGTATCCTTCTGGCCACTGGAGAATAAAGTTCCATTATGGTTGCAACACCACTCCTCCTCCTCTAGTAGATCCCTTGCTGGTTAGACCCAACATATCTTTCTACCTATTGACATACCTGGTAGGGTATTACCTATTGGGTTGGTTCAGCTCCATGATGGGTAGATTTGCTTATTTGGGCCACTTGGGCCATCTTGCCATGATCACGGCACCTATTGGATCAGTAATTGCAGGGCTCAACTTAGGGGCTTTGGTCCACCAGGTAGGGAACTTGTTCCCTATCAAGTGGGTCCCTGACAGGGGCCAACTTGATAATTTAGTAGAAGAATTGACCAAGAAGAGACCAAGGTCCTGTTATGGGAGCCACTTATTCTACCAAGCCAGTTGGAGCAATATATAATACTCCAAATATCTGGATGGAAGTGGCATCTGTGGCAACAACTAAACCTTACTGGCAGTTGGGATGTGGGGTCAGGGGAGGAGTCATGGGTACTATTTAGGCCAGCAGATGACTGTAATTATCATGGAAGATTTTGAGCTGCACTTTGTATAAAGTTCCTTTGCAGTTGAAGGTTTCTGGTTCTCTAGTTTTTGCCAAATGGTCAGAAATTAATATGTTTTCTAGGATAAATTCAGAGTAGACATGATTTGAAGAGCATTTGGTGAAATTAACAGGTCTGAAGGGTCATCCTGTTATCATAGACATAGTTTTCTTGGGTGTGGCTATGCCAAAGCGCCTTCACCCAGGAAAACACACTATGAAGCCCTACTTTTTTACAAAAATTGTAGATCTAAATATAAAAAGTGATTTTAAGTTGGTGGTGGATAGGGAGATCGAGTTCAAGCAGGGCACAGATGCCCAGCACTCAATTTCACCAAAAACTATTAGTTGGTTTTCAAACCCTGACCTCCAAGGAGGTCAAGAAACAGCTTATAGGACCACCATTGGTGGTATCTGTAAACTGATTAAATATCAATCACAAGGAGGTCACTTCATCAAGATGAACATAAGGCTTAGGTGTGAAACTGCTTCACACAGCAATTGAGTGTGTCAAAGGTACAAGTCCTTGGAATACATCCCGTCAAGTGATACACACTCAATAAATTTCTTTGGGGGTAAAACAAAAACTCAAATATGCACATAAAAGCTTCAAGTAAACATTATTGTCAACAAACTACCTCAGTAGCTTGATATTTTCTTTTAGTTAAATACATTGCCTCATGATTCACTTATTTCAATATCTGCCCATCCAATTTTTAATAGCAAGAATATTAGACTCTGCATTCTCACCATTGCAAACTCTTGGAAATCCCCCTCCTCCTGATGAAATGATCCCGAAAATTTTCAAAATTGAGTGTGAACTCATCTATGCAGCTGATTCTCTGATTTTGAGCCAAATTAAAGTCTTCATATTTTACCTATGAATTATAATCTGTTGTATCTTTCCCTATTCACTCTTCAAAGGATACCATTTCAGAATAAATACACACTGTCTTCTTCTCATTGGTAATGTTATCCTTATATGGGTGTAAATTCCCCATTTGATTTAACACTGCAAGCTCTCACTCTACTTCACCCTGACACCTGTTGGAAAAAATAATGCAGGAAGAGGGGCCATGAGATTGGCAGAAGCAATGATATGGCTTTGAATCCTACAGAAACTGTATGTAGATGATGGAAGACATGAACCAAATATGGTAGAGTTTTGTGAATCAAAGGCTCATTAGACTTTATTATAGAATGACAACAACACCATTTTTATCTTTGACAGTGAATTTATACTACTTTTTTAGGCGGCAGATGTCAGAATTTAAGCTGTCTGCATGTAAAATTCTCCATTTCAACAATCCAAAATTTTACTTTGGCTTTATTTTTTATAATTGAAACTTAAAACTTTAAAATTAAAATCAAATTTAACTTTTAACATTAGGAATAATTATTTAAGATAAAAAAGCAATAAACATACATTAAAAACAAAAATATTTCTTGAGGAAAGTTGACATGGAGGATTTTACATTTAAACAGTTTGAATGCTGGTAGTTGCCTTCCAGGCTTCATCAGTAAGCGTGAGAATTTGGACCTTGGGCAGTCTAGTGCTGGAAAACTGGAGAATCAGGTGGTCTTCATGTTTGATTGGTTCATGATTGGCAGATATAGGCAAATAGATGCAGGAAAATTCCTATTTTTAAACTCTATTCCACAGATTAGGTGGCCAGGCAAAATGTACACTAGCTTTAACACTGAGAGATGATACCTGCTGGCTATCATAAGGGAGCATAAATTCAGATTTATCTGAAATCCCCTTTTAGCAAGCAGCTGCTTTTATGCAGGTCTGGGCTTTAGGTGGCATGCCTTAGGCTTCAAGCTGGCTGGCATTGTCAAAAATCCTTTGCCTTGTGGGCTGCTTATCAAATGACCCACATATTTGATTCCAAAAAATGCGGCAGCTAGGACCTTGGCCCTCTGGACTGGCAGGTTGCAGAGTGTGGGAACCAGGGTTCAATTCTTGCTTTTGTCCTTGCTTCACAATTAAAATCAAAATGCCATTTTTGACATGCACTTTGATTTATTCACTTCAATTTTCCCAAATGAAATAACATAGTATAACAAGATCTAAAATTAATCTCTTTTGGAAAAAATCCCTGAGAAACCACCTAATTAATGAATAATTAGTAGCACTCTTATCAGACGTGTATACTGTACAGGATCAAACATTTAAAATCCTAAATGGAACATTACCTGTACAGTATGTGAGAATTAGAGGGCAGGTAAGTAAGAAGTAAAGCCATTTTCTCAGCCATAATAAAATCATGGCTTCATTAACAATCAAACATTTACCACTAACAATTACTGGGAGGTCAAAGAGGGAGATGAACTGAACACTACAAAGCAAAATATAAAGCTAAATGTCCAGATTTAATAATAAATTTGAACTTGTTAGGTTATAGAATAATGAAGCTAAGTCTTTTATAACTCTTGCATTGATTCAAATGGAGGGGATTAAATTTGGGTGGGAGTTTGAATGTCAAAACTATTTGACCAATGATATGCAGGAATATGAATGAATTTCTTGAGGCAGAAAAATCTGGACAAATTCAAATGGACAAAATCAGAGGGAAAACTGACTCAGTTAAAATTGAGGAACCTATCTTGAATCCAATTACCACTGCTTCTTCCTTCTCTTGCACAGGATATTTAACCAGGGGTGTCTCTTTGGTGGGTTAGGTGGGGGCATCTTCAAACTAATTCTACAAATATTAATTTGAGGGCTTTTCTTGGGCTTTCTCAGTAACTTTTTGGATAAATGTTCAAACACAATTTGATAGAGATCTCCAAACATTTGGCACAAATTAAAGTGGAGGCCTAAGGGGGGAGACATAACTTTATACTTTAGCTCCACTTTCACTGAGCCCATATAGTTCTCTATCTTCTCATCCATTAAAATATCAATCTCTTATTAATTCCCCATTTATCTTGTTCTGAATACTTGCAAGAAGTATATAATTGTCACTACCATGAACCCACCAATACTATGATCCTCTTGTTGCTCTCAACCAATACCAGGTTTATTTTCAAGACACCCAGTTAAACCCCCATCCCAAGACGGTGCTGCTATCATTCACTGTCATATACTACTTGTTGGGATATTTGGGGGCTCCCTTGAAAGATTTAGTCATATTACCAGGTTCACCAGGCCAATTATAATAGTATAGCCTGGGACATTCCATCTGATAGTCTTCTCACTAATCCAGGTGCCCAGACCTCTTCTGTCAAGTTTCCTAAGGTTTACGGGTTTGGAAAGTCAAGCCAGGGTTTTGAGGTAGGTGTGAGGGAAATTTCTGGGTAGTATGAAGAGGTCACCATATGGTGGGGAATAACCACCCAAATCCATAAGGAGCTGATGATTAACCACCACCAAATCTCCAAATACTGTTTAGTAAAATTTCAAAAAAAATATGTAGGGTTTAAAAAATATTAAACCCAACCAAAGTAGTCCTAGATAAATGGCATTGGATAAAAACAACAAGTCTTTGGAGTAAAACTCAGGACATTGGGAGGTAACCACTGCCCTATCTTCAGAATTTATAGTAAAGACCCCCGTATTGGAAGGCATTGGAGTAACATTGGGAGGTACAGATGACAAAGAACCAACAGCAGGACCCCACTTCCAGTCACAATTTGATTCAAGATCAAGTTGTAAGGAATTTAGCATAGTAATCCAACCACTGGATGCATTTTAAAATAACGTTAGACCAGAAGATAATTTAGTTTATTTGAGTAACTTTTAGGGAGGACTTAACTCTTAGAGTTGAACAATAAAAATTTTCATTATGTACCAAAATTATTGACTAAGCACTACCACCTGAATCCAGGACTCCTATTCTGTCTTGTCCCAAGAGTATCTTGTCCAGCACGCAAAAAACCCTTGTGGGATTAATTTATGATGACCATTCTGATAAACAAGGTTGTATTGAGTGACTCTCAAATTATGTCTATTTATCAGGGTCAGCTTATACTAGATAACCAAATCTTGCTGGTAAAATGGAGCAGCTGTGACCCATTTAAAATCCATGGTTTAGTTCAAGTCCATCAACTTGGCTGACTTGGCCAATTGTTTCGCCAGTTTTCTGGCTTCTTGATTAGGACAGATAATACCCAGCATTATGAAAACTACTGTGACAGTAGGGTTGTAAGACAGGTTATTTCTAGAGGCAGTTTTGAACAAAATTATATATAGCTTCCTTCTAGATAATGAATAATAATGTCAGGGTATCACCCTTGATATAAATCCACTGCCACCTTTGGCTTTGGATAAAACCGTTTTCCCCCACCGCACCAAAAAAGGGCCAAAAATTGCAGCCCATCCACTCAACTCTCTAGGCAATTTAGCTCATACTGTCAACAAGAGGTTTATCCTGTCCTACCCTGCAGACCTCCTGGCTTTGGTAGTTCCCTCCTTAGAAGAAATGCTAATTTATTTGGACTATTTACTGGCCTGGTGTTGACCCCTCTTAAAAACAATTAGAAACACCCAATCAAAAGACGCCACACCAATAACTACAAAATCAATTGAATTTGAAATGGTTGAGATGTCCTCCAACCAATCAGGTAAAGCCGCAGAAATTAACTTGAAACTCTCCAGTTCTCCTGGTTCTGACCTGAAAATTTTATCTCCCACCCAATCAAATCCAATCCCTGCTGTCATGTGATTCTATTCCCTGCAACTCACTCTCTTTTATACAGCAAGGGGACTTTCAGTCCCTGCTTGTCTATTCTCAAATCAATTAAAACATTTTTGGAATTTATTGCACATTTTATTTTTCTTATATCCCTGCTTTCTGGAAACTCTGTTTCCAGTTTATATTATCTAAGAATTAAAGCTTTAGTATTTTTCTTTACGCTTACCTTGTGTGTCCCAGTTTCAAATCCAGAAACTCTCCTGTGCTCTTCTATACAGGATCCAGCGTATAGTTGCTGCCTCCTCTTGCTTTTGCCTTTAAAATACGCTTTTGAACTCAAATTCTTATTTAAAATTCATTATAATTTCTATTTTTATCTTGTTTTTTTTATTTAAATTTTCAGTTTTTGAACCCGCTTTTGTTTGACTGTGAGATTCAAGGTCTCAACACTGTGCACGCCTCTACAGGAGTATCCCTGTTCCAGGCTACCTTGGCTTTTCACTTGCTTTCTCCATTGGCCCGTCCTTGCAATCCCACGTCCCTGCTGCGGCAGACATGGCTGCACACCTAATAGCCACCCATGCCAAAGTACAAAAGACATTGGCCAAATCCATAGAGGCTTACAAGAAGGCAGCAGACAAGAATCACTGTTCAGCCCCAGACTACCCAGTAGGCTCCCTTGTCATGCTGGACTCCTCTAACATCCACATGAAGGTTCCCTTGCGGAAATTTGCCCCAAAACGCTTAGGCTTGTTCAAAGTGTTGGAAAACAAAAGCAATGGAGCTTACGTGTTAGAACTACCCCCCTCATACCGCATCCACAATACCTTTAATGCTTGCTGACTCTTCCCATTTGAAGGACTCCTCCCAGACACCCCTGAGCCCATTGTGGTGGATGGGACCCCTGAATATGAGGTAGAGGCAGTGGTAGCGTCCCGTCAGATTAGGAAGTCTCTGCAGTACTGCGTCAAATGGAAGGGCTACCCCTCCTACAATAACAGCTAGGTAAGCTCATCTGACTGTGGCAATTGTTGGGACCTGATTCAGGAGTTCCACAAGGATAATCCCTTGGCACTTGGTCCTCCTAAGTCCCTCTTGGCGCTAAAGATCCCCAAGGCACATAAGAATTTCTTAGTGGCTACACTTCCCCAGGGAGGCATGCAACCTCAGGAAAGAGGAAAATAAAATGTAGATCCACTGCCACCTTTGGCTTTGGATCAAACCGTTTTTCCCTGCCGCACCAAAAAAGGGCTAAAAATTGCAGCCCATCCACTCAACTCTCTAGGCAATTTAGCTCATACTGTCAATGAGAGGTTTGTCCTGACCTACCCTGCAGACCTCCTGGCTTTGGTATTTCCCTCCTGGGAAGAAACACTAATTGATTTGGACTATTTACTGGCCTGGTGTTGACCCCTCTTAAAAACAATTAGAAACACCCAATCAAAAGACGCCACACCAATAACCACAAAGTTGATTGAATCTGAAATAGTTGAGATGCCCTCCAACCAATCAGGTAAAGCCGCATAAATTAACTTGAAACTCTCCAGTTCTCCTGGTTCTAACCTGAAAATTTTATCTCCCACCCAGTCAAATCCAATCCCTGCTGTCATGTGATTCTATTCCCTGCAACTCACTCTCTTTTATACAGCAAGGGGACTTTCAGTCCCCTGCTTGTCTATTCTCAAATCTATTAAAACATTTTTGGAATTTATTGCACATTTTATTTTTCTTATATCCCTGTTTTCTGGAAACTCTGTTTCCAGTTTAATTATCTAAGAATTAAAGTGTTAGTATTTTTCTTTACACTTACCTTGTGTGTCCCAGTTTCAAATCCGGAAACTCTCCTGTGCTCTTCTATACAGGATCTAGTGTATAGTTGCCGCATCCTCTTGCTTTTGCCTTTGAAACACGCTTTTGAACTCAAATTCTTATTTAAAATTCATTAAAATTTCTATTGTTATCTTGTTTTTTTATTTAAATTTTCAGTTTTTGAACCCGCTTTTGTTTGACTGTGAGATTCAAGGTCCCCAAGACAACATCTAAGCTCTCCACACCTGTCTTGCTGTTTCCTTTTTCCTCTTTCTTGTGGCTGCCCTTGTTGTGTTGTTTCTTATTGCTTGTCAGTCAAAATTTTCACCAATCTCTTCCAAATTTCAAGGAGATTGTGATTATGATACTCCCTGTCCTCAAATTTGTTGCTTTTTCTTTGGCCCCATTTTTATTGCTTCTTTGGTTGACCTTGCCAGACTTGTGGTCAAAAATCACTTCTTCTGCTTGGCTTGTGGGGGACAACCCCTCTAGCCTTCTGAATTTTCCAAGTGGCCTCCTCCTCTCTGGAGAGGCCGTGGTGAAGAGTTTGATGTCCAACAACTTGGATCTGGATGTAGTTGGGTATGCATCACCCTCCTCTGAGGGAGAGAGAATACCAACGCCTCTCCTCCCCAGCCGGGAAGAGAGTGAGCCAGTCCCCCTTGAGGCTTTTGAGGTGCTCCCCCCCACTCCCTCCCGCGCTCTGTGGTTGATCACTGGCCTTGTGTTGATGGGATTGAACTCCTATTTCCCTCAACTGTCCCCAGTGTCCTCCCTCTGGTCTCCTCTTAGAGCGGCCATCCCAGTTCTCCACTGGTTGGCATCCTGGCGGTTTGTTTCTCCGGGATGGGAGCCAAACTCAGTTAGTTTAGGTCCCCTTTCTCACACTTGATTAGCCATCCTATCAGAAGTGGGGATAGGGCAGTCCATCAGGCAGGTGGGTAGGGCCCACCAGAGGATTGGTGTTAACTTGAATACATAGGGAATGAAGCACTGGACCCAGGACCAAGGGATGGCTTCAGGTACTATAGCACCAATTATCCCAGATAGGATAATATACATGGCTCCAAAAGGCTTCTTGGATATGCCTATAGGAAGATTATGGGCAGGCAGGTATTTAGAATTTGGATGGGATAATGACTCATTAGAACTTGGCAGGCTATAAGATGACTATAATTTTCCTTAAACAGCCTAGACTTGTTAAGGTGCTTTATACCTTTACAGTTAAATCTGGCTAACTCTTTATTGTGTGCCAGGGGATTGGATAGTAGAATATTTTCTAGTGTTTAGTCCTTGAAAGCTGTTTTGAGGGGATGCCTTATGAAATAAACTGGTCCAAATAAAGAAATAGAACTCCTGTAAACTGCAGGTGGGTTGGCTGACAGCAGGTGATAGATTAGTTGTCTGGGATGGAAGGAACAGTGTTCAGATGGCAGAGTACAAGAATAAAATATGATAAGAACTGAGAGAACTAATGATCTGTAACATTTTTATTTAAGAATGGTAATAAAGACTGGAACAGGGTTTGTGGGTTCACATACTTCCCCATCACAAGGCTTGATCTTTAGAGATTAGGAATTTAGGGTCATTTATCTGAGAGTTGGGCACCCAGGCTGGCTTGAGGATGGGGAAGCAGAATGGTACTAGATCAGTGTTGCAACCAAGTTTCCAGACTTGGCTGCTAACGTATCTTACTATACACAGGGGGCACTTGATGAGCCGCCTCTTGACGTATCTAACGTTATAGATTAATCTGATGGCAATATCAAATGGCAGGTACTTCATCCTAATTAGGAGTGTTGCCAATTTGACTTGCTGATTCCCGTACAAGTTATTCCTTGGCTCCAAACCTTACATGGAACTTCCCACTATGCCACCCCCTTGTGGCTTTGTGGCTTTTCTCATATAGTATATTACTCACAATATTCTACAATAAACAATACCTTATTCTTATTATGCTGTCCTTTCTATTGGACTGTTGTCTTTCCCAATTACAAATACTGAATCCTCATTGGTTCAGTTGCAACAGTGGTAGCAGTGGTAGGTTATCAACCTACCTAAAACAAAAATCCCCCTAAGAAAGGTTAGAGTACGGGCCGTATGGCTACTCCCCAACAAGAGACCTTCCTGCCAATCCCCAAGGGGGACATCCCTGACAGGTATGTCATCTATCAAGACCAGTTAGTTCTCACCAGTGTGTACAATTGGCTCCGCCTCAGGCAGCGTGATGCCAGCATCACCCTGCCCCAGTTGGACCTGTCCCAGTGCATGCTCAACCTTCAGCTAGAATCCTTTGCTGGTGGCGTCAAGGGGGCCAACATTGTCAGTTGGCTCCAGTCTACTAAAACCCGCCTTTGAATCTTCCAGGTTCCTGAACCCATGTGGGTTGCCACTGCGTCTGGTTGCCTCACAGGGCCCGCTGCTGTGTGGTTCACCAACTGGGCCATCCAGGAACTTGATGTTACCTGGACGGCATTCCAAGACGCCACCAAGTTCTGCTACAGTGAAACCTTCTCCCCCATTGTTGTGGGAACTCCTCTTCTAGCAATCAAATAAACTGGGTCTGTTCCTGAGTACCTTGCTGCCTGGCAACAAGCTCTTGCTGCCGCCCCTGAAGCCGTGACTGACAGAAATGCAATCCTACTCACTCTCATCATCAATGGGTCAAAACCCCATATCTGCAAGTGGATCCCTGTAGGTTGCTGCACCTCCATTGATGACTGCTACAAGGCCATTGTGGAGGCCAACAACCAGGCCTCAATGGGCTTCTGCCGTATCAGTGATGCTCTGTCCCAACCACGTACAACACCTGGCAATGGCCACAATCAAGTAGGCTGCTACCAGTCCTGTCAGCAGGATAATGGGACTAAACGCCCCTGCAAGGGGGAGCTTCAGCTAGCACAGATCAAGGACCAGGGAAAAGCTTGGGGGTTGTAGCAACAAGAGGCCTTACAACCCCACCTGACCCGTCCTCTCAATCCCTGCTTGCAAAAAATCCCTGTGACTACAACATTCACAAATTTGAGACCCTGGATGTCTTTCAAGTCCACAGTGACAACCCCGTATTGCAAGCAAGCCACTCTTCAAATAAAGTAACATGTTTGTCCTATCCCTTCTGTTTCTGTGGGAACACCCACAAACTACTGGTAGATACTGGGGCCAACCACACTATGGTGGACCAGGTGTTTGCCAACTTTCAACAATTAGACCAAGTGCCCAGCAGGTTCAAGGCTGTATGAGTAGCTGACTCCCGCAGAGTGGCCATCACCCACAAAACAGTACCCTTCTCTGTGAGAATGGGGAACGTCCAAGTTAAGCTCTCTGGGCCAATCATGGCATGGCTCAGCCACAACTTGATTGCTGGTCTTGACTGGCTTCAGCACAACTGTCCCTACATTGATTGGGATACCTCTGTCATCACCCTCAACAGAAATGGGGTGGGGTTCCAGATTTACCCTGTGGAAATGAGCAAGCTACTCCATGATACTGTTTTTGTCAGAATAACAGAGACAGGCTCATATGATTTTAAGGGGGGAAAACTAGACTTCAACCAATGCTAAGTCAAAGTTATCTGTGCTGAACCACCAGCGGTCCCTCTCTTGACCTCCTCACCACCACCAGCGCTTGCTGCACTCCTCAAGGAGTACAAGGATGTATTAAGTAAAACACTTGACAATTACCTCCTCCCCAGGAGATCCAGCATGCTGTACAACTTCAAGGATTGTTACCTAAAGCACAACCATTATATTGTCTCACACCAAAGGAAGATGAAACCCTCCACCAGCACCTTGTGGACGCGCTTGATAAGGGCTTCATTTTCCCCTCGCTCTCTCCATACAGGGTGGCGGTCCTCTTTGTAACCAAGAAGGACAGGTCCCTTTGCCTGGTCACAGACTACTGTGCCCTAAATGAGGTGACAGTTAAGAACAAATACCCCCTGCCGCTGATTGACAACCTGTTTAATATACTCACAGGTGCAAAGGTCTTTAGCAAGATTGATCTCACTGCAGGGTACAACCAGGTCCGCATTGCACCAGGGGATGAGGCAAAAACTGCCTTCTGCACACGCTACAGGTTGTTTGAGTGTCATGTCATGAACTTTGGAATGATCAACGCTCCCTCCACCTTTGCCATTTTGATGAACAAAGAATTTGAGAAACTGATTGGGAAATGTGTGGTTGTGTACCTTGACAACATTATTGTCTTCAGTCAAGATCAAACCACGCACCTCCAACACCTCTGTGCTGTCCTCAACACCCTTCAGAAAAACCAGCTAAAAGCTAAACCCTCCAAATGCAAGTTCCTCAAGTTGGAGCTATTATTCCTTGGGCACACCATCTCTGCCCAAGGGATAAAGCCCGACCCTGCCAAAGTTAAGGCAATCATCAGCATGCCGCCCCCCCACTGATATGGGCCAAGTGTGAACTTTCCTTGGCATGGTTGCCTATGTGCGCAAGTTCATTCCCAATTGCAGGGAACTAATTGCACCTCTCACTGAGCTCCTCAATACCAAGCAGTGCTTCCATTAGACCCCCATCAGAGATCAAGCCTTCAAGGCGTTGAAGCAAAAGCTCACAGCAGCACCAGTACTGCAGTTCCCCAATCAAAACTGACAGTACAAACTCGAGACCAATGCCTCCAACAGAGCCATAGGGGGTGTGCTACGGGTCAAAACTGACAATGGCGTCTTCCTCCCTGTGGCATATGAGTCCAGGAAACTTACTGACTCAGAACAACACTACCTCATCCATGATAAAGAATTGGTAGCTATTGTACACTGTGTCAAGAAGTGGCGCTGTTACCTGGAAGGTGCTACCTTCCCACCCCGCATTCTGACAGACCACAAGTCACTTCAGTACTTCAACACGCAGTCCCACTTGACATGCCGCCAATAAGGATGGGTGGAGCGCCTATCTCCCTACCAGTTGCGCATTGAGTACAAGCCTGGAAAGGAACTTGTCACAGCTGACGTTCTTTTGAGACTCTACGTAGCGTCCATCACTGAGGATGATGGTTTGGATCCATATTGGCCCATGCTCTACCTCCGTCCTGAGGTAACTTGCTACAAGGGCCTTAACTCGGTAACCATCTCTAAGCTGAAGGACAACAAAATTCAGTTCATCACCAATGTTGGTAACGTCTGCCGTTGGGCAGAGACCAATGAAAAGACGCCTTACATTCCCACCACGCAACAAGGGGACACAATATTGCACTACCACCAAACCCTGGGTCACATCAGAGGTGTAACCTCTTTGAGATCATGAAACATAAGGTTTGGTGGCCGCACATGCGTCAAGACATCTTGGACCTCCTCAAAATGTGCGTGTTGTGCAAAAAGAACACATCCAAACCTGCACCCCCCAAGTCTGTCCTACCCATCAAGGCCATGGAACCCTTTGAGCAGAGGGCCCTTGACATTGTGGGGCCACTCCCCAAAGACAGACTGGGGAAGAAGTACATTATCACTACCATTGACTACTTCACTTGCTGGCCAATGGCCTGGGCAACAACTAACCACACCGCCACCACCATTGCCCGCTTTATTGGCAAGGAAATTGTGGTCCGCTTTGGGCAACCCAAACGTCTCATCACAGATGGTGGTCCTGAACTAGTTTGGCATGTCATGAAGGCATACTGCGCCAAGAACACACACCAACTTATAGTTACAACCCCCTACTATCCTCAAGCCAATGGACGCATGGAACAGTTAAATGGTTCACTGGTTCAACTGGTTGACAAGCTCTCACAAGAGCACCCCAACACCACATGGACTGAACACCTGCCCACTTCCCTACTCATCCTACGAGCAAGAATCAACAGGGGCACAGGGTTCAGCCCTAGTACCCTGGCCTTTGGAACACCTGACAGTCTGACAGGGGTCAAACAGGGAAAGCTACGGTCCAAGGTTCCCAACAAGCCTCCCCTAGTAACAACCCCATCCCTGGATCAATGGTGTACCAAGGCCTGGGAAATTGAACACAAGCGGATTGCAGGGGGGACAAAGCACCTCAAAGCTAGGTTTGCCGTAGGTGACCCCGTTTACACCCTCAATCCCAATTCTGCCAAGTTGGAACCCAACCACCTAGGGCCCTTCAAGATAGCCGTTATCTATGGCAACCACACCCACCAACTCAAAGATGCCCAAGGAAACACCAAGAAGCTTCACCATGACCACTTGCGCCCCTGCTGCGCCATCCCCACACAAAGGTTGTTTGTGCGGACCTTCCCAGACCTTCTTCAGACTCCATTCCTGGTGTCTGACGACAAGCAGGGGGCAAGGGGGGTGTTGCAACCAAGTTTCCAGACTTGGCTGCTAACGTATCTTACAATACACAGGGGGCGCTTGATGAGTTGCCCCTTAACATATCTAATGCTATGGATTGATCTGATGGCAATATCAAATGGCAGGTACTTCATCCTAATTAGGAGTGTTGCCAATTTGACTTGCTGATTCCCGCACAAGTTATTCCTTGGCTCCAAACCTTACATGGAACTTCCCACTATGCCACCCCCTTGTGGCTTTGTGGCTTTTCCCATATAGTATATTACTCACAATATTCTACAATAAACAATACCTTATTCTTATTATTCTGTCCTTTCAATTGAACTGTTGTCTTCCCCAATTACAAATACTGAATCCTCATTGGTTCAGTTGCAACATCAGGATGGTTGCTCATTGGTTGGATTGATGAAGTGAGAAAACTGATCTTTCTATTCTTTAGCACTATTCTTGGGGCAGTTTTTATCTGGTATTCCTTTCAATGGCAGGCATGTGGTGGTTTCTGTGACAATCTTATTGGATACCCCTTGAGGGCACTGCTGAATAAATGGTTGTTGAAGATGCCCCTTAGTGTAAAAGCAATGGCTCTTTGTAATTCAGACAGCATCTTCTGATAGGTCAATAGGGAAATTTGCATCAGAAGGAAAAATGCTGCATCAATTGTCAGAGAGATTGAGCCCCAAAAAAATGTGGTCAACCAGGGGATTTGCCCTCAGGGATGGCAGCCTGCAGTCCAGGCCAACCAGGGTTTGATCCCTGTTATGTATTTTGGGTTGTAGGATGGAAAGAACTGTCATCCATGACAATTGTTAGGTCTCATATGATTTTTAAGAAAACTTAATTACATCATCAGGGTTTTAGTGACTAAGCCATCTGAGTTACAATAAATTTGATGATATCATAAATCAATTCCTGGTTCAAAAACACCAAGTTATCCAATTTTACTCATTGGGGTATAAACTGTGGTTTTGGAGATTCTGACAAGGTTACATAGGGTTTATTTCAGACTGTTTCCTAATGCTGGCTTGGCCCAAGTTTTTATACCTCTCTGTTGGTTGCTTATAAATTCCTGGTGCCTGGTCCTTGATTTTCTTAGAGTTTTGATTCAAATTGTAATGTCTTTATCTAAGTTATTAGGGGCCCATAACAGATGATCAAGCCATCAGTGATTGCTGTTGCTACAGTGTAACATTGCTATTCTTTAGGGAAGTCATTCATGACAAGTTGGTGGTATGCCTCTTGAACATGAATATAGATGGTAATATTGTCTTGAACTAAAAGCATAGGAGCCCCTATTTTTTCCACAACTCTTATAAATGTGCTACAGATAACAGTTAATGATAAGAGAAAGGAAATATATGGCAAAAAGCTGTATCTGTTGAAGAGAAAAAAAAGAGTTTTATAGCCTTGTGACAGGATACAAGAAGGTGGCCCTGAAAATAAAGCACCTTAGGTTTGAGTTTTGTGGAGAAAGGGATGGTCTAACTTGGACAGCAATTTAGGTTCATAACATATTGGCAAAACGCAAGATTGACATATAATTTTACCTAAATTCACTAACTTAATGAAGTAATTGTCATCCCAGGACAGCTTGCTTTTTATATGATAAGGTGAAAAACATTCCAGAAAGTTAGTGAATTCAGAAAAACAAGTATGGCAATCCCACATTTTTACCAACTGGTTCTGAATCTACAGTATTATTGGGGTAATGCTTACAGTGGTTTTCAAACCTGTTGAGATAAACATATATTATTCAGTTTAGAACGCATGAACTCAGTCTAAAAACAAAACTAAAGTGGATCTAAATATATTGTAATTTAATATGAACTCCTTGATTTTTGATTTCATTTTTAGACTGAGTTTGTGCGTTCTAAACTGAATAATATATGTTTATCTCAACAGGTTTGAAAACTACTGTATTTTAATAGATTGTATCATTTTTAGGTGGGTGATACTGGTTGTTACCCTAATTTGGCAACAGGTCAAGTTGACTATTTGGGTGACTTGTTAGGGTTTGGGCTCATTGCAATAACTCAAGTAATCACCTCAAATCATTAGACATGGTTAAGTACAAAAAAAATGTGTTTGGATCAGACTAAAAGATTAAAGTAAGGCATTTTGAATCCTTGGGGTCAACCCCATAAAAAGCTTTGGCTTGCAAAATTTCTTTATCTAATTGATTTAAAGCTCTTTGAACCAAAATCCAAGACAAAGGACTGAGCTGAACCTTCCTGATGAAGCTCCACAGAAACTATTGCCAAACACAACATCAAACCAGTTTACATCTAGATCACTATATTTATTAACAAGACACTCTCCACCCTGAATATCACAGCCATAGTTTTCCCAGGTGTGGCTCAGACAAAGCGCCGCCACCTGGGGAAACCTGGCCTGAAGCCCCGCCTGCTTGTGGTGATTGTAGATTTAAATCTAGCAATTGATTGCAAGTGGGTGGTGGCACAGGAAATTGGGTCTGAGTGGGGCGCAGATACCCCACACCCAATTTTCCCTTCCTTGACCTGCTGGTCAATAAATCCTGACCTCAAAGGAGGTCAGGTAACAGCTTACAGAACCACCATTGGTAGTATCTGTAAGCTGTCTAAATGGCAACTGTAGTAAGTTTGACTCCCTTAAACTCAACTCCCTGGTACTCAACACTTTGTTGAGTACCAGGGAGTCAAGTGCTGCATATGTGAATCTATTAGTATTTTTGGCTTAACCAATTTTAAGCTAATTTTTACTAGTAATTTAGGGGTTCAAAACAAAAAACCAAGGTTAAATTTACTTGAACTTGACTCTGTTTAATAAATTGGTTAGCTAAAATACCAATTTAAGGGGCAATTTATAAGTAGATTTACTAATAGAAATAAAAAAACCTGTGTTCAACACTCTAAAACAAAAAGTGACCAGTTCAACACTTTTTAAGCCAAATTTTAATTTTATTAATAAAATACATATGCGCTTATATAAAATTTATTATTTAATATTATATTTTTATTATTAGTGTCCATAGTTGTTGATTAGGCTCCCAAGCACCACTATACTGGATTTAGTGGCATAGACGCTGATCAAATACCCCACTTGTTTTACATTATGACATTCCTGGGTTTTTGGATTAAGTGGTGCCACATAAATTAAGCCCAATTTATTAAGAGCTTTCATATGTAATTTATAAAAAACTGAAACTTGACACTTTCTTTGCTCAACTCTATCTACTTGACACGTGATCAGTTTTGGATTTAACTAATCAAAGGCTCAGAATTAAGGCTAAATTAATATGTGACGCACTATGAGCACCACTTGACACTCACCCACTTGACACTTTAACTTTGGGATTAGTACAGAGAGCTTCTTAACGTTTTAACCAACACTATGGTAAATAATTCACTCCCAACTCCTCACAGCACATTATTATCACTAATAAACACCTTTCCACTCATTTACTTTTTTAACTTATGTTGTATTTTTTTAATTTTTGAGCATACAAAACTGCCTTGCTTTTGGGTTAACTTTCAAACCTGTTTTAAATTTAAGCAAGTTTTATATGTAAAAAACATAGTAAATTTGATGTTTCTGCTCAACTCTGGCATACTCAACAGTGAGAATTCAGCTTTTTCTGGCTGATCAACAGTGCCAAACTCAACACTTTACTATGTTTTGAATTTTCAACTCTCAATAAAAAAAAATTCACATAATAATTTTTTTATTTTTTTGCTATTATAATCCACTACTTTTTCTGCTGCTCTCCATATAATTTTCATATATCTTTTTGATTTTCAATTAAACTTTTACATTGATTTAACACTAAGATGTTATGCTGAACCTAACATCTTTGATGCTTCATCATGAATTCACTTATTTTCTATGTTTTAACCTTTATATCTATACTTTGAGTTTCTATTTTGCTTCTACTTACTTTTTTATGTTTTTTTCTTGATAAATAAAACTTTATTTGCATACTTTTAATTTAACTTTTACTTTGCTTTACCTTTGTGCTTATATTGTTCATACTATTTTATTTACAAAACTAACATTTTCTTTAGACAAGATCAAACAAAAACAGCCAACAGCCTAAGCGCCAAGCCTCTAAGGGCTCCAAAGAAGCTGCCTCCACTCCCAAGCGTGCCAAGAAGCCTGCAAAGGCAAAGTCTCCAACCCCATCTCCTCCCACTCCATCTCCTCCTACTCCTCCCCCCTCCACCCTCATCTTCCACATCCCCTTCACCTTTCCCCCAAAATTCCTCCCCCAATAAATCTGATGGTGATCTTACCAACCACATCTTTTACCACTCAGAGGCTGACTCCAAGCCCACCAAGGAGCAGCATACCAAGAAGTCAAAGGCTGCCAAGGAGCCCACCTCTTCTTCTGATAAGAAAAAGGAGGCATCCAAGCAGGCCTCAAAGAATCCTTCCCCTCCCCCTCCCAATGGCTCTTCCCCTCCTTCCTCATCTGACCCCCAAGATGAGCCAGAGGATTACTCCAAGAAGTTTAAAGCTTCTGGTCATGTGGCTTGGGATTCACTGGCCATCCACAATATCTATAATGTGGACGGAGAGTTTAAAGTTCCCAAGCGCTTCCCCCGTTACTTCCCCATCATGTCCATAAAGGGCGGCCCTGGTTACGTTGCTGACAACTACATCTTCAATTGCAACAACCAAAAGCGGCAGACCAAGAGCAAGCACTTTGTCTGTGAAGATAAGACTTGTGGGGCCCGGTTGAACACTGAGGGCTGGGATCAAGTAATGGCGGAGAAGGGGGAGCACACTTGTGAGCCCCCCAATCATCTAATCACTTGGATGCTTAAATGGTACCTTGTTCAGGTCATTCCCACCTCCTCTAACCTCTGCGCTTCTGATCTGGCCATAAAGGCTTTGCAACATCTCAAACCCAACAATCTTAAGTTGGTACCAACACAGGAGCAGTTGATCAAATTCATCAGCCATAAGTGTATTGCCGCCAATCCCCCTCCCCCCAAGGCTTTGGACGTCCTCTCTGAGCTCACGCTCACTCATGAGCTTAAGCAGCTTCTAAGTGAGGAGCGCTTCCTGCTCCATGACAACGGGCCTGCCACCAAGGACCGTATCATCTGCTACTCAACTCAGAAGAACCTGATGGAGTTGAAAAGGGCGTCAACCTGGCTAGTTGATGGTACCTTTGCCACTTTCCCCCAGATTTTCAAGCAGCTCTGGATGGTCCATGCCCAGATTGACATCCGGGTGATTCCACTTGCATTCTTTCTTCTTCCTGGGGCCACCAAGGCCATCTATACCTGCGTGTTCTCCATCCTCCGCCAAGAACTTGCCCTTCTTCCTCCTGCCAACGATGATGAATCCAAGAAGACTCCCCCCACACCTGCGCCAACCCATCTGCCTCTGACAAGGACCAGGCCACCCTGGACTTGGAGGAAAAGGCAAGGCTAAGAGCTCTTGGGCCTCACATGTGCATTATGGACTTTGAGCCTGCTCAGTTCAATGCATTTGAGCAGCTGTTCAGCAGGGAGGTTCAGGGGTGCCACTTCCACTTCCACCAAGCAGTTACTTGTAACGTGCAGGCTCACACTGAGCTTAGTAGGTTGAGCCGGAGGGATACTTTGGACACCTGCAGATTTGTGCTGGCACAATTTAGTGCCTTGGCTTTTTTAAAGCCAGAGCACACTGCGCAGGGGTTCAAGGTGCTCTCAAAGAATCCCTACATAGTGAAGCACCCAGTGTTCAAGCCTTTCCTCAAGTACTTTGAGCCCCAGTGGATTGGGAAGGTTGTCACGCAGAGGCAAGGCAAGGCCTGTGCCAAGGCCAGCTGGAATGTGTACCGGGCGGCAGTGAATGGTGAGCTCAAGACCACCTCAGCGCTAGAGGCGTATCACAAACACCTCAAGGCCAAATTTGGGCTCCACCCAAAATTCAATAAGTTCTTTTCCCTCCTGCAGCACAAGCAGGAGAAAACCATCTCCAAGCTGCGTGATCTCTCCAACCGCGTCCCCCCCACCAAGCCAACCACCCGCTGTACCCTCTTCACCAAGGCCATCCAGAGTGCGGCCAAGCACAAGTATAAGGCCTCTGAGCTTAAGCAACAGCTTGAGCTTATTGCCACTGCCCTCCTGGAAGGGGCCAAAATGAAACGGGGAAAGAATGATGAGGAATAAACTTGCTTGCTTGCTCAGTTATATGATTTTTACTTTTAACTGTTTAACTTTAATTTTTACTTATTAGCTTTGATCATTTAGTTTTTAGTTTTAATTTTTAAGTTTTTTTAATTTAATTAGATATCAGTGATTGTTCTATGTATGCATGGTAAGTTTGAGATGAATAGCTATAGTTGAAAGTGATTGAAATATCTTAATTTTCGTTAATTTCCAAATAAAACATATGATATTCACAGTTGTGCTTATATGAACTATATCAAATAAATATTAATATTTCTTCATATTTTGCATAGCTTTCATTGTTGTGTTTGTATTTAATTTTGGCTTATTGGAATTTTAATTTTTATGGTAATAAAAAATATTTTTATAATGAAGAGTGTAAATTACATAGCAAAATGAGAAATAATTGCTTATTTCTCCTTGTTTTTATTAATTAAGATACTGTTTTTATTGCATTTTTGAGCTCTCTGGAATCACTTTAGTATACCATAGCTGTAAGGCTTAATTTTTATATTAAAAGTTTTCAGTACATCAAGATCTGTTAATTAAAAAAGTGTTGATTTCCAGTTGTTGATCAGGGCAAAAGCTGAATTCTCACTTTACTATAGTGTCAACTACCAGGGAGTTGAGTTTGAGGGAGTCAATCACCAGGGAGTTGAACTTACCACAGTTGCTGTCTAAATATTACATACAAGGAGGCTACCTCATCAAGATGCACCCAAAGGCTTTAAGTAATAATGGTCCCCACCAAACTACCTTAGTAGTTTGATATTTTACTCTCAATAAATATCTTGCCTCAATGATTCACTTATTTCAATATTTTCCAATCAGATTTGTAATAACCAGACTGCTAGATTCTGCTTTCTCACCTCTGCAATTTCCTGGTAATTTTCCTCCTCCTGCTGAAATGATACCTGAAACCCACAAAATTGAATGTGAGCCCATCTATGCTGCTGATTCCTTGATGTTGAGCCAAATTAAGATCTTCCTGATGTACCTGTGCATAATCTTCTGCTGCACCTTTCCTTATTCACTCTTCAAGGGTTGCTGTTTCCGAGTAAACATGCATCGTCTCCTCCTCATTGGTAATGTCATCCTCATTTGGGTATACATTCCCTATTTGATTGATTATGACGAGCTCTCAATCTACTTCACCCTGATACTGAAGATCGTACTATTGGCGATATCATCGTTTTGATATCTAATAATGATCTTACCTAGCCTCAGCTATTCTTTTCGTTTACGTTAATTCTGACAAATAGCTCAGTTACAACAATTTATATAGAAGCTTTGTACCCTTCCACATCTAAATATAGTTAAGCTGTCTATAATGAGTGCCACTTTAGCTATTTTTAGCGATATCTTGGTCACTATATATCTTAAAGTAAAATACTATAAACTTGTCTTAATTATCATTTTTTTAAATTTATTGTATCTTGTCTGATGTCCTAAATCTTTTCAATGAGGTAAATGATAGTTCAATTACCTCTATATGATTACAATAGACAACATGCCTAAAAAATATAAGTATTGCTGTGATTTTCAAAGTCAGTTCTTGAAATAAAGTGACAGATATAAATAGAGAATGATGGAAATATCTTATGGCACCCTTATTCTGCATCATTTATAAAATATTTTAAAACAAAGCTGATATACAAGGTAAGTATGATTAAAACTTTTTAATAAAATCACAAAAGTTTACCTGATCTGACAGAGATAACGAGCATTAATAAACACAGTTTGATCGTCATATGCAAAGGAGCTGACCGGCTAAACTCAGGGCCGCACAAATATTTTTATGGGTTGGTCATGATAGATGAGGATAGAGAAGCCCACAGGCTCCTCCATCCATCCAGAAGCACGGATAATGAATTCTAGGAATCAACATAACTATTTAAAGGCTGAACATACCACATGGCTTTGCTGATAGCAGACTGGCGCGAGTCCCCCTGGCCGGACGGCGCAGCTGAAAGAGATGCTCAATTATCGCACCCTAAAAGTGTCATTAAAGGTTTAAGAAATGCCATGCCTGTGGAGCACTTGAAGGCGCTCCTGAAGTGGCCACTGGCTCTGACTCATTGGGATCAATGAAAGATAGCGCAACTGGGATCTTCCCTGCACGAGGATCATTGGGGCGCAATCGCATCCTAGATTTAGCAGAGAAATGGCATCAATGTTTACTTTATCTTAGTAGTTCTCTCTACTAGCAGTACAAAATCAGTCGCTACTGTTCTATCATTTCCAGGAGTCCTAAACATAAACATATTCCGATGTGGCAGCGTACCAAAATTCTTCCAGCGATGTAAGGAGCATTCCCTAGCTGGTCAGATAATGAATGTCCACGACTTAATACCGCCCCTTCTTTACGCACAGACTTAAGTTGCACTTGAGTGCCGCTCAACACTTTCAAAGAGTATTCGCCGCTTTCACCTGCCTGGTGAGTTGTTGGAATGACGATGTAATCGCCAGCTTGAAAGTTGTTAGAATGCATTTAAAATTTACCTATCAAATCAAGTGATAGACATGAGAAGCCCATGCTATAAACAGATGCAGCGTGAACTAGCTTTTCTCGAGAGACGCTATTTATAGGTTGGTTTCCGCAGAAAATCACAAGGCCAATTGGGATGCTTCTGGTGCAGTGTAGAAGAAAAGTACATCGGTGCTTCAACAGAGGCTGACCCAAAATGGCAAGGTGGTACTGTGAGTTATCAAAAAAGCCAGGCGAGGCGATGTTGCCACCTGAGGAATTCATTTTCCAGGAGGCTGTGATCTTCTCCTCAAAGGTAGGATATTTAATTGCTTCCAAGCGGAAGGGCGCCATGCTAAATACCCTCACAGTGAAGCAGTGCGCCAAATGAGCTCCCTGCTGAGAAAGCTTCCAGAAATAAATGCAAAGACCTAGAAACCCCTTACCACAATGACATATCGCGACAGCCCATTGGGGGCAGTGAATCTTGTCTAAAAAATTAGCATATAGTTTCAAAGGTACCTGTATACCAGAATGTGAGTGGTATTTGCATATGTACCCTTGATAGTCAGTTGCTGGTTTTGGTGAATGTTACCTTTATTTTAGGTGTGCCGTGAGCGAAAATTCTCTCCTTGCCGGAGTCCACTTCATACAGATGTGTTGCGAGATAAGAAGTGTTCTCTTTGGTACTCGTTACATGCCTGGTAAACAAAACCCAAGTTACAGAAGGCCGGTCTGCCGTAATTTCCAGCGAGAATTGAGGATTGTTACCTTTAAATGTTAGTGGTTTAAAAGCGCCAAACCAAATGAGACTGAGTCTAGCTGGGGGCTCTCTCGAAGCTCCCATTCGCTAGCAAGTTAGTCTATGGCACTATAACTGCTTACTCGTGAAGCACGTAGGTAAAGGGGAAGTAGTCAGGGTTCCAGTTGAAGTTAAGCGTCTCAAAGGCTGCACATGCAGATGCATAATCAATCCAGAAAATACCTAATCAATAGATAAGAAGCCAGAATGAGTTCTTTCACACCGTCGTCTTGCAAGTCCTCTTGGGGATCATAAGCAAGAGCCTTTTTTAACTCTGGAGTCCAGCTTTCAAGATCAAGGCTGCTATAGGCGCCCTTCCACCGGTAATAACCCCATGGATTTTTTAGCTAGCACTTTAGAAAAAGCCATCCACCGGTATACCTTAATAAGTTTAACGCTAGTCACTTCACGGACATCAACAATAGCGTACGCATGGGAAGGTATCAGCCCCAACCGCCCCTTTCCGGGGCTGAGCTCATCTGTAGCTGAGCCTGTCCCAATGGTGGCTAGAGCGTAACCTTTATCGTAACCTTCACGGAGCCTTTTCCATAAGTTATCCAAAGTGTCGGTTTCAGAAAGCTGTGCTTGCTCAGGAATCCACCCCGTCAAAGTATGCAGATCGACACTGGAATTGGAACCAAGAAAGGAATAGCCTCCAGAAAGCTTCATAAATGCCTTTTCTATTAGCGAAGGCCATAGTTCACCCCTCTCCTTGGAATAAGTGCATATCAATTCGCCCGAGATGGAAGTGGGAAGAAAGTCATCAATTACCACTTTTCTAGAAATGCCATTGCAGTATAGCTTAACAGTGTATTTTCCACCCTTGGAAAGTATGGGATCACCTTGCTGGTCCTGAGGGAAGATAGCAGCCGTAATTAACTATTTCATCAGAAGATACAAAATCAAATATTTACTCTCTTTCCAAGTCGCAACTCATAGCTTGCACAAATACATAAACTAGCCACAAAAGAACAATTTGTAACTTTGTTTTGCACAATGCTCTCGCAGGATATTTTACTAATCATCTTGGCTGAACTTCCAAACAATTCTTCTGGGCGCTTCCAGGAAGAGAAGTCTTTCTTTTGAAAAGACGATAACTCCAGTTGCCCATCAGGATCGCTGTATGAAATTTAAATACAAAGCAAATAAAAGCTTACGAAAAACAACTAGATTCCGACTCAAAAGTATCACTAGTATCCCAGGGTAAAAAAAGTTTTCCATTCACCACTGAATTTTTATGAAGAATTTCAGTCTCGCGTGAAGCTAAATAAGTTGGGAATCTAATAAATCAATACGGATGAATAAGATTTTACTGAGCTTTCTAGGTTCTTTATTATCCTCTCGCTTCTTGAGGTTCTCTGCCAAAGTAATCCACTCCATACATTTCGAGCGCATCCTGGGCTGCGGCGGCATCTTCTTACCCAGGAATGGCATAAGAGTTTCTGCAGCTTGAGTATAAAGCAGCCTAGCTCCGGAAAAATTTCCAATTCCATTAAGCTTCTCAGCTTGGAGTGCTAACGCCTTGACTTTACTTAATTTTTTCCATTTCCAAAACTACCTCTGCAGAAGAAAACGCTGCATCAGCAGTCAACCCTCTTCCATTTCCTGGTAGCATGGAGATTTTAATAATTCTACGCTAAATCAAATAATTCCGCGATGAGATTAAAAATGAATTTATCGGTTTAAGAAATAGATATAGCTTGAACGACGAAGTATTTTGAAAGGTAGAAAAATAATCAGAGCAGCCACAATTTAAGGTTATTTCATCAAAGTATAGAAATACTAACTAGCAAACAAAAGGTTATCGGTGTAGATAATAATGGGATTCTCAATAAATTTAAGAATTCGGAGCCTGTGTTTAATTTATAGTTTCAAATGGTCAGCGCATTTGGGCAAAAATAATCCGTCTCAAGCAGCTAATGGATGGCACTGGGCTGCGTCAGGGTTAGGGCTGTGGCGGATTGAAAACGTGACGAGTACGGCAAATGCCGTAATCATCACGTCCAAGCCGTTGTGGTTTCATATTTGTATTCCCCTAAGCTAGGGGTCCGAAATTAACGAAAACGATCTGTAGGAAGACGGCTTTCTTCCTCCGGAATCCAGTGCCACTCGTCTGGCATCTGGTGGATTTCCCACCAGTGATGCCAGACGAGTAGCAAAAAAAGCTCACCTATAATCAAAGGCCTGGACTAAATTTGATACATAAACCTTTTGTAATGCACACTGAAAAACCAAAAACAATATATCTCTGTGCCAAAAAGCCAATCTTAATGTCCAATAGCTTATTTTAAAGCTACATATCAGCTCTACATTTTCATTGAATTTAGAAAACGATCCTAAAATGGTTTTCACTTTAAAATAATAAATAAACCCCAAAATTAGATTAATGACTGCCAATTCAATCAAAAACATTGTACCAAGCTTATAACCTTAAAGTTATATAACTTATTAAAATGATAACAAATCACTTGTAACCGCTATAATTATAACTATAAAATATTATAATAAAATTCATTTTAGTATAATGCTTAAGATTAATACCACAAAATAAACTATTATTGTCAGGGATCCAGTCTTGGGTGGCCGGCCTGTCGGTTTCGGGAATCACTTGGGCCAGGTTTTTTGCGGGTAAAGCCCACCACAAGAGAAGAGCTAGCTTAAAGAGGTAGGAAAATGACTTCTCTACCCAGGACCACGGGTCAGCAGCCGGGATTATAGTGTCAATCACCCCGGTGAGGGTGACATACACAATCCCGAACAGCTTGCCAGTGTGATCAATTGAGAGGTCAGATGAGGAGGTGGGCACTGGCTTGGGGTCACAGGTGGCTCCATATGGAGTTTGTAGGCAGGCAGGTAATTGAATTTTTCTCTAAACAACTTGGGTGTTGAGAATATCCAGAAGCCTTGACGGTTGTATCTAGCTGCAGATTGTATGTGGGCCAAAGGATCTAGTTTGAGGATCTTTTCCAAGGTGTAATCCTTATATTCAGGTTTCAGAGGGTACTCTGTGAAGTGGACAGGGTCAAAAAGAACACCTGGAGGATGGTAATCTGCAGGCAGAGGAGCAGAAGGGCCAGATGATCTTGTACTAATTTGATAGATGACAAAGGCAAAATAAGGCAGTAGATGTATAAGCCAAAATAACATAACCTTTATTCAAAAATGGCAATAAGTTTAAAGCGTGGGGTCCTTTGGTCTATGTCAGGGATCCTTTCCCTGACTACATCAATTTTATGAAAGGCTTTAAATGCATTTCACCAGGACAAACAACAAGTAACAAAAGCCTTCTAACTTTGGATAACACTGGCTTGAAGCCAGAAGGGGATTGAACCTGGAACCTTAAAGACGGGTTATATGTTAGTTGTCAGGGATCCACTCATTGGGAAGCCTTTCCCTAATTGAATGGAGAAGAGCTCCCAAGTTGAATTTGATCAGAGTGGAGCCTACTGGAATTCCTATCATTAGCATGTGTAGAAGGTGACCAAATAGACAGAATCTTCCCAAGAAGAGAGTGAAGTGATTGAGAAGATAATAGACACTGGTGTACCCCAAGACCAACCAGGGGGCCTTGGGGTGGATGATTGGTGGGAATCAAGCTGCTTCAACATAAGGGGCATGTCTTTGACACGGACCAAAACAATACCAAATTGAGTCTTCAGATTTGTCAGTAGGAGTTGGTTCAGGGCTTTTGAAGTTAACATTTGCTTGCCCATAATTGATTAATACACACAAAGTCCATACAAGGAAGATGAACTTCATGTTGTTGGGGGGAACCTTTAGAATCTACTAATCAAGTGTTTAGAATTTAGAATATAGATTTATTGGGTTGATAGGAAATAAGAAATTGTTGGAGCCCTTAGCTCAAGGGAAAATGTTCAGTTTAAATACTGAAATAATTTGGGGGATGGGTCATAGAGTTTACCAGGCCAACCTGCAAGTGTGGGGTAGAAGTATTTCCTTGCAGGCCTGCAGCAGGCTGCAGGCTTCAATGCAAGATTAGGAAGGTTGGAATATTGTATTGCAGTATTGTACCTCACTTAGGTTGGGGATGGTATCTGGAGCTGGATGTACAGTATTGAAGTGGCTTGGGTAGTTCTCTGGGTTTGATTGGCCTTCTAGGTCCCTGAAGGTCTGAATTGGACAGTTTACACATTTAATTTGTGATTGATTGGCTGTACCATGGTTTTTGGAGCCAAAATTTAATGCTGATTTGTTATAGTTGACAGAATTGTTGTTCAAAGCCTTAATTTCTAGTTTTAAAGTGGAATTTATATATTGTTCTGGGTTTTTATAATTGTTTTTGCTTCCGTGCTTGTTTTTGCTTAAAAAACATTTGTTTATCAATTTCAAATGTGTTTTTGGCTCAATTAAATTAATAGTTCCGTTATCCAACTTAGTTTTTAAATCTGCATTTAAAAATGCAGTTTTCTGGTTTTGAGGTTTCTCCAGAATCCTTATGTTTGTCTTTGTATTTGTGTAAGGTATGGAATTCCTTACATTATTTTATATTCAACAGTTAAACTTTTTTACCTTTTTATTTAGGTTTAACTCATTTGAATTTTGCTTCCACATTTGCACCTGGCTCTGAAATTGTTAATAATCACTTAGAGGACGTCACTTACTGCAACACATCTGATTGGCTGCGCAAGCTGGCTTTGACGCTCTGGGACCCGCTTCATCTACCTTTGGATAAGGCTCTGTTCTTAGTTCCCACTCAATATCCAGCATATCACCGCTTAATTGTGGTTATCCTTGTGGCTGCCTACCAGACCCTCTTAAAGTCAAATCTTATACTTAAAAGTATTAAGTCCCAGGTATATCAACACATTATCAGAGTGATCTGTTCAGCCCTTATTGTACTGAAACATGTTTTTAAACCCTCTTCCATTTATCTTTCCTCTTGAATGTTTTGTATCTAAACCACTGAGATATATAAGATAGCTAAATCCATTATTCCTGCTTGTTCCAGCAATAAAGACTTATATTACTCTACTCCTGCCCACACTTATCTTTTAATCCCTCATTTGAAACCATGAAAGGAATCTTATTCCTGTTCTGGTTTCTAGTCCTCCTGCTTACAGCTGTATTAGGTCTTGAAACCCCTACTCCCACCACTGACTGGCATAACTTCTCTCCCAATGATGCCCACCAGAAGGAGTCTCTGGCCAATGGGTGGTTCAAGTATCCTTCTGGCCACTGGGGAAGAAAGTTCCATTATGGTTGCAACACCACTCCTCCTCCTCCAGTAGAACCCTCTCAGGTTAGACCCAACACATCTCTCTACCTGTTGACATACTTGGTAGGGTATTATCTATTGGGTCAGTTCAGTTCCATGATGGGTAGATTTGCTTATTTGGGCCACTTGGGCCATCTTGCCATGATCACGGTACCTATTGGATCAGTAATTGCAGGGCTCAACTTAGGGGCTTTGGTCCACCAGGTAGGGAACTTGTTCCATATCAAGTGGGTCCCTGACAGTCTATATAGCACCCCATTTCCAAACTTAATATTTTCCATGGGGCGGTTCATCAGGGCATTGGGAAAGGCGGGCCTGGGGTTCTGGGTGCTCTGGTTCAAATGTGGCAAAATGACACCCGGGCTGGGAGTTTGTTCATTGGTCAGAGATCTCAAATTGGCTACTTGATTATCTTACTCTATAGTTGTGGTCATGGGGTTGGGCCGCAGGCCCGTGTCTCCTTCTGGGGATAGCTCTTGATTGGACACCAGTGTAGACTTCAAGCTCATGAAGCTAATGGGTTGAAATTTTGTTGCCACCATTAGGCGCATTGATTACTCTTCCATTTGATAAAATTATTTCTTTGGTTTGGAATGCTTTATCATTTAGACCATCATTATTGGCTTCAGCTCATGGGGGCTCAACCTCAGGAAAACGCGGGCAGGCAGCCCCTTAGTCCATAGGGCTGGCCGTCCGCAGGAATTCAGGGTCTGGGTTCAAATCCCAACCTTGTGCCCGGGTTTCAAGGGGAAAAGAATTGTCAATCCTGACAATTATGAGTATTTTTTATACTAAAATTTTTTATTTTTCATTCTGTGTTGAAAATTGCCATACACCAGAACTTCAACAGGAGAACTAATAGGCAGGGGCACACACTCACTGTATGATTCAAATATGAAGATTCTGAAGACATTAGCTATTGATATTATAATCAAATGCTTTTTATTTAATCCTATACGGGTAGGGAAAAATCTGCTCCCTGGCATTTACTACCTACACCTTATATAGGGGCACTCTCATATTATTAATCATTAGTTGCTGGCAATGTCTTCTAGAACATTCCAGCACACTGTAGAGCCTTGGTCATGCTGGAGGAAAAAGGGACAACTTCCCATTTTAGGGCACAATTCCAAAATACCTAGCACAAGGACACCCTCTTCTAGTGCATTAATTAGTGATCATTTTTTTAGATATTCAATCACTTCTGTATTTGAACCCCCAATGGGGGTCAAGTTAAATCTTGAATTAAACCTGTCACCCCAGTGTTATTCTTCACAAGAGCTGACGTCTTGGCGCTCAATGCTAATTATTGTGGTGCTCTGGCACTTGCAATTAATCATGCTGGCACCTTGGTGCTTGATGTAAACTGTAGTGGTACTCTGGCGCTGGGATTAACCAATGCTGGTGGTGTGGCGCATATTTTGACAATGGCTGATGTCCCGGCGCTCGATTATTAGGATGGCGGCAGTGTGATGTGATTAGTTCTTATCAGTAACATTATGAACCACTAATTGAACATTTATTTATGTGATTAATGACATTAGTTTCCAAAAGAGTAAATGATTGGCCCTTATCATTTTGTCATTAATTGCCTAATAAATTAGGCTTTCTACAGTCCCTGGTCAACAATTTCTCACATTCTGTAAATTTACTTATACAATCTTAAAGTTTAACCAATTTATTTATAAATTATACTTATATATTGTTGTAACAGTGCTGTTTTAGCAGAGTTAAAAGGGGAAATACTTGAAAATAGACAATGTTCTTTATTGTGAATATTGCTATTACATAGTCATTGTGAATCTGGATAAAGCAAACATGATTAGGGCAATCACTTGGCTGGATTGATAGGAGTGGCTTGATCCTGGTAATGACTCAAGCGCTAAATTGAGGCAAACAACAGCATTTAAACTGTCTGCATGTTGATACTTTGTCAACATGCCAACAGTTGACTTTAATTTGGCACTTAGACCAAAGCCTACTAGGAAATTAGAAAATCAACTAATTTTTATATTGTATCATATAGTTAGAATTGATAATCAATGAGAAAACAAAGCCAATGTCAACATCAGTTATGAATAGGCTTAATTTTTATTGCAAAATAAGAAGGAAATTACTACTAAAAATGCTAAATTATTATATTAAGAATTTTAGGGTAACTTTGATAATGAATCTACACAATGTCAACATAAGTTAACAGTTTCTTATATTTCTTAATAAAAATACAGTAGTTTTAAAAGCTATGGTGACAAGAAAAAAACCTTCAGATCTAAACAAAATGATTTAAGATTCAAATGAAATCCAACTCTCAGGTTAAAATATATACTCTGTTAACAGGGTTTATTGGTGTTAATGGGCAAAATGGGTCAACACAGCAATGAAGGGCTCACATGCAAAGCAAAACCATTCAAAATGCAATCTGAAATACATTGATTCACAAACAAAATGGTGTGAGTTGACTTTCAGCGTACATATGTTTACTATGTGAATCAGTGACAAAATACACCCAAGCAAGGTGTGTCAAAACGCAAACCAAAAAAAAACACAATAGCAACTCACTATGTAAAATAAAACACTCACACAATGTGTGTAATGGATTATAATCATGAATGATACCAAGGTATCTAAAATAAGACATGAGATCTGAAACATAAATTTTAAAAATATTGTGTCAGGTGCTTAATTTGGCGTAAAATATGAGAAAATGGGTGAAAATTATTTTGGGTATTCTAAAATGGGTGTGGTAAAACCAAAAACAACTAACTAAGAAATAAAAGATCTATAATTGGGATATTGGGTGGGAAAAAATATTATTGAATATCCATAAACAGATAAAAGCAAAAATTAAAAATAGGGAGTAACTTGATTAAGTTTTATTTAATATTTTATTAAATTCTCAAAATGGAAGAAACACAGCAACAGACTACCATTGCACCCATTGTGCGCTGCAGTTGCAGTTGCCCCGTGGGTCAAAGAATAGACTTAGTGCAACACAAGTGCCTACTCAGGAGGGAGGTGGGAGAGGAGAGTTCCATAGTGACGCTGCACTGAAAAAGCCAGTTCAAGGAGCACAAGCTGCTAGGGTGCAGAGCATAAACCCTTGCGTCCCAAAGCTGACCCAGAAGCCCACTAAGGTTACCACTACCAAGAAAGTTAGAGACAAGGAGGTAGAACTTAATTTGTATGTATTTGACGTTGTGTACCGGCAAGAGTTGGTCCCATCAGCCATGCTGGAGAAGGTGAAGCCTGTACTTGATACTAGCTACAAGCCCTACGTCAGTGATGGCAATCAGGAGGAGGACAAGAAGCCCAAGTTCTACCAAACCAATGAGGGACAGTTAGTGCTAAAGAAAGTTGCTGCGTTTTACACCAAGGTGCTCATGCCCTGTGTTGTGCCCAACGCCAACAAGCCAATCCCCATCACTATAAAGCCCGCTCACAAGCGCATTCCTGACATTAAGTGCATCATCCTTCTCCAGCTCATGCAGGAATCTGGTGATTACAAGGCAGCTGCGGCTCTTGTTGTGGTGGATCCCAAGTACATGTCAAAGACCTTCAACAAGTTCATTGATACTGGCCAAGTCCTTGCCGCAGAGAAATACTTGCGTGTTTCCACCATGCTCACCAAGGAGCACAAATAGGCAATCCTCCAGTGGATCACCTGGGACTGCCATCTTGAACTGGCAAATATACAGGCCATGGTCAAGTCTGCTTTTGGGATTGAGGCCTCAATTTCCTTTTACTACCATCTGGTGAAGGGGATGCACTTTTCCTGGAAAAAGCTCAGGGTATCTCCCTACAACAGAAACAGCCCAGCCAATATCAAGACCCAGAAAAATTATGCTGAGGCGTACACTGCCCTCAAAGCCAAGGGGATTATCAATTTTTACTATATTGACAAATTGGCATTTGCCTCGTCAATGCGCAATGAGTATGGCTATGTCCCCAAAGGCTCCAATGACGAGATGGCTTGGCGTGCTGCAGTCTGCGCCACAGCATACTCAATGGTGGCTCTCCTTGGTCCAAAGGGGGTTGAGCTTTATCAAATGATATTGGGTTCTCACAACAGCTGTACCTTCTTGTCATTCATCTGATTGGTCCAGGAGCACCTGAGGCACACAAGCCCGGGCTTCACCAATCTGATTGTGTTGGACAACGTTGGTCTCCACAAGATGGCTGACATTCTTGAGGAATTCCCAATGATTGACACAAGAATTGCAGTGGGCCCCCAGCAATTGGCCATAGCAAATTTACGCCTTCTCTTCCTCCCTGCCTATCTGCCCTTCCTAAATCCCATTGAGGAAGTCTTTGGGTGGCTCAAGCAAGTTGTCAAGCAAGGAACCCCAACAGGGACCAAGGACCTGTTTGATTTGCTGCAGGCTGGGATCAATACTCTCCCAGCTGAGACCGTGGCCAAATTCTATGGCCACACTGATTTGTTCATCCCCGCATGCCTAGCCATACAGCCAATCAATTAAAGGCTTAGTGTGTCCAATTTTATTATATTTTCTTATTTACTATTCAAGATTTATTAATTATCATTTTATATTTAGATGTTTCCAAGCCCGCAATCACTCAGAAGATCCATCAATAAATGTAAGTAAGTAATTTATTTATTTTATTATATATTATTTTATTATGCCATCTGAGGTAATCCCAAATGCTCAATACTGGATTACATTAATAGATTTAAATCACTTTGGTCAAATAAATATAAAAATAGTTTTAAAAAATTAAACGTAAAATGTACAAGTTAGAATTTACTTTATACTTTTATGAAACCCATTTCCACAATATATTTTGCAAATCTTGTTTGCTAAAATATTATTTGAAAAAATATTTATAATATAAAAATTTAGTAGAGTATAAATATATTTATTGATATAGAGATAAAATTAAGTGCACCTATAATGGGTTCAGCGGTATGTATCCACCCTGTAATGGAGGTGGCGCACAACCTCCACCGCCACACCGTGGACGGTGGATACACCCTTATTAAAGTATTTGTGCCTGCTGGTAAAAGGAAGGATGGTGAGGTAGGAATGGAGGAGCAGCTTTTCTAGTGGGGCTTCAAACCCAAAGATGCCATCCAGGACCAGGGCGTCCTGGATGACATGCTCCACCGAGTCATACCCAGGGGGGACCTTCTTCCCGCCCAGTGAGAGCCTGGCCTTGTTGACCCCAAGAAGGACCCTGTCTAGGTCCTCTACACTGGTTCTTATCCCAAAGAGGAAAAGATACCCAAGGTAAACAACAAGGTGAAGCCTTTGTCCAGCAAAAGCTTCTGTAAACTTGCACAATTTGTTGTATACAGCGCTAATCTTCTTCTCATGCTTGGTTTTGGCAAAGGTCAGCTCCATAGCTGCAGGGATCCCCATCTTGTTGCCACTCCAGGCCAGCCCAAAGTCTGCCAAGAGGATTTTTGTCTTCTTTACAGCTGTTGCGTCTGCAACAGCCAATTTTGAAACTGCACACCCAAAGTTCTCCAACAGGTAAGAGATGGTATGCTCCACTGGGAAGCAGAAGTGAGCAGCCGCATGAGCCTGGCCCATCTCCAGTATATTCTTGAATGGGAGCGTTGCCAGGACGTCCCAAACAAGCTCAATGAAGTTTACACAGTAAACTCCACTGAGGTTAACCAGGTCCAGGTGGACCAGTTGGGCATCCTTGTAGGCAGTAACAGCCCACTCAGATGCCCCTCACCATACAAAAGCCCAGCCAATGCCTCCCTGGACATCATGAATGTACCATGGATCCTGTCTTCAAGCTCCTGCAAGACAGGGGGGACAGGAAAAGCTATTTGACCACATGAGTGGCGTAGTTGGAGTAGAAGGTGGGGGGGACAAAAGGAACCAGGACCCAGTGGAGTTCATCATCAACATCTTCTAAAAAAATGTAAGTATTTAAGAATTTTTATTAGTTATAATATTTTAGGTTACCTTCTGGGGTTTCTTCCTTGCCAGCGGCTTCAGCCGGCTTTGCCATTCTTGGCGCAAGCAATTGCGCCAGCAATTTGGTATCCTCTGCCCTGGCACGCTTGGCGGGTTTGAGGTGGGCATACATCTCTGGGTCATCATCCCAGACAGATGGCGCAGAAAGATTGTATGCCTTGAACTGGAGGCCCTTGACCACAGTTTTTTTGAATATTTAGTAAGTGCTCAATTGTCTTCTCTGGGGTGTCTGGCATTTTTGACATTAGTGCCTTTGCAGACACCTTATCTATTTTTCCCCTTCAAGGACAGCGGTCTTCTCTTTGGCTTTGACCTTGCGGTCAATGTCCTTTATTTTGGTAATTGCTAAGTCAAGGTCCTTCAGAAGCTTTTCCAATTCTCTCATTGATTTTTTACTAACCTTTCCATATGTTTTTATAGCTTTTTCCCCAATAAATTCTGTATTATTTTGATACTGTTGCCTCTTTGTTCATTTCTTTTTGTTTTCCCATTTATTATATTATCCTATCTTTTTACCCATTGTGTATATGTTTTACGCTCATCTCAATATGTGTTTTTTTCTTTGTGTTTGCATTATTTCTTTGATTACCATATTATTTTTTGGCGCTTGACATAGCCCCTTGTGAAAATATTAACAACAATTTGGTGATCAGCTAAATTTGAATTAGAAAATTATAGTGCTAACTGTTTTTAGATAAAGTTGTTACTGATCCAAATTCAAACCTTAATGATAAAATTTAAGCCAATCAGGAGCCAAGTGATAAAGTGATTGTTGTGACATAAAGGGTCATTCAATAATTCTTTGGTGCATGTGCGCCAATTAATATGATTAGCTGGATGTTTTGCCATTGTACGTCATTGCTGCTGTGGCAAGTTGTTGATGGACTAGTGCTAACCCATTAGCTGATTGGACACTAGTCCATCAACAACTTGCCACAGCAGCAATGGCGTACAATGGCAAAACATCCAGCCAATCATATTAATTAGCGCACATGCACCAAAGAATTGTTGAATGACCCTTTATGTCACAACAATCACTTTATCACTCAGCTCCTGATTGGCTTAAAGTTTATCATTAAGGTTTTGAATTTGGATCAGTAACAACTTTATCTAAAAACAGTTAACACTATAATTTTCTAATTCAAATTTAGCTGATCACCAAATCATTTTTAATATTTTCACAAGGGGATGTGTTTAAGTGCTAAAAATAACTGTATTCTGGATCTAGATACCCAGCATAGTAAATATATGATTTTATAGAAATAAGCTGAACATAAAAAATAAAACCAACTATAAACAAAGAGACCATGAACAAATTGAAATTCAAAAAATGATAATATAAATAGAAAATGTTTGGTGACAGGGGTTTATTGGGGCGGGGGAGAGTGATGCCTAGGAGGCAGAATAACGCAGGAAGGAAGATGTAGAGGCAGTGCTGGCCTGAGGGGTCTGGGATTGGGTGGGTTGGGCTTGCGGGTTAGGGGTGTTGGTGGCAGGGGTGGAGGCAGGAGGATTTCACGTGATGGCTGCCATATAATGCTTGTTGTATTCCTCATTGGTCATTGGCTGGATGGGCTGGTAGGTGGCAGTGGCCCAAGATGGAAGGCGCTTATCCTTACGTGATTGGTTGCCCATGTTCACATGGAAACCCATTTGCGCAAACAAGTCAGCCACCATCTGGCAGCCAAAGAGAAAATTGTGGTCAAGGACCCCAAGATAGAGGTTGTTGAAAGCCTGAGAGCGGCACTCCCGGAGTGTATCTCCAATATTAAAGAACACAACATCAGCCAGATGGACGTCTGCATGGCTGGCAGGGTAGACTGAGGCCTGGTGCCTGCGTCCCTGGATGGCCTCAAGGGCAGTGGAGCTACCCTCCATCTAGTGGCTCAAGAAAACCTGGTACTTGGAATTTGAGACATCCCAGGAGTTGAGTAATCCACCAAGGATGTGGCTGTACAAGTACCCATTGATGAAATCTGGGTTTGTCAGATAGTAGACAAAACCCTTGGCTGAAACAGCCAGAAATGCATCAATGAAAGTCCCCTTCTTGACCTTCTTCCTTCTATTCTTGGCAGCAGCTTTTCCTTGCTTGCCAAAATCATCAAAAGCTATTGATAGCTTGTAGTAGGAGATGAACATGACATCATCAGTTAGACTAGTCAGGCATTGGACCAGGGTTGATTCAATGGCAGTGTCATACAGGGAATCCTCAGCGCCATTCCATTGGTTGCCGGCAAAATTGGTAAGAACCTGTATGGAAGCCACCTTCTCATACATCCAGAGATGCACCATGCTCTCAGACACCCAAATGCCATGGTGTGCAAGTTGCTTCTGGACCTGGGTCAAGGGAAGCTTGGGGTCCTGCTGCAAGAGAATAAGCATGATTGAGTATGCCTTGTTAATCTTGGACTCTGGGGCCTTCTTTGGCTTCTTGGCTGTCCCAATCAGATTCCCCCTGTTCATCAGGTTGTTGAATTCCTGCATGACAGTAGCCCGGGTGAATTGTAATTAGCTGGCTATCTGATCCCAGGACAGACCCTGCAGGTCAAGTGCCACAATTTCCTGAAGAATTTGAGCAGTGATTATTCTGTGTTTGGGGCGCTGGGCGGCAGGAGCTGAAGCCTGATTGGCTGAGGGGGGCAGGTTGGCTGGTGGCAGCAAGTTGTTCCAAATCAAGGTTGCCATCCTGATTGGTTGATTGACAGGCAGCTTGTGCAGGGGTGGGTGTGGGAGCAAGGGCAGAGCTAGATACTAAGTGACTCTCAAACAAGTCAAAGCCATATGGGTCAGGGGACAGTAACAGGTCAGCTTCCTTGATATCCTCCTCAAAGGCTTGGGTGTAAACAGGTGCCTCCACGCTCTGAGCCTCACCTCCATTGAAGCTGATCTGGCTGCTGCTGGCTTGGCTGCTGGCGCAGTTGAAGATGTTGCTTGTAAAAACCATTGTAAAAAACCTAAGATAGAATCACTAAAAGTAGAAATTTTAAAAATTAATAATTTATTTTTATTATAATCTCAAGTCCATATTTGGAATGTTCTCAAAACCTTTTCATACAAATCTGGAGCCATGAAAATAGATAAAATGCCTCTGTTCCTAAATTGGATAGCTGTTGATTGGCTGTTAAATTGATATTTTTCTATTTTAGGCTGCTCATACTACTCATCTTGTGTGAGTTCATTTCTTTTTGTTCTTGTGTAATCTTGCTTCTAGATTGCTCAAGTTTTGTTTTGTTTTAGTTCTTCTGTTGGTGCCTCATATGAATCCTGATTGGATTATAATATACTCCGGGACAGCATCCATCCATTTCACTTGTTGTGTCACTTCATTTTGTTTGTGGTTTGAACTACACCACTTGATGTTTGCTTTAATTTCATATAATGGGTTAGTGAAATTTTATTTTTGGTTTGACAGTTCATTTATTAACCAAAAATATTTAAATTAATTGAATCCTGAATCTTGCGCAACTTGGATTTTGTTTAAATATGAAATCATTTCTTTTAAATCTGAAGTATTTTTGCTTGTTGCCATAGCTTTTAAAACTACTGTACAAATAATCTGTAATATCTTCACTTATAATAAGTTATTTATCTTTATATTTATATTAAGCCCTTTGTTTAATAGATATTTGACATATAGTGGGTAAAAATTTCAAGCTTTTTTATATTATATTAGTGATATATTATAGCTTTTAAACCATGGGACATGTTTGGATTAACCCCTAAATATGGAATTAAGCTCAATTTTATATGTTAAAACTAGGATTCATATAGTGTCATTTAATGTCAACATAAAAAAATTGACAAAAAAGCAAAAGAGAGACAAGGAAAATAAGTTAAGAAAACACAACAACATAATTTAAGCAAGATTTAATAGTGGCTCCACTATAAAAGAAGGCCAACAACAGCAAAGTTATCACCTTCACTGGTTTAATAATCAAAAGATGTGGATTAACAATTTCAGCTTACAGAATGGTATGCTTAGAATCCCAAAACCTTACATATTAATAATAAAACTACTAATTAAAATATTTAGTACTTTATTTTTAAAAGTTATATGAATATAACTTTATTATAGCCCAAACACCAAATAGCCTATTTTCAGTCTAGATTTCAAACCCAATAATAACTTAATTAAGATTTATATGTTTTTTACACAGTGATTAACTTCAATAATACTGACTGTCTACAAGTTAACTGTCAGAATTAAGACAATATTTTAGGCCAACTGTCTACAATCAAAATTTTAATACATGTCAACACTTATAATGTCAACACTGAACATTGAAATCTAGTTTTTTTCAGCTTTTTTCTTAATAAAAAGCCTCAATAATGCATATATTAAAAATAATGAATTTTTTTGCATATTTTATATAATAATCCTCCACAACTTGATATATTTCCAGTGTTATCTTTTATTTTTCTATAATTTATCCACAGTTCTTTCTCTAACCCCTTTTTATTTATATGATAAATCAAAGAAAACCCAACTCAATAAGAAACAACCCAATAAGAAGACTGCCAAGGACACTGTTAAGCCTAAGACTTTGTCTCCTAAAAAGAAAGTGCTTAAAAACAGCCTAAAAAAGATGAACATAAAAAGAAAAACCCCACATCTTCAGCTTCTGAGGAGGACTCTGATGATAGTTTTACCTCTCATAGCTGGTATTGAGTATATACTTCTGGGAATTATAATAAACAAGATCAAGGGGAAATTAAGAAGAGAACAATACTTTATTAGATATTATTTTAGAGTATTATATAGTAACATGAGAAGCCGCATGCCATTATGTACATCATGGCAGTCATAAGGCTTATTCAAGTAGTGCTCATCATAAGTCATGAGGCTTACTTAAGTTATATTCTGCTTAGGATCTGGATTGTTTGATCCCCATAATAGATGGGCAAATAATAAGAGTGCCACCAACTTAATAATTAGTTGGGGAATTGTTTGGAGAATCACTCAGGAAATTGCTTTTCCGAGAGGGAATAATCAAATATGTTGCAATATCTTTCTCTGGGGTGCTGAAAGGTGGAACCTTAGGGATTTTCTTGAGAGTGTTGGGAATTTGGGCTTGGTATTGATCCAGTATTGCATTGGGTACAGGAAGTTGAGAGTTATGTTGTGCTGCTCTTGTTTTGCACAGGCAGAGTTGGTTATGGTGCATACACTTGAGCTCTGTACAAGCACCTATTCTTTTGATGAGGTAAGTTTTGTTTTGTTTGACTCCCATGACAATTCCTGGTCCTTGTAATCCTGGGTCTAATTTGTGCATGTTGTGATTAACAACCCAGATCTTGTCCCCAACTTGGAAGCATTCCTGTTGTCATGAGATTGCTTTCCTATCAACCCTTTTTTCCTTCTTGTCCTCTTGGGCTTTTCTGGCACACTACAGATCAGGGTTACTGTTGTCTGGTAATTTCTTAGGCATAGGTAATTGGGGTCCTGATTTAGTGCTAACAATGGCAGGTTTATGATCATAGATAATCTTGTACAGCTTTTTCCAGAATTGCAGTTAACCTGTGTTCTGCACACCATAATGGCAGTTGTTAAAATGTCAGCCTAGGCTTTTGGATTGTTAGCAGATAACTTGCTGAGGACCTCTACAAAGGACTATTTAGTCTTTCAACTCTTCCATTTTCTTATGGGTAATAAAGACTGGCTATGGTGTGTCTTATTCCATTTTTGGCAAGGTAGATGTTGGTGTCAATGACTTTAAGTTTGATTCATCCATGATTAGGAGTTTGGGGTTTCCAAATTTAGCTATAATCTCCTTGCCAATAAATTGTCTTACATCTTTTCCTTTATGTTCTTTTGTAGCTTGCACTACAGGCCACCTACTTGCATAGCCAATAGCTGTGATAATGTACTTTTTGCCTTTTTTGTTGCCAGGTATTGATCCCACTTTATCCAGTGACTACACTTTGAAAGATTGGGTTATTTACACTGGTATTACTGACTTGGTGGTGCCTTGAAGAGGGCATACTTTTCATAGACTTTGTACTAGTCTAGTACTTCCATGATGTTGTCCAGAATTTTGGGCCACCAGTAGAGTGTCTTAAGGTATTCATACAATTTCCTACTATAGGTGTGTCCCAGATTTTTGTGGTATCAAAGTATTGTGTCAATATTTTGTGTTGACAGGACGTAGGGTACAATATCACCATTTGGTAATATGCAATGTAGAGTATCATATACATTTTTAAACAGATGTTTGTTATTGAGGACTTTCTTCTGGATTTCCATTGGTGTACCAGGTGGGAACTCCTCTTGAAGATTTCCTATTATTAACATGAGCTAATTGGGGTCTCTATCAGTGCATAGTAGGTGCTTACAATATAGCCTTGATAGGGCATGTGCATTAATCATTTCCTTGTCTAGTTTTTATTCAATTATCATGGGATACCTTTGTATGAGGCTCATTCATTCAGCTTTTTGTCCAGATAAATGCTGGTGAGTCTTAAAAAATATTAATGACTTGTGGTTGGCTAGCACTTTGAATATTTGTGCACCTTCCAGATAGTATTGCCACTTCATTAGACAGTTGTCAGGAATATTTCTGACAACACCTTGTGTCAAGATAATCTTTTGGGTGCAATTGGGCTTGAAGAGCAAAATAAAAAATTGCAGCAGTTTCCCCAATCAGGGGAACTGCTGCAAAACACCTGGTTGAAGAAAGAAAAATTAAAAAATTAAATTTTGGAAAAAACAGGGTTTATACCCCAGCTGCACGCTGAGCCTGGCAGCCTGCAAGTCAGCCAGCAGGGGATGGCGCACCCCCACAGCAGGACTGTTCACCCCTGCTGAATGAAGAAATCCCCCAATTGGGAATCCCCAAAAGGCAATTTCCCCAAATCCAAAAATGGGGGGAACTGCTGCCCAAATTTTGAACCTACCAAATTTGGAGGGGGTTTACAAGATGCCCAGCATGACAATTAATGCATCAAATACAGAGTTTGAATATGATTGCATGAAAGTACCTGAAGAAGCTTCAAAGTCATGCAATGCCAAGATTAACAATTCATTGCCTGCCAATCCATTCCCATCCCACTCCCAAAAGGGAATTCCAGATAACACCAAGTGTTTGGGGTTCCCTGTCCAATGTTTTGCACTATTCATGCCCCACAAGGATGATAGTATATAATAAAGCCAAATCACTTGATGATAGTTTGTCCTATCATTAAGTGAAATTACCCCTCAATAGTATCACATAAATCAATCTAAAACTTACCCTACAAGAAGTTAAACAAGACACTAAGATTTGTCTGCCCTTTCCCAGGACCAGAAGATGAATCACCTAATCTTCTCAGATGTCCTCACAGCATGCCTAGGGATTGGGGGCCACCAACATAATCAACAGCATGGGCCATTCAACAATCCATCTGGCAATTACTACTTTAAGGAGCCAGCACAGCTCAACTCCTTCAAGTGGTACTACTGGCCCACGCTGGTATTGCCCCATTCCACCCAGTCCATAGCTATATACACCTATGTATACTATGTACTCACATATTTTGCCAGTAATTTTGGACGTTATAATGTACACATCAAAGTCTTTTGATTGATGATGACAGTCTATCCAATTATGACGGCGCTCACAGGCTTCCAAGTCGCCAACTTGGTCCCTTATTTTGCTAGAATACTTCCCCAATTGTTGGGTCTTATAAAACAGTGGACAATAGCTATCAGTTCCTTGTCATGGATTGGGTATCTTTGCTCACCATCAGACAGCTTTCTTGATTCATATGCTACAGGGAGGAAGTTTTTTTCTGTAGTTTGAATTTGGAGTACTCCTCCTATTGCGTAATTGGAGGAATCAGTTTTTAGTTTGTATACTTCTTCATAATTTGGATATTGCAAGATAGGGGCAGTGAGCATATGTTCTTTTAATTACCAAAAGTGTTGGTCTCTCAACAGTGTCCATATAGATTTTTTGTCTTGCCTGTGATTGCAGATAAGAGAGCAATTAATGCGCCCCATTCAGGGATGAATATCCTAAAATAGGCTATCATGCCTAGGAAAATACAAATTTCACTCTTATTTTGCGGCGCTGGCATGTTGGTTATGGCTTGTATCTTTTCTGGGTCTGGTTTCAGTCCATTCTTTCTGATAATGTGTCATAAAAAGAAGATTTCTGCTGAGAAGAAGTCACATTTTGAGGGCTTGGCTATGATTTGGTTATCTTGAAGAGTGTAGAGGATCAGGCGGACGTCTTTCTGGTGTTGTTCCTTAATCAGACTGTATATGATTATATTGTCAAGGTAGACAATAGCCCTTTTTATAATATGCTCTTTAAAAACTTCATTCATAAAGGTCACAAAGTTATTTAGGGCATTTGTCATGCTAAAGTTGAGGATAGCACATTTAAACAGCCATAATTAGTTCTGAATGCTGTTTTGGGTATGTCTTCTGGTTTAACGCAGATTTGGTGATAACCTGCTGTCAAGTCAATTTTTGTAAAGAATTGGGACCCCCCAGGGTATCAAAAAGGTCATCAATCAGGGGCAGGGGATACCTGGTCTTAACTATGACTTTTTTGAGCGCCTTGTAGCCTGTGACCAGGTAGAGTCCTCCATTTTTCTTTGCTACAAAAAAGACAGGCATACCAAAAGGAGATTTAGAGGGTTGTGTGAGTCCTTTTTCAAGGGCTTTATCTAGATAGAGCTTTAGTGTGTTGTTTTCTTGTGGTGTTAGGTGGTAGATAGGACGTACTTTTGGCACACTTCCTTTGATATCAATTTTGTGTTGTATGCCTTAATTGGGTGGTGGTTCAGGTAAATTTTCTTGGAAACTGGAAGGGAATTCTTAGATTAGCTGTTGTCAAATTGGGTTTTGTTTGTGTGAGGTCTCTACATTTTTAAAGTGGATAATCTCACATGTACAGGAATTCCAATTGATTTTGCTGGATTCCTTTTCCTCTTCTGTCTCCATGATTTTCACAAACATGTGGTCTCTCATAAGTGTGTCAAGGTAGGTTGAATACACATGATGGTGCACCTCACCTGATTGTATGGTGAGGGTAGCGCTATCCCAGTTGATATGAGGTTTGATCTTTCTCATCCAGTCCAGACCAAGTACAACATTATACTTGGGAATTGGTATGATTGGGTCACTAAGGGTAGTATTTATGTCTTATATTTGGAAACAGAAGGGTTTTGCTTCCCTGGTGATTGGTGTGCTCCTGTTATCTGTCATGATAACTCTCTTGGCATTACTTTAAACTGTGGGTAGTTTCATGAGGTATGCAAATCTTTTGTCAACAAGGGATTGGTCTGCTTCAATGTTGAATAGTACTGTGCCCTGATATATGCAAAAGCATAAAGTATAAGTGAGGAGTTTATTTCCTGTTTGGGCAGCAAACATTATAGAATTGCTGGAGGGTACTTGGATCATGGTAATTGAGTCCATGTTGCAGTCCCTGTACAAGTCTTACAAAGTGGGGGAGGGTGGCTTGCCTAAGCACTCCCCTGAGATTTCACCTCCTTGGTGGTATTATCAGTGCCTATTTGATTTTCTTAGTGGTACAATTTCTGCCTTGAGGATGGGGTTTATTGGCTCAGTTGTTCTGATTATTAGGATAAAGGTTATTCTTTGATGTGGGACTTTTCTTTTGTTTGTTGGTTACATGCAGGTTGTCAGATTTTTATGCAGCTTGCTTTCCTTTCAAAAGCACGTCTTGGAGGTTCATGCAGCGGCTCATGTCAAACTGGCGTCTGATGTGTGTGGGGAGGCCATTGTAGAAGTCCAGTTGTGGTCCAGCCTTATAAAAGTTGATGGTGTTGGGGGCTCAATCATGTATGTCTTCATAAGCTGCAATGTACTCCTCAATAGTTCCTACCATTTTAAAGGTTCTGAGTTCTGTCATAATCACAACATCAGAGTACTTTATGGCAAACTTCTCTAGGAAGGCGTTCTTAAGCATGTCCCAGTCTTTGTTGTGACCAGGTTGTTGCTTGAACCATTTGCTTACAAAGCGTGAGGCAGCCCCGGTAATGTGTATCGTGAATTTGGCCTTGTGAATGTCTTTGGGTAAACATCTGTGTTGCTGGCTTATAGAGTATTGTTGTAGGCCTATAAAAATATTAATACAAGTCTTAAAGACTCTGAAGTCTTTACCTTTAAATCTAAGGTAACAACTAAGTAGAGTGTAAAAGCAAGTAGGTAAAAATATATGTTTATTGGGAGAAAGAAGGGAATTTATATACTAATGTAGCTGTACAATAAATGCAGAGGTGTTATTAGCACCTGTACCATCATCTGGAATATTACTACATCTTCTGGGATCCACCAGGCTCTTGCATCTGTGTTCTTTCCTTTTAGGGTTGATCTATATAATCTGATGGGGAAGAGTGAGTGCACATTACTCTGGAGTGAACTTCAGTTGCAGCTACCCATTACAACAATGGCTTCTAGTTCCCAAACCTGATTCATCTGGATGTGATAAAACGGCTGGAACAACTTAACATCCAAATTACAATTAGAAATGAAAATCTGTTGGATCCAACAGATTTGAGAGCGCAACTAGAATAGCCTTGACCATCTGGATTAAATATAATGATAATATTGACCATTCTAATATACACCTAATTTACAACAATGTATAAAGCAATTTCACTTGCCCAGAGTTTGCGAGGGTAGCCTACTTGTGTAAACTTGTTTTGGGGACTTTGAATCCAGAGGTTGGTATTTTCTTGGCATAGTCCTGAGAAAATTCCAATTTCTGCTGGTTGTAGGCATTGGAATACAATGTTGGGTATTTTGGTTGTGTTAGAAACTGGAGGTACATTAATGACTCCTTAAGTACTGAGAAAGCTGTACTGTTTGATTGGTACAAGGATATTGTTGAAGACAGTGAATTCCATGAGAACATCCTGACCTTCTTCATATTGTATTCAGCCAGTGAGGAGTGCCATCTCCTGGGCTCTTTTATTTGGAGGAATTTTTCCTTTAACTTGCGTAGGTGTGAATAGCCTACCTGTGCTACCACTGCTGAGTATATACTTATAGGAAGTATAATAAACAAGATAAATGGGAAAATTAATAAAAAAACAATAATTAAGATACAATTTTAGATTATTATATAGTATCATGAGAAGCCACATGTTGTCCATGTACATCATGGCAGTCATTGGGCTTGTACAAGTAGTGTTCCTCTTAGGACTCAAAACTTTTTGATCCCCATAATAGATGGGCAAATGATAATAGGGCACCAACTTAATTATTAGTTGGGGAATCATTCAGAGAGTTGCTTGGGAAATTTCTTTCCTGAGAGAGAGTATTCAAATATGTTGCAACACTGGTATGAGTCTGAGGAAGATGAAGATCTCATCAAGAAGAAGAAAAGAAAGGCAAGCTATAAGTCCTTTCCTGAACCCTCCCCTGATGAACATGAAGATTATGAGCAACATGAGTACTTTCCTTGTTTTCAACACACCCCTCCTGAGCCATGGGATGCACTAAAAGCTCACAATATTTGCAATGTTAAGGGCTTCTTCAGGATCTCAAAGAGATTCCCAAAATTCTTTCCATTAATGTCAGTCAAAGTTGGTCCAAGAATGGTCATTGATGGCTATGTGTTTAACTGTAATAATCAGAAGCAAAGAAGTAAGAGCAAACATTAAATATGTGAAGACAGAAGCTTCCTAGCACTCCTAAACACCCAAGGTTGGGGCAAAGTTACCTTGGAAAAGGGGGAACATACATGCATGCCTCTCATCACTTTGACTGAGAAGCTGCTTAAATGGTACCTATTCCAAATGGTCCCAGTATCAAAAAACATTAAAGCAACTCACCTGACAGTAAAATCCACCAAGAACTTGAGCAAAGAGAACATTGAATTTGTCCCTGACCGTGAACAACTTGTTAAGTATATCTGTGATAGACGCCAAGAGCTAAACCCAATTGGAAAAAGTGCAACCCAAATAAAGGACCTGGTCCTTACTCCTGATTTGCAGTTGACCCAAGATAATGAACAGTTCCTTCTTCACAATGATGAACCTGGTGCAAAAGGAAGAATCATATTTTATGCCACCTATAAGAATCTAGAGCAACTGTGTGCCACTGAGACTTGTCTCTGTGATGGAACATTTGTAACATGTCCTAAGTTATTATATCAGCTGTGGGTATTGCATGCTCAGATTGATGATAAATTCCTTCCCTTTGCCCATTTCCTTCTTCCTGAAGCCTTAGAGGAGATATACCTAAGAGCATTCAAGATTCTACAGGAGGGCCTTAAAGCTATTCCTACTGAGGCTGGAAAGAATCCTGGTCCATCAACAAGGGTCAATCCTGATGATACTGATAAAGATTAGGTTGCCCTATCTGCTGAAGAGAAGGAATGCAATAGAGCCCTTGGTCCCAAAATAATTATCATGGATTATGAGACATCATAATACAATGCCTTTGTAAAAACCTTCTATGATAAGGTACAAGGTTGTTTTTTGTTACTGACAGGCAATTAATTGACGCCTTAAGAGCAAGACCCTTTTCAGCTCTCTCACAAGACAAGATACAACTGGTAAATGCAAGTTGCTGATCCAGAAGTTTGTTGCTCTTGCATTTATTAATCCTGAGCATGTTGGTCAAGAATTCAAACTTATATTTAATGGCCTTTATGCCTTGAGCCATGAAGCTGAGTTCTAACCCTTCTTTGACTACTATGAGCCACAATGGGTGAGGCGCAAGGTGGTCAGCTGCAGAGGCAAGCCAACAGCAAAAGCAAGCTGGAATTGCTACCAGGCTGTTCTCAATAATGAAACAAAGACAACATTGGGCCTTGAAAACTGGCATAAACATCTAAAGTCCTCCTTTGGGATAAATTCCAGATAAAACACCTTTTTTGAGCACCTTAAGGCTGAATAGGGGAAGACTGTTTCCTCCCTTTGGGATATGGAAGTAAGAGCTCCAAGTAGTAGAAGACAGTGCAAAGCTAGCATTTATAAAGAGCATATCAATTCAGCTGTCAAGAATAAGTACAAGCTATCTGAGCTTGGGGAGCAGATAAGCAAGATTTCTACTGTACTCTCTTGCAACAAACCTCCAAGTTAGTTTATAATAAACATGTTTGGCTCTTTATGATATTTTATTATATAAATTTAATCTAAAAAACCAATAATATTATTTAATAAGGTAATTTAAATTAAAATGGTAGAAATAATTCATATTTTGTATAAAAAAATTATGCTAGAGCCTGGATTATCTAGCGTAAATAGGTGTTTTAGTACTAAAGTATATGTAATTTTGGGTTGCTATTATATCAACTATTCTTAAAATAAGTGTTCACCTTTATTTTCTTTATTTAATATATTTAATTTTTATCAAGCTTTTTTTGAAATACAATTTATAAACTTTTTATATGGTAAATAAAATAATTTTATAGTAAAAACAGTAAATTTCATAGTGAATTATTTTTGAAGTGTAATTTTATTAACTTTTTCAATTACTGTGCATTATTTTTTACATGATTATATTGCCCTAAAAAACTATTTGGAGCTTAATTTTTACTAGGTAAAATTTTTAGCATTTGGTTCTTTGCTTGTTAAAAAAGTGTTGAATTCCAGTAGGCTACATGATAATAAACTTTATCTAGACTTTTCTAATGTGTCAACCTGGATATAAAATTAATTTTGACAATTGACATGCAGACAGTTTGAATGCTGACTGCTGCCACAGAAAATCTCAAATTGTACATTATAATCCTGCATTCCTGATCCATGTATCTCACATTTGTTTGATGTGTTGTCTTTATTTAGTCAAGTTATCTGCATTAGAAATTCAAAATATGCAAATTCAAGTAGATCAATAAAAAGTCATAATAAAAGGTTGATTTTATTAAATATTTTGGTTTTCACTCAACTGAGTTGCCCACAAATGTGATTCAAATTTTGGACCAAGGATTTGGCAATCCCACATTTCTACCATTAGATTCCGAATTTACAGTAACTTATTAAAAGAAGATAATAGATTATATCTTTTATTAAGTATATCATTGTATAGTAAGGCTTTAATATGTAAGCTTTTTAATTTATATTCTTTTAATGAAAAACTTCTATAATAGTTTATCATTAAAATAACATCACTATTCAACTAAAATAAATAAAGTTATATGCCTGTATCTTGTAGGAGATATCCTTTATTTTGCTTATAATGAAATATTATTATAGCTCTACATAAGCTATAATGAAATTAAACTTTATAAAAAAGACTAAAGTTTAGAAATAACTTTTTAAATAGTTGTATATTTCATGTTTTACCAAATAAAGCTGCATATAAATTCCAGCATAATTTTGCTTTTAAAATTAAAAATATTTTATTTAAAAAATAGCCAATTCACACAATTTCCTATTAGTCACTTTACATTTTTTATTGTATAAATGAGCTCCTTAGAATCTCTTTAGTCTATTAGAAGTTTAAAGTTATTTTTTTATGTTAAAAAGTGTTTGATTTTTGGCTGAAAGTTAACTTGTAGAAAATCAATTTTTGCATTTTGACCTTTTCAATTTTTGCACTGTTAGCCTATGGAACTTGTCCATTATAAAGTAGCTATCAGATCCACCACAACCCTATTGGGGAACAGCTAAAACTCAATGATGACCATGGCAATAAAAGATTGAATTTAAATACAAATCAAAGGTTTAATGGTAAATATTAGGATTTATGGATTGAGGTAAATGCTCTGGTATATATATTACGAGAAGGGAATTGTTTAATTAATATTTAATTATGGAGTTAAGCTCAATCGAATCGATGGTAAATTGGAATAATTTTTAACAAATAATTTAATGTAGATTTGTGCAAATACTGCTTGAAGTTTGGAGTTTGATTTAAGAAAATACATTTGCTTTTATCCCATAATCTAATTTAGATTGAGTTAAGTGTGGGTTTAAGGGTGAAATTCAATTTAAGAAATACATTTATTTCTATCCATAATTTAATGTAAATTAGTACAAGTTTGGTTTGGGGCATTTGATATCCGATTTGGGAAAGGATGATTATTCGAGACAAGAATTATTTAAAACGACGATGTTCTACTAATCATGTATATCTTAAGGAAAACAAATGGGTTATCAGATCTAGAATTCGGATGTAAGCATAGATAAGGTGAATAAGTTTCTTCAAAGGATCGCAAATGTTAAAAGTCTAAAGTTGAGTCAATGGTTTAGGCCAGTGAATCTATAGCCACCAGAGTGGGTCGTTGTTACAGATCAAATCACGTAGAATAGTGCAGATCTATTCCTTGGTCCAATGTTTCAGGATTTGTATGCTGTTGAATATGAAGCAATGTAGAATAGGCGTTTGTATAGGACATGGGTGGCACTATCTGCTGCTTTAAACAAGAAATGTAAGGTTGGCAGCTGTTATGCTTCGTGTGCTAGTGTTTGGGATCTTGTTGAAGGGTGCTATAGCGCAAAGCACCCAAGTCAACGAAGTGAAGGAAATCATCGAGAGCCAAAGCGGCAAGATTCGGTTCGAGTGCCTCACTAGCCAGATTAAAAGTCCCAAGGTAGCGGCCAAGGCGCGTCACGGCGTCAAGCTTGCAGCTGAAGTGCTGGAAAATGTCATTGCATTACAGTTTCAAATAGTGATCAAGTTGGATTATATCAAACAATGCGCTGGAAAAAGGCGCTGCATTCCTCGCTTTGTGGGGAACGCAGTGCCAGTTTACCAACGCAGCGACTACAACTCTGAATTATCGCAATACCCCCAGGCTTTATTAAAGCAAACCAAAAATTACCTTTTCAGCTCTGGCACTTATGGTGGCCATGATATGTCTATTGAAATGGCTCTTGACACCGACTTCTACTTCCCTTCCGACTATCCCGTCAATATCACCAACCAGCAGGTTGACTTCATGCCTGTACTGATCCACGAAATCATACATGGCTTGGGAATGCAATCCCGACTCAAGCTGCACGATATGGTATTTGAATTCAATGATTTTTACAACATCTATATCTCTCTTTACCCCGCCCCATTTGACTACTATATCTATGATATCAAAACCAACCAGTCAGTCATCGCAACTCTAACAGCCTTGGTCCCTTACACAGCCCCCAACCGCCGCCAGAGATTTCAAGACCTCTACGATGCCTTCCACGGCGGCAACCGTTTATATTTCCGCTCAATCTGCGGCAAAAACATTTCACTTTATTCTGAAAAAATACTCGCCCACGTTTCGGAAGAGTACAGCATGACTAAAGACGATCTCATGCTTCATAACACTGCGAAAGGCTACTGCATCACTGATTATATACTATACTACACCAACTGGCACGAGGCGCCCTTTGGCCCTGCTGTCCTTGACATCCTAGCCTCTATCGGCTATCAACTCAAGGTTCCCGACCCAAAACGCTCCCTACAGTACTACTACCAGTACAAGCAGATCCACAATGGCATAGAGCCACCTACTCTCCCTGCTTTTATTCCTAGCCAATAAAAGCTCATTTAATTGCATCTCCATGTACTTTTCAAAAATACCCTCCTCTCCAAAGTAGCACAAGGTTCCCATCAAAATTCAACTGGCTTGTAGAATCAATCCAATAATGTTATTTCCAAATGGCTTCTATAGTACCCCCATAATTAATGAGCCATCATAATTATCTAAGATGATACAAAATTTTAAAATTAGTATAAAGTAAAAATAAACATATTAAAGCCTGTATAAAGTTTATGAAGCTGAGCCTCTTTTAAAACTTGTCTAGCTGCTAGTATTGAGGTCTGTGAACTTTTGAACAATCAAGATGGCAAAAACACGATGAATTTCTGAATATACTGGGCTAAGTTATCCTAGCAAAGAATATGGCATCATCCCATAGAAAAATAACCAAGTAACTTGATGTTGGTACTGAAACTGCTTAAGAAATTTATATACATTACCATAAAACCAACTCATTGAAGAATTGTCTAACACCAGGTACCCTAGAAAACGTAGTAAGAAATGATCAGCTTGGATTAGAAAAGTTTTACAAAATCACTTTCTGTCAGCTAAAAAAGATAAAACACCTTAAAAGTATAGCTTATGAGACTGCTGTGATTAGACACCTACATGATCAATGGCTATATGGGCACATTTCAGTAAGAAAACTCTTTATAACTCCATAAAATACTATTGAGAGATTGGAATTTGCTTGTCAATATAATAATCACACTATATCCTTATGGTGTAATTTTTTTCTGATGAAACTACAGTCTTTCTAAGTTCATATCAAATATCTCAAAATTACTATAAAAAATAATATATATCTTTCAAGCTGTTAAATTTAAAAGATATTATTAAAATAAAATATTATGTGTCATGTTTTGGAGTTGTTTTACAGAAATACAAAAAATATCAAGCCACTCACTGAAAAGATAAATAATGATGTCTATATAAGAATGCTCGACTGAATTATCTCTTTATTTATGAGAAATTTGCCAGAATCAGGCAAATACATCTATACACAAGGTAATATAACTGTTCACACTAGCAAAAAAGTAAGGAAATACTTGTATTTCAAACCTATTGATTGTTTCAACCAGCCTCCCTAAAACTCTGATTTGAGTCTTGTTGAACATCCTTGGGATGTTAGCAAAATCTGAATTTCTAAAAATTCCAAAAAAGCTTTTGCGGTTCTTGAATTTGGAGTAGTAAAAGCATGAAAAGCAATGTATACTCAAACTTACAGAGGTTATGCACTCAGTGCATAGAAAACTTGCTGCTGTTACCAAAGCCAGCAACTAAACAACCAAAACTAGTTGCTAAACTTATTGAGTATTCAAACTATCTAAATAGGCTAATGAATAGATTTGGGGTCAAATTTATTTTGTTTTTGGACTGCTTTTATTCATTTCTCACCTTTTTAAAGCCATGCATAAATTTTTGCAGTCTATCATCTTATACCAGTTTTTCTTATCTTATTATGTAAAGTATTACTGTAAAACCCATACATCACTGGTAACTGAGCCAATGTAAGTCTGGGTAGCTGTCCGGGGGAGAAGCCTGTTGGTTGAAACGTTACTGACAATACAATCATTATGAGTCTAGCAAATTTAGAGATAAGATTGAGACATCCAAAAAAGCCTCTCATATATTCCAAGAAATAGTAGATAGTGGAAAAAGAACATATAGAGCAGTCTTGGGATATGGGTTCAGGCTGGTATTCTCAAAATAGACTTGGTCATGTGTAGAGGCAGAAAGTGGACCATAATCTAGATTGGGCTCTTGATGATACTTGCTGAAATATGGTAGTTTGGGGTTTCTCATCAGGGAGGGCAAGAAAACCAGAAGCATAAGCTTCATTATCTGGCTTGGGCAATATGATTTGATTTAATTTAAAAGTATGGATCTTAAGCCTATACAGTAGTTTTAAAAGCTATGACAACAACCAAAAATACCTCAGATTTAAACAAAATGATTTCAGAGTTAAACAAAATCCAACTATCAGGTTGAAATATACACTCTGTTAACTGGGATTTTTGGTGTTAATGGGTGAAATAGGTCAACACAGAAAAGAAGTGCTCATGCGCAAAGCAAAATCATTCAAAATACAATCCAAAATACATTGATTCATAAACAAAATGGTGTTAGTTGACTTTTGGTGTACATATGTTTACTATGTGAATTGATGACAAAATACACTCAAGCGCAGTGTGTTAAAACTCAATCCAAAAACAAAACACAATAGCAACTCACTATGCAAACAAAATCACTCACTCAGTGTGTGCAATGGAGTGTAATCAAGAATAATACCAAGGTATCTAAAACAAGACACAAGATCTGAAACATAAAATTTAAAAATAATGTGTTGGGTGCTTAATTTGGCGTAAAATCTGGGGAAATGGGTGGAAATTATTTTGGGAATTCTAAAATGGGTGTTGTAAAACCAGAAACAACTAATTAAGAAATAAAAAATCTATACTTGGGATATTGGGTGGGAAAAATATTAATTGAATATCCATATTCAGATAAAAGCAAAAATTAAAATTAGGGAGTGACTTAATTGAGTTTTATTTAATATTTTATTAAATTTTAAAATGAAAGAAACACAGCAACAGACTACCATTGCACCTGTTGTGCACCTGCAGTTGCCCCTGCGGGTTGAAGAACAGAGTTAGTGCAACACAAATGCCTACTCAGGAAGGAGACGTAAGAGGAGAGTTTGATAGTGACGCTGCACTGATACAGCCAGTTTGAGGAGCACAAGCTGCTAGGGTGAAGAGCATAAACCCTCAGGTTCCAAGATGACCCGGAAGCCCACCAAGGTTACCTTCACCAAGAAAGTTAGAGACAAGGAGGTAGAACTTACTTCATACATGTTTGATGTTGTGTACCGGCAAGAGTTGGTCCCGTCAGCCATGCTGGAGAAGGTGAAGCCTGTACTTGATACTAGCTACAAGCCCTACGTCAGTGATGGCAATCAGGAGGAGGACAAGGAGCCCAAGTTCTATCAAAACAATGAGGGACAGTTAGTGCTCAAAAAGGTTGCAGCCTTCTACAACAAGATGCCCATGCCTTGCAAGCCTTTCACCAATCAGGATCCCAGTTCATCTGAGCCTACTAAGCCCTCTCAGAAGTGCATCCCAGATATCAAACACATCATCCTGCTCAAGCTAATGTGTGAATCTGGTGGCTACTATGCAACTGCAGCTATTGTTGGAGTGGATCCCAAGTACGCCAGCAAGACCTTCTATAAATTCATCAATACTGGTTGTGTCCTTGCCGTGGAGAAATCCTTGCGCATTTCTATCATGCTCACCAAGGAGCACAAATGGGCAATCCACCAGTGGATAAAACGGGACTACCATCTTGAACTGGCAAATATTCAGGCCATGGTCAAATCTACTTTTGGGGTTGAGGCTTCAATTTTCTTTTACTACCATCTGATGAAGAGAATGCAATTTTCCTGAAAAAAGCTCAGGGTATCTTCTTACAACAGAAACAGCCCAGCCAATGTTGAGACCCGGAAAAATACGCAGAGGCATACACTGCCCTCAAAGCCAAGGGGACAGTCAAATTCTATTACATTGAAAAATCATCATTTGCCTCATCTATGCAGAATGAGTATACCTATGTCCCAAAAGGCTCAAATGACAGGATGGCTCAGCGTGCTGCAGTCCGCGCTACAGCCTATTCAATGATGGCTCTCCTCAGTCCAAAGAGGGTTGAGCTTTACCAAATGATATTGGGTTTGCATAAAAGAAGGACCTTTCTATCATTTCTCTGATTGGTCCAGGAGCATCTGAGGCGCACAAGCCCGAGCTTCACCAACGTCATTGTGCTGGACAACATTGGTCTCCATAAGGTGGCTGATATTCTTGAGGAATTCCTGATGATTAACACTAGCATTACAGTGGGCCCCCAGCAATTAGCCATGGCAAATTTGCACCTTTTCTTCCTCCCCGCCTATTTGCCCTTCCTAAATCTCATAAAGGAAGTCTTTGGATGGCTTAAGCAAGTTGTCAAGCGAGGAACCCCAACTGGGACCGAGGACCTGCTTGATTTGCTGCAGGCCAGGATTCACACCCTCCCAGCTGAGACTGTGGCCAAATTCTATGGCCACGCTAATTTGTTCATTGCTGTGTGCCTAGCTAAACAGCCAATCAATTAAAGGCTTAGCGTGTCCAATTTTATTATATTTTCTTATTTACTATTCAAGATTTATTAATTATCATTTTATATTTAGATGTTTCCAAGCCCGCAATCACATTCAGCAGGACCATCAATGGATGTTAGTAACTTATTTATTTCATACTATTTTATTATTCCATCTGAGGTAATCCCAAACACTTGATACTGGATTATGAAAATATATTTATATCACTTTTGTCAAATAAATATAAAAATAGTTTTAAAAAAATTAAACGTAAAACGTACAAGTTAGAATTTATTTTATTAACATATAATTTTATGCTTTTATGAAACCTGTTTCCACAATATATTTTGCAAAACTGGTTTGCTGAAATAAGAATTAGAAAATTTTATTATAATAAAAATAATATGAATTGTAATGATTTTTATTAGAAGAGAGAATTTATTGCAAACACCTGTAGTGGGTTCTTTGGTATGTACCCATCCTGCAATGGAGGTGGCACACAACCTCCACTGCCACACTGTGGACGGTAGATACACCCTGGTTAAAATATTTTTGGCGGCTAGTAAAAGGGAGAAGAGTCAGGTGGGAATGTAGGAGCAGCTTCTCTGGCGGGACTGCAAACCTGTAAATTTCTGTCAGAACCAGGGCATCTTGTATCACGTGGTCCACCAAGTTGTACCTGGGGGGACCTTCTTTCCATCTGGGAAGAGCCTGACCTCCTTGATCCCTAGGAGGACCCCATCAGGATCCTCCACATCAGCGCTCATCTTAAAGTAAAACAGGAACCCCAGGTAAACCACCAGATGAAGCCTTTGTCCAGCAAAGGCTTCAGTAAACTCACACAGCTTATTGTATACTGCACATATTTTTTTCTCATGTTTGGTTTTAGCAAAGGTCAGCTCCATTGCTTGAGGGACCCCTGTCTTGTTGGCACTCCAGGCCAGCCCAAAGTTCTCCAACAGGTAAGATATTATGTGCTCCACTGGGAAGCAGAAGCAAGCAGCCGCATGGGCCTGGCCCATCTCCAGTACATTCTTGAGTGAGAGCGTCTTTAGGACGTTCCAAAAAAGCTCAATAGAGTTTGCACAGTAAACTTCACTGAGGGATACCAAGTCCAGGCGGACCAGTTGGACATCCTTGTAGGCAGTAACTGCCCACTTGGATGCCCCCTTGCTATGCGTCAGCCCAGCCAATGCCTCCTGCAACATAGGAAAGGACCTGTGGATGCAGTCCTCCAGCCCCTGCAAGACAGGGGGGACAAATACAACTGCATGATCACATGAGTGGTGTAGTTGGTATATTTGGTGGGGAGACAAAAGGGACCAGGACCAGGTGGAGTTCACTGTCTACGTTTTCTAAGAAAAAAAGGTAAGTATTTTGAAAATTTATTAATTTTATTTTTTAAGTTACCTTCTTGTGTTTCTTCCTTGCCTTCAGCCTTGGCCGGCTTGGCCATTCATGGCACAAGAAGTTGAGCAGGCAATTCTGTGTCCTCTTTCCTGGCGCGCTTGGCCAGCTTGAGATGGCATACATTTCTGGGTCATCTGTCCAGACAGACGGTGCAGAGAGGGCAAATGACTTGAATTAAAGGCCCTTGACCACAGTTTTTTGAATATTTAGTAAGCACTTGATTGTCTTCTCTGGGGTGTCTGGTATTTTGATCATAAGGGGCTTTGCAGACACCTTGTCTATTTTGTCCCCTTCAAGGACAGAAGACTTAACTCTTGCTTTGACCTTACAGTCAATCTCTTTAATTTCAGCAATTGCTGAGTAGAGGGCTTTTAGCAGCTTCTCCAATTCTCTCATTGATTTTTTACTAACCTTTTCATATGTTTTTATAGCTTTCATCCCAATAAAATCTGTATTATTCTGATACTATTGCCTCTTTGTTTATCCCTGTTTGTTTTCACATTACTCTAATATCCCATTTTCCTCATTGTGTATATGTTTTACGCTCATCTCAATATGTGTTGTTTGCTTTGTGTTGGCATTGTTTCTTTAATTGCCATATTATTTTTGGCGCTTTGCACAGCCCCTTGTGAAAATATTAACAACAATTTGGTGATCAGCTAAATTTGAATTAGAAAATTATAGATTAATTGATTTTAGATAAAGTTGTTACTGATCCAAATTCAAAACCTTAATGATAAACTTTAAGCCAATCAGGAGCCAAGTGATAAAGTGATTGTTGTGACATAAAGGGTCATTCAATAATTCTTTGATGCATGTGCGCTAATTAATATGATTGGCTGGTTGTTTTTCTATTGTGCGCTATTGTTGCTGTGGCAAGTTGTTGGTGGACTAATGCTCAATCAGTTGCTGGGTTAGCACTAGTCCATCAACAACTTGTCACAGCAGCAATGATGCATGATAGCAAAACAACAAGCCAATCATATTTCTAACGCACATGCATCAAAGAATTATTGAATGACCCTTTATGTCACAACAATCACTTTATCACTTGGCTCCTGATTGGCTTAAAGTTTATCATTAAGGTTTTGAATTTGGATCAGTAACAACTTTATCTAAAATTCAATTAACCTATAATTTTATAATTTAAATTTAGTTGATCACCAAATTGTTGTTAATATTTTCACAGGGGGCTGTGCAAAGTGCTAAAAATAACTGTGTTCTGGATCTAGATACACAGCATAGTAAATATATGATTTTATAAAAATAAGCTGAACATAAAAAATATATCCAACTATAAACAAAGAGAACATGAAAAATTGAAATTCAAAATAATATAATATAAATAGAAAATGTTTGGCAACAGGGGGTTTATCAGGGCAGGAAAGAGTGATGCCTAGGAGGCAGAATAGCGTGGGAAGGAAGACGTAGAGGCGGTGCTGGCCTAGGGGGTCTGGGATTGGATGGGTTGGGCTTGCAGGCAAGGGGTGTTGGTGGCAGGGGTAGAGGCAGGAGGATTTTGTGTGATGGCTGCCATATAACGCTTGTTGTATTCCTCATTGGTCATTGGCTGGATGGGCTGGTAAGTGGCAGTGGCCCAAGGTGGAAGGCGCTTGTCTTTCTGTGATTGGTTGCCCATATTCACATGGAAAACCATCTGTACAAAAAAGTCAGCCATCAGTTGGTGACCAAAGAGAGAACTGTGGTCAAGGACCCTAAGATAGAGGTTGTTAAAAGCCTGAGGGTGGCACTCCCAGAGTGTATCTCCAATATTAAAGAACACAACATAAGCCAGATGCATGTCAGCGTGACCAGCTGGATACACAGAGGCCTGGTGCCCGTGTTCTTGGATGGCCTCAGGGGCAGTGGAGCTATCCTCCATCTGGTGGCTCAAGAAAACCTGGTACTTGGAATTTGAGCCATCCCAGGAGTCAAGTAATCCACTGAGAATGTGGCTGTACAAGTATTCATTGATGAAATCTTGGTTTGTCAGATAGTAGACAAAACCCTTGGCTGAAACAACCAGAAACACACCAATGAAAGTCCCCTTCTTGACCTTCTTACTTTCTTTTTGAGTGGCAGCTTTTCCTTGCTTTCTGGAATCATCAAAAGCTATTGATAGCTTGTCATAGGAGATAAACATGACATCATCAGTTAGACTAGTCAGGCATTGGACCAGGGTTGATTCAATGGCAGTGTCATATGGGGAATCCTCAGCGCCATTCCATTAGTTGCCGGCAAAATAGGTAAGAACCTGTATGGAAGCCACCTTCCCATACATCCAGAGCTGCACCATGCGCTTGGAGATCCATATGTTATGATGCACAAGCTGTTTGCAGACCTGGGTTAGGGGAAGCTTGGGGTCTTGCTAGAGGAGGTCAAGCATTATTTGGTAGGCCTTGGTCATCTGGGACTTGGTGGCCTTCTTTGGCTTCTTGGCTGTCCCAATCAGATTCCCCTTATTCATTAAGTTATTGAATTCCCACATTATTGTGGCTTGGGTGAATTGCAACTGGGTAGCAATCTGGTCCCATGACAGACCCTGTAGGTTTAGTGCCACAATTTTCTGGAGAATTTGGGTGGTGATTATTTGTTGTTTGGGGCGCTGGGCTGCAGGAGCTGAAGCCTGATTGGCTGTAGGGGGGCAGCTTGTGTGGAGGGTGGGTACGGGATCAGGGGCAGAGCTAGACACTAAGTGACTACTGAACAGGTCAAAGCCATATGGGTTGGGGGTCAGTAACAGGTCAGCCTTCTCGTTACCCGCCTCAAAAGCTTGGGTGTAAACAGGTGCCTCCACGTTCTGAGCCTTGCCTCCATTGAAGCTGGCTTGGCTGTTGGCACCGTCAAAGATATTGCTAGTAAAAACCATTTTAAAAACCTAGGATAAAATCACTAAAAGTAGAAAATTTAAAATTTAAAAATTTATTTTTATTGTAATCTTGAGCCCATATTTGGAAGGTTCTAAAAACTATTCCATACAGTAGTTTTAAAAGCTATGGCAACAACCAAAAATACCTCAGATTTAAACAAAATGATTTCAGATTTAAGCAAACTCCAACTATCAAGTTAAAATATACACTCTGTTAACAGAGATTTTTGGTGTTAATGGACAAAATGGGTCAACACAGCAAAGAATTGCTCATGCGCCAAGTGATACTATTCAAAATACATCCAAAATACATTGATTCACAAAAAAATGGTGTAAGTTGACTTTTGGTGTACATATATTTACTATGTGAATCAATGACAAAATACACCCAAGCGCAATGAGTCAAAACCCAAACCAAAACTGAAACACAATAGCAACTCACTACGTAAACAAAATCACTCACGCAATGTGTGCAATGGATTTTAATCATGAATGATAACAAGGTATCTAAAATAAGACACAAGATCTGAAACATAAATTTTAAAAATATTGTGTTGGGTGTTTGAATTTTGCAGTAAAATCTAGGAAAATGGGTGGGTTTTTTTTGAGTGTTCTAAAATGGGCATTGTAAAACCAAAAACAACTAATTAAGAAATAAAAAAATCTATAATTGGGATATTGGGTGGGAAAAAATATTAATTAAATATCCATATTCAGATAAAAGTAAAAATTAAAATTATGGAGTAACTTAATTGAAATTTATTTAATATTTTATTAAATTTTAAAATGGAAGGAACACAACAACAGAGTATCATTGCACCCGTTGTGTGCTGCAGTTGCGGTTGCCCCTGCCAGTTAAAGAATAGAGTTAGTGCAACCCAAGTGCCTACTCAAGGAGGAGACAGGAGAGAAGAGCTCCATAGTGACGCTGCACTGACACAGCCGGTTCAAGGAGCACAAGCTGCTAGGGTGCTGAGCATAAACCCTTGGGTCCCAAGATGACCCGGAAGCCCACCAAGGTTACCTTCACCAAGAAAGTTAGAGACAAGGAGGTAGAACTTACTTCATACATGTTTGATGTTGTGTACCGGCAAGAGTTGGTCCCGTCAGCCATGCTGGAGAAGGTGAAGCCTGTACTTGATACTAGCTACAAGCCCTACGTCAGTGATGGCAATCAGGAGGAGGACAAGGAGCCCAAGTTCTATCAAAACAATGAGGGACAGTTAGTGCTCAAAAAGGTTGCAGCCTTCTATACCAAGGTACCTATGCCCTGTGTTATGCCTAATGCTAACAAGTCAATCCCCACTGCTAAAAAGCCCTACCAGAAGCGCATCCCCAACATCAAACGCGTCATCCTGCTTAAGCTAATGCAGGAATTGGGTGATTACAAGGCAGCTACAGCCCTTGTTGGAGTGAATCCTGTGACTGTACTACAGTCACATTGGGCTGTGGTTTCACAAAGAGGCTAAATTGTGATGAATTTCATAGGTTGAAATTCAAAACAATAGGATTGTCCTTGGAGAGACTTTTTAGTGTAGTAACAGATTACCCAGGAATCAATTAGAATGTACTAATTGAGGGCTGTAATAAATAATCTGAACAATTCAGATTATGAGACTAGGTGTCTCAAACCATCTAATTAACAATGAAGGCTAATTGATACCCAGGAATCAATTAGGCTGTACTAATTGAGGGCCGTACTGAATAATCTGAACAGTTCAGATTATGGGACTAGGTGTCTTAAACTGATTGATCAACTGGGAAGGTTAATTAATTGATATACTGGAATATGATTGATGAGGATTTAATCATAGGGCAAAAATGGACTTGACTGTGTCAAGTGAAAACTTGTTGTCTTCAAACAGATTAATTAACTGGGAAGGTTAATTAATATATGCTTGGAATAAAATTAATGAGGATTTAGTTATATTGTTTAATTGCCTTGAATGTGTCAAGAAGTTTGGTTAAGGTTAGCCAAAAGTAAACCCCCAAATTGTGGCTTAAAAGTGCTGTGTTGGCAAATTCATTGGGTTAAAAGCACCAAGGCGCCGTTATCAAAGTTTTTCAGGTGCTGGGGCTCTGCCTGGGGAAGTTCCTGGGTGCTGCGGTGGCGCCTGGTTCAAGTTTCAAAGCGTTTTAATGGGTTTTTAACGCAAAAAACCATTAAATGCAAAAATAACTAAATGTAGACAATGGTATCTATAAATTCAGGATTGATCAGCTGGTTCCCAGTTGGAACAAGGATAGCTTGGATCAGGAATATGTATATTCCACAGGGTTTTGGTGCCAGAAGTCCAGAATGCTTCAAGCCAAAGCAATAGATTTCCATGGAAAGAATCAGGTGATTCTGTAATGTATTAGGGCACATTCTTATAGGTTAAGAGTGTGAAGATCTTTTTGGTAAAGATCTGGATTGGATGACGCTGTTATGTCATAAACCATGTGATAGGAATCTAGGTGTGATTCCAGAACCGGAGGAGTTTTCAGCCAAATGTACCCCAATTGGTATATAATGGAAACATGATAATAATTAATAAAAAATGATACTTATGTGTGACAATAATTGCTTTCCCCTCAATCTTTTTATGCTTTGTGTTTTTGGCTTTTAACTGAAATAAGACTACCATGGAATGAAAGAAGTGATCTGCAGCTAAGACTATGGGAAGTAAAAAATGTGGAAGTGATCACCAGATGGCGACAAGTTTAACGCCAAGATTGCTTGCCTGGAACCCAAGCTCATTAAAGCTTACATAAAGGATTTCCTGTCAAACCAAAAAAAGTCAGAACATGATAATGAAGAAGCAAGAATGAATTTCATGGATCTGTCACAGATCCCAAGTACGCCAGAAAGACCTTCCAAAAATTCATCAATACTGATTGTGTCCTTGCCGCGGAGAAATCCTTGTGTGTTTCTACCATGCTCACCAAGGAGCACAAATGGGCAATCTGCCAGTGGATTACCTGGGACTGCCATCTTGAACTGGAAAATATACAGGCCATGGTTAAATCTACTTTTGGGAATGAGGTCTCAATTTCCTTTTACTACCATCTGGTGAAGGGAATGCAATTTTCTTGGAAAAAGCTTGGGGTATCCCCCTACAACAGAAATAGCCCAGCCAACATTGGCGTCCGTAAAAACTACGCAGAGGCGTACACTGCCCTCAAAGCCAAGGGGATGTCAAATTTTATTATATTGACAAATCAGCATTTTCCTTGTCAATGCGCAATGGGTATGGCTATGTCCCCAAAGGCTCTAATGATGTGATGGCTTGGTGTGCTGCAGTCCGCGCCACAGCCTACTTGATGGTGGCTCTCCTCGGTCCAAAGAGGGTTGAGCTCTATCAAATAATATTGGGTTTTCATAAAAGCAGGACCTTTCTATCATTTCTCTGATTGGTCCAGGAGCACCTGAGGTGCGCGAGGCCTGGCTTTACCAATGTCATTGTGTTGGACAATGTTAGTCTCCACAAAGTGGCTGATATTCTTGAGGAATTCCCAATGATTGAGACCAGCATTGCTGTGGGCCCCCAGCAATTAGCCATGGCAAATTTGTGCCTTCTCTTTCTCCTAGCCTATTTGCCCTTCCTAAATCCCATTGAGGAAGTCTTTGGATGGCTTAAGCGAGTTGTCAAGCGAGGAACCCCAACTGGGACCGAGGACCTGCTTGATTTGCTGCAGGCCAGGATTCACACCCTCCCAGCTGAGACTGTGGCCAAATTCTATGGCCACGCTAATTTGTTCATTGCTGTGTGCCTAGCTAAACAGCCAATCAATTAAAGGCTTAGCGTGTCCAATTTTATTATATTTTCTTATTTACTATTCAAGATTTATTAATTATCATTTTATATTTAGATGTTTCCAAGCCCGCAATCACATTCAGCAGGACCATCAATGGATGTTAGTAACTTATTTATTTCATACTATTTTATTATTCCATCTGAGGTAATCCCAAACACTTGATACTGGATTATGAAAATATATTTATATCACTTTTGTCAAATAAATATAAAAATAGTTTTAAAAAAATTAAACGTAAAACGTACAAGTTAGAATTTATTTTATTAACATATAATTTTATGCTTTTATGAAAGCTGTTTCCACAATATATTTTGCAAAACTGGTTTGCTGAAATAAGAATTAGAAAATTTTATTATAATAAAAATAATATGAATTGTAATGATTTTTATTAGAAGAGAGAATTTATTGCAAACGCCTGTAGTGGGTTCTTTGGTATGTACCCATCCTGCAATGGAGGTGGCACACAACCTCCACTGCCACACTGTGGACGGTAGATACACCCTGGTTAAAATATTTTTGGCAGCTAGTAAAAGGGAGAAGAGTCAGGTGGGAATGTAGGAGCAGCTTCTCTGGCGGGACTGCAAACCTGTAAATTTCTGTCAGAACCAGGGCAGCTTGTATCACGTGGTCCACCAAGTTGTACCTGGGGGGACCTTCTTTCCATCTGGGAAGAGCCTGACCTCCTTGATCCCTAGGAGGACCCCATCAGGATCCTCCACATCAGCGCTCATCTTAAAGTAAAACAGGAACCCCAGGTAAACCACCAGATGAAGCCTTTGTCCAGCAAAGGCTTCAGTAAACTCACACAGCTTATTGTATGCTGCACATATTTTTTTCTCATGTTTGGTTTTAGCAAAGGTCAGCTCCATTTCTTGAGGGACCCCTGTCTCATCTGCACTCCAGTCCAGCCTGAAGTCAGCAAGGAGAACTTTGGTCTTTTTGACGGCTGTTGCAGCTGCAACAGCTAATTTTGACACCACACGCCCAAAGTTCTCCAACAGGTAAGATATTATGTGCTCCACTGGGAAGCAGAAGCAAGCAGCCGCATGGGCCTGGCCCATCTCCAGTACATTCTTGAGTGGGAGGATCTTTAGGACGTCCCAAACAAGCTCAATGGAGTTTACACAGTAAACTCCACTGAGGGATACCAAGTCCAGGTGGACCAGTTAGGCATCCTTGTAGGCAGTAACTGCCCACTTGGATGCCCCCTCTCCATGCCTCAGTCCAGCCAATGCCTCCCTGGACATAAGAAAGGCCTGTGGATATGGTCCTCTAGCTCCTGCACAACAGGGGGGGGACAGATACAATTTTTGGCCACATGAGTGGCATAATTTGCATAAAAGGTGGCCAGAACAAAGGGGACCAGGACTTGGCAGAGTTTGCTGTCTGCGTTTTCTAAGAAAAAAGGTAAGTATTTTGAAAATTTATTAATTTTTTTTAGGCTACCTTCTTGTGTTTCTTCCTTGCCTGCAGCCTTGGCAGGCTTGGCCATTCTTGGCGCAATCAATTGCGCTGTCAATTTAGTATCCTCTGCCCTGGCACGCTTGGCGGGTTTGAGATGTTCATACATCTCTGGGTTGTCAACCCAAACAGACAGTGCAGAAAGATTGTACGCCTTGAACTGGAGGCCCTTGACCACTGTCTTTTGGATGTTGAGAAGACGCTCAATGGTCTTCTCTGGGGGGTCTGGCATTTTTGATATTAGTGCCTTTGTGGACACCTTGTTGATTTTGTCCCCAGTAAAGACGGCAGACTTAACTTTGGCTTTGACCTTGCGGTCAATGTCCTTGATTTTGGCAATTTCCAAGTTGAGGTCTTTGAGTAGTTTTTTGAGTTCTCTCATTTGATTTTTTACTAACCTTTTCATATGTTTTTATAGCTTTTGCCCCAATAAATTCTCTATTATTTTGATATTGTTGCCTCTTTGTTATGAATTTTTGTTTTCCCATCTACTACATTATCCCATCTTTTTACCCATTTTGTATATATTTCACGCTCATCTTGACATGCGTTGTTTGCTTTGTGTTTGCATTATTTCTTTGATTACCATATTATTTTTGGCGCTTGATATAGCCCCTTGTGAAAATATTAACAACAATTTGGTGATCAGCTAAATTTGAATTAGAAAATTATAGTGCTAACTGTTTTTAGATAAAGTTGTTACTGATCCAAATTCAAGCCTTAATGATAAAATTTAAGCCAATCAGGAGCCAAGTGATAAAGTGATTGTTGTGACATAAAGGGTCATTCAATAATTCTTTGGTGCATGTGCACTAATTAATATGATTGGCTGGATGTTTTGCCATTGTACGTCATTGCTGCTGTGGCAAGTTTTTGATGGAATAGTGCTAACCCAGTAGCTGATTGGGCACTAGTCCATCAACAACTTGCCATAGCAGCAATGGCATACAATGGCAAAACATCCAGCCAATCATATTAATTAGCACACATGCACCAAAGAATTGTTGAATGACCCTTTATGTCACAACAATCACTTTATCACTCAGCTCCTGATTGGCTTAAAGTTTATCACTAAGGTTTTGAATTTGGATCAGTAACAACTTTATCTAAAAACAGTTAACACTATAATTTTCTAATTCAAATTTAGCTGATCACCAAATTGTTGTTAATATTTTCACAAGGGGATGTGTTTAAGTGCTAAAAATAACTGTATTCTGGATTTAGATACCCGGCATATTAAATATATGATTTTATAGAAATAAGCTGAACATAAAAAATAAAACCAACTATAAACAAAGAGACCATGAACAGATTGAAATTCAAAAAATGATAATATAAATAGAAAATGTTTGGTGACAGGGGTTTATTGGGGCGGGGGAGAGTGATGCCTAGGAGGCAGAATAATGGAGGAAGGAAGATGTAGAGGAAGTGCTGGCCTGAGGGGTCTGGGATTGGGTGGGTTGGGCTTGTGGGTTAGGGGTGTTGGTGGCAGGGGTAGAGGTAGGAGGATTTCACGTGATGGCTGCCATGTAACACTTGTTGTATTCCTTATTGGTCATTGGCTGGATGGGCTGGTAGGTGGCAGTGGCCCAAGATGGAAGGCGCTTATTCTTACGTGATTGGTTGCCCATGTTCACATGGAAACCCATTTGCGCAAACAAGTCAGCCACCATCTGGCAGCCAAAGAGAAAATTGTTGTCAAGGACCCCAAGATAGAGGTTGTTGTAAGCCTTAGAGCGGCACTCCCAGAGTGTATCTCCAATATTAAAGAACACAACATCAGCCAGATGGACGTCTGCATGGTGGCAGGGTAGACTGAGGCCTGGTGCCTGTGTCCCTGGATGGCCTCAAGGGCAGTGGAGCTACCCTCCATCTAGTGGCTCAAGAAAACCTGGTACTTGGAATTTGAGCCATCCCAGGAGTTGAGTAATCCACCAAGGATGTGGCTGTACAAGTACCCATTGATGAAATCTGGGTTTGTCAGATAGTAGACAAAACCCTTGGCTGAAACAGCCAGAAATGCACCAATGAAAGTCCCCTTCTTGACCTTCTTCCTTCTATTCTTGGCAGCGGCTTTTCCTTGCTTGCCAAAATCATCAAAAGCTATTGATAGCTTGTAGTAGGAGATGAACATGACATCATCAGTTAGACTAGTCAGGAATTGGACCAGGGTTGATTCAATGGCGGTGTCATACAGGGAATCCTCAGAGCCATTTCATTGGTTGCCGGCAAAATCTGTAAGAACCCATATGGAAGCCACCTTCCCATACATCCAGAGCTGCACCATGCTCTCAGACACCCATATGTTATGGTGCGCAAGTTGCTTCTGGACCTGGGTCAATGGAAGCTTGAGATCCCGCTGAAGGAGGTCAAGCATGATTGGGTATGCCTCAGATATTTGTGACTCAGGGGCCTTCTTGGGCTTCTTGGCTGTCCCAATCAGATTCCCCCTATTCATCAGGTTATTGAATTCCTGCATGATAGTAGCTCAGGTAAATTGCAACTGGGGGTAATCTGTTCCCAGGACAGACACTGTAGATTCAGTGCCACAATTTCCTGAAGAAATTGGGCAGTAATGATTTGTTGCTTGTGGGCTGGGCCGGGGGAGCTGAAGCCTGATTGGCTGTAGGGGGGCAGGTTGGCTGGTGGCAGGATTTTTTCCAAATCAAGGTTGCCATCCTGATTGGTTGGTTGGTGGGCAGCTTGTGCGGGGGTGGGTACAGGAGCAGGCGCAGGGGCAGAGCTAGACTCTAAGTGACTCTCAAACGATTCAAAGCCGTAGGGGTCAGTGGTGAGGTACAGGTCAGCTTCCTTGTTACCTGCCTCAAAGGCTTGGGTGTAAACAGGTGCCTCCAAATTCTGAGCCTTGCCTCCATTAAAGCTGGTCTGGCTGCTGCTGGCTTGGCTGCTGGCGCCGTCAACAATATTACTTATAAAAATCATTGTAAAAAACCTAGGATAAAATCACTAAAAGTAGAGATTTTAAAATTTAATGATTTACTTTTATTGTAACCTTGAGTACATATTTGGAAGGCTCTCAAAACCTTTTCATACAAATCTGGAGACATGAAAATGGCTAAAATGCCTCTGTTCCTAAGTTAGATAGCTGTTGATTGGCTGTTAAACTGTTATTTTTCTATTTTAGGCTACTCATACTACACATCTTGTGTGACTTTGTTTTGTTTTGTGCTTGTGGAGTCTTGCTTCTAGATTGCTCTAATTTCATTTTATTTTAGTCTTTTTGTTGGTGCCTCATATGAATCCTGCTTGGATCATAATATACTCTGTAACAGCATCCATCCATTTCACTTGTTGTGTCAGTTCATTTTGTTTGTGGTTTGAACTACACCACTTGATGTTTGATATTATTTTGTATAATGGGCTAGTGAAATTTTGTTTTTTGTTTGACAGTCCATTTATTAACTGAAATTTTATAAATTAATTGAATCCTGAATCTTGCGCAACTTGGATTTTGTTCAAATCTGAAATCATTTTGTTTAAATCTGAGGTATTTTTGGTTATTGTCATAGCTTTTAAAACTACTGTATTAGCACAAGGCTATTGCTAAAATTTATTGTTTATTTTATACTTAGATGATGTGGCAGATATTTTGATGGGCCTAACTATTTTTAGATTTAAAACATTGTCACAGAAAATGGTTTAGAGAATGATGAGACCCATGTCAATTGTCAATTAGCTTGGTGTTTGAAATATAGCTGATATCTTGGGTGAGTCTAGACTTAAGTTCTGGGCCCTGGGGACCCTGGTCTGGGCCCTTGGTATTTTGTTTCTCTGGTTGTGGATTTTGATCTATTTTTCAGCCCTCTCTAATTGGTTTCAAGTTTAGCCACTGATCTCCCAGGGTCAACTCTGTTTTAAAAATTGTCCCAAGTTGCTTAGCGTCAGGGAGCCAGCCTTGGGCAGCCGGCCCATAATTTTCCGGAAAAGCATGGGCCGCAGGTTTTGCTGGCAGGGACCTCCACAAGATTGGTGCTAACTTTATAAGGTAGGACATTGACTTTCTCACCCAGGACCACAGGCCAGAGGTTGGAATTATTGTGTCAGTCACCCCAGTAAGGATGATGTACACAATTCCAAACATCTTACTGATATGGTCTAGTGGGAGGTCAGGTGTGAATGTGGGCATTGGTTTAAGGTTCACTGGTAGTTTCATATTTAGTTGATATGCAGACAGGAAGTTGTATTTGTCTCTGAATAATTTAGGTTCAGTTACTTGCCAAGAACCTTCTCTATTATATCTTACTGCTGATTTTACGCAGTCCAGGAGGACTTGTTCTAGGACCTTTCCAAGGGTATAATCCTTGTTGTCACAGTAGGTTCCATCATGCCAGGAATGATCTGGCCAAGTAAAAAGGCTCAAAAAGCCAGCAACCCCTTCACAAAATTGACCAAATTAACGGATTTAAATCAAACAGTTGATTGAAAATGGGTTACAGCTGCTCCAGTCTGCCAGCTGAAACCAATTCCCCCTTGCAAATTGACGTTGATAAATTGACGTAATTTGAGGGTTACCCGGTATGAGCTTATTAATCAGCATGGTTGTCAGAAATCGGTCACTCAAGGGTTTTTTGCAACCTGGACCAGATACTCACTTGACAATGTAGAAGGAATAGGAGCCCAGGATCCAGGTGGCATTGCTTAGTTGATTTTTGATATATATTAAATGATTTTCACTGTTTCAACTCTAAGAGTTGAGTCCTCCCAAAAATTTACTCAATAAAAATTAAATATCCATTGGTCTAATTTATTTTGAAAATGCATCTTGTAGTTGGATTGTTGCGCTACATCCCCTACAATCTGATTCTGAGCCAGATCATTACTGGAAGATTGGGCCCTGCAGTTGGAATTTTGTTGGCACCTCCCAATGTTAATTCAATGCCTGCTAATCCTGGAGTGGCTCCCCCTGTCTTTGAAACTGAAAATTGTGTTGCATCTCAATGTCTTGAATTTTATTCTGAAGATTCTCTGATGCTTTCACAGGCTATTTATCTAGGACTCCTTTGGTTAGGATTAATTATTTTACTTAATCCTAGTATCTTATTTAGAAATTTTATAAAACAGTATCTGAAGCTGTGTTGGTGGTTAATCATTAACTCTATGTGGATTTGGGTGGTAATTCTCCACCGCTTAGAGACAGCTTCTTATTATCCTGTGATTTCTGTCACACTTTTATTCTGGTTTCAAAGGGTGTTTTTTAAAGTAGACAGGACTGTCAGGAATGACAATTTGGATGCTCCTAAATCTCAAAATACGGAACCAGAGTCAAACCCTGGACAAAACCCTTTGCAGACCGCCAGACCCATGGGATGGGAACCCAATAACTCACTACTGATTGATAAAGTTGTTACTAGCCCACCAGGACCCAAACCCTTAGCCGTCCTGCAGGATTCTGCAAGCAAACTGCCAGTGCAAGATGCCAAGAATTTCCCTGATGTGCCAACGCCTGACACTGGCAGTTTGCTTGGTGAAATACATAAGTTTCTCCATGAGAGTATTTCTGAACTCCACCAAAGTCCTGGGGGAGGCACTGAACCCAAAGAGGCACCCAATACCCAAATCAAAAAACAGAAGGATTTGAAGTCTTCTCATCCCAAAGCAGCCAGTGCCAAACTGCCAGTGCCAAGCGCAACACTGCCATCTGAGACCCCCAATGCCAAACCGACCAAGCCCAGAAACCCAACCAGGAAGTGAAAGCTGGCAGTGTGGTATAAATACCCACCAGGCCAAGATCAACCCCCATTGTCATTTTTAAATAAAGGTTATGAGATATTGGTTTCCCCAATTATTGCCGTATTTTATTCTTGTCATCTGCCAGTTAACTCAAAGATCATCTGACCCCCCTGCCAGCCTGCCAGCTACGTACTGCCCTCCAGGTGCACCCTTTGGTCCTGTCCATTTCACAGAGTACCCCTTAAAGCCTGAGTACAAGGACTACACCGCCAACAACATACTAGCCTGGGATCTCTTGGCCAGAACTACAGAGTTAACCAGATACAACCGAGAAGGCCCTTGGTACGTTACCAAACCCTGCCTGTTCAGAGATAAATACAACTTCCTCCCTGCCTACCAAATGGACATGGAGCCACCTGTCACCCACAAACCAATGCCTGCCTCCGCCACCAAGCTCCCACTGGACCATACCAACAAGCTTTTTGGAATTGTATATATTAATCTCACAGAAGTAATAGATACTATTGTCCCTGCCGCCAGTCTGTGGTTGTGAGTGGGCAAGTCAATGTCCTATATTATTAAGTTAGCACCAATCTTTTGGTGGGCCCTACCCATCCAGTCCGCAACCTGCCAGTTCCCAAACGCTAGTGAGCTGGCCAATCAGGGTTGGTTCCCTGACAAGGACCAAATGTGGCACCTGGAGGATAATAAACTGTGGGGGAAAAAGTCAGGAAGATCTCAAACTGAACTAATAAATGACAAGAATAAAACAAGACAATAAATGAGAAAACCAATGTCTAATAACATTTAATTTAAAAATGACGATAAAGTCTTAGCGCAAGGTCTAAGGGTCTATATAGTACCCTGCTGCCAAACTTTACATTTTTCATGTAGGGTTCATAATAAGACCAGGAAGTATGGATCAGGTGGCCAGGCTGCCTGGGTTTAGAGGCAGCAAAGGCAGGACACACCATTTCAAAAACAGCATCTCAAAAAACGCCATCTCAAATTTAATTTGAGATGGTCTTTTTTGCGTTAGTGATTTTAAATCACAAAAAAATAAAATAAACAATAAAATAGTTAAAATTTACATATACCTTTATAATGCAGCATCTCAAATTTACGCCATCTTGATTCCGTCACTTCAAGTCAGATTAATTATATCTTATTTTGCTAACTTTATTTACATATAAAATCACTTAGTGTGGGGCGTGTTTAAGCCATCTCAACTTTGCATCATTTTGAATTACGCCATTTATCTTAAACTAAAATAAGCTTATACCCAAACTAAAATAAAGCCTGTGGTATAGTGCCAGAAGATGTTCCTATAGTGTTAATCTAAGACACTTATAATAAGAACAACCTAAATAGACACCACTATGATAGTCCTTCTAGTGATTGTCATTGCTGGGTAAAAAAAACCAGTTTTGTTATATGTAATTTATAACTTTATTATACATGGATATGTTGATAAGGGTTTTCTTAATAAAATATTTTAATAGTGATTTTAATATGGAAGGGGGTGATTACACCATTTCAATTTACGTCACTTCAAATTTCACCAAGTTTCATATCACCTAATTGATTTGATGCGCACAATGGATAGAGGAAAATAAGGGGAAATTACCTATGACGCCAGGCTACACTATATCAATTCCCCCACCGCAATTCTTGCTTTCCACTTTTCAAAAATATAGTTTCATGTCTAAAACCACTTAAGAAAAAAATGTGAGAAAACATATGAAACTTTGCAAATATATATTTCTTGATCTTCTCTAAACAACTGGGTACTTTTTAACTCCAGTTGTATAAGCTAGTTTTTGAGAAATGCAAGTTTTACTCTTTGACCTGGTTGAGGTAGCTCCACTGTAGATTTGTTAATTTAATATAAAAATGGTCAAAAACACTATGTTTTTGAGCTACAGCACCTCAATTACGTCACTTCAAAAACGCCATCTCAAGAGCAAGTTTTCAGTCAAAACTCAAAGTTTTGCCTACCTGCGTTGCTAATAAAAAAATTATTTTTACAAATAAAAAACATTGAAATTTTGATAGTATATATTTTTTGATTTCTTCTCCAATTCTATGTAAAAAAATTGATAACTTTATATTAAAACATTCTCATTTTTCTCTTTAAAAACAACCCCCAAATTGCTCATATTTTGATACTAATTCACTTTTAGATGCCTCCCAAGTCAACTGCCAAAGCTGCGCCCAAGGCCTCCAAGGCCTCAAAGTCCAAAATCACTCCGCCCAAGGCCAAAAAGGCCAAGACAACCCCAAAAAAGCAGCCTACTAAGGCCAAAGCTCCCTCCAAGACCCCAACTCCTTCACCTGAACAAGAGGGAAACAGTCCTACCCCTCCCCATTCTCCATTTGTTTACTCCCCATCTGATCCTCAAGAGAAGTTGATTAACTTCAATTACCATTCTGACCCCACTTCAGAGCCTGAGGATGAAGAGGCTCAGGAGCCTGAGCCTGGTGCTCCTACAGATGAGCCAATTGAGCTCTGGGATCTTAACTCTATCCACAATATATGCAACCAAAATGGCACCTTTGCTGTGCCAACAACATACCCTATCAGCTATCCAATTATGACAAAGAAAGAGGGAGCCAGTTTTGTCTACATGGGCTACAGCTTCAGCTGTAATGACAAAAAGAAGCCCATCTGCCAACATCACTTCAAATGTGATAACGTTGGTTGCCCAGCAAGGCTCACAACTTATGGGTTCATCAGATTTAAGGCCCTTACTGTTAACCACAACTGCACCAAGCCTTTTGACCCTCTCTATCAACTTATCTGCTGGTTTCTTTGCCAGGTGATCCCAACCACAAAGGATCAAACTGCAACTGAGGTCATCAATGATGTGCTCCTCAATTTAAATGATACCCAACTAGCAACTTTTGGTGGTGCCTCAAAACCACAGAGATATTTTACTGATCAAAGATATGCTCTGAGCACTGAAGGCGTCAGTGCAAGCTCCATTGATCAATTGATCATTACTGAGGAGCAGAAGATTTCACGGCATGAAGAGAGATTCCTCCTCCATGATGATGGTCAACATGCTCCAGAGTGTATCATCTGCTTTGCAACAAGCCAGGATCTGTGCAACCTCCTCAAGTGCAAGACCTGGCTTGTAGATGACACTTTCTCCACCTGCCCAAAGCTCTTTAGCCAGCTTTTGAATATCCATGGCCTGTTGTAAATCTGGTTCTTCCCCTGGTCTTCTTTTTCCTCCCAAATAAGAAGCAGGAAACCTATGTTTGGGCACTCACAATTTTAAAGGCCAAACTGGATGAAATCCTTCCAACAATTGAATAGGAGCCCAAGGAGACTAGAGGGCATAAGAAAAAATCCATCTCCCAAGAAGAAGATGCTCCCACCCCAACCAAGAAAAATCCTGAAAGCCTTCTCTACCATGAATATCTGGTAGTGGATTTCAAACAGGCTCAGGCAAATGCCTTTATTTGTGTCTTTAAGAGCTCCTCTCAGGGATGCTACTTCCACTTTAGGCAGGCACTCTGCTGCCGCCTCCAAAAGTGCTCTGACCTCCATGAGCTGGTCTACACTTAAGGCACCAAAGAAGCAAAGGATGTTTTTAATTACTTTGCTGCTCTTGCCCTTGTGCAAAAGGAGGAGACCAATGCCTTTTATGATGCCCTCCTCTGCCATCCCTATATCCAGGCCAACCAGGCAGCCTTTGCACCCTTTATTGAGTATTTTGAGACTCAATGGGTTGGCATCTTCCAAGGAGCACGCCACATTAGAAAAGGTGGTGACTCAATCACCTGTAACTGCTATAAGCAGGTCAAAGACAGGTTGATCAAGACCACCTCTTCCCATGAAGAGTGGCATAGCCAGTTTTCCACAAGAGTCAGGGTCCAGAAGCCAAAGTTCAATAAGATCATGGTCCAACTCAAGACCCAACAAGCCATCTCTGCCCGCCTCTTCAAGACTGGCATGAAGACCAAGGGTGATCCCCCCAAGATGACCAAAGCGGTGAAAAAGTACACTGAAATCAGCAAGGTGGTCCTTGCCTACTATCCCAAGGATAGCAAGCTTGAGCATCTCCAAGCTATCTCAGTTGCTCTTTCTACCAATGTTTGAGCCTATTTGCAATAAACACTCCTTTATTTGCTCTCTTATTTCCTTTACTTTTATCATTATTTTAGTTTTATTTAGTATTTGGTACAATTTTATGCTTATTTTAAAGTATAGTTTGTAGTTAAAATAGATGAAAATAGTTGTTTTAGGGATTATTTTAACTTTTGGGCTTTACGCAACTATGTTGCCACTAATTGACCCCATTTTTTATTGCAGATTTGAAGTCTGAGGCTTTTTTAAGCCTAGAAATGTTTTTTTAATTTTTATTTTTTGGGAATTTTTTGGAGTTCAAAAAATCTAAAATTTTAAAACTTTTTTTTCTTAGTCAAAATGCCGTAAATCAAAATGGCGTTTTTACTAGTAAATTATGATAGCAGAAATTCAAGATGGCATATTTTGAGATGGTGTTTTTTGAGATGCTGTTTTCAAAATAGCGTGTCCTACTGCAGCAAAATGGCACTGCTGGGAGATGTTTGCTTGTTGGTCAAATCTTGGAAAGGATAGCTTGATTTTTCTGTTCTCAAGCCATGGTCATGAGAGCAGGCTCCAGGCCCAAATTTTCTTGGGTGATGAATCTTAATTGGCTACTAGTGTAGACTTCAAACTCAAAAATCCAATAGTAGTAATTTTTTTGTCTTCATTAGGCAAGTTGTTGGGTCTTTTATCAGGTGCTATAGTTTTTAAGTCTTGGATAATATCCTTTTCTTGGAAAGTGTGCTTGGCCTCAGCTTGAGGGTACTTAATCCCAAAAAAACACAGACATTCAACCCCTGGATCCTTGAGGCTTGCAGCCTGTAGGTAGTCAGGTCCAGGGTTGAATCCTGATCTTGGCCCTGGGTTTTAAGAGGAGAAAAATTGTCAATCCTGACACTTAGGAGCTTGTTTTTGAGTGTTAAGTTCAAAATATAGATGAAAGTTTTAAGGTAAATCCAAAGGTTGAATCTTAGCACATCTTGGATCATTAGTGTGGTGTTAGATTTGGTTATATTGAGTTATGATGATTTATTAAGGTGTGGATAGCTGGATATATTGTTCAGCATGTCAGGAGAAATCCTTAAAATTGCATCAGTTTAAATTATACTATTGGCTTATTGATTATCAAGGGTGCCAAGTATGTATTCCTTAAAATTATATAGAATAAGATAAAGGGAGAAATTGGGGAAAAGATCAATACTTTATTTAATAAAAAGACAAGATATTATATGGTATCAAGAAAGGCCACATGTAATCTATGTACATCATGAAAGACATGGGGCTTACCCAGGTAGGTTTTCTCATTGGGCTTTAAATTTTTGATCCCTTTACAATATTGAAGTGTGCCAATAATTACACCCACTATTTGGCAGTTAAACTATTCATTGGGAAAATGATTTTTCACAAGAGATTAATCAAAGATGTTGCAACAAAAGTACTGTGGTTTCTTTTCTCTCCACCCAATAATTTAAAGATTAATTTTAGATACAATGTAAAAAGATGTATATCAGGCCATATAAAAAGTTTTGAAACATTAATCCTCTTAAAAGCCATTAATCAAAGATTTTTAAAAGCAGTCAAAATGTGATTGTCTATATTTTTGGACCAGAGGTGTGAAAAAGACAAATTTTTGAATTAGGATAGTGTTGGATGCATAGCAGCTAACCCAACCAAAACATCAGGCTTGATAAAAGCTGCAGAGCTGTAAAATAAAATAACCAGGGTTAAAACCAAATGTTTATACCAAAATAAAGAGTTTGCTTTAAAGAATGAATTTATCCAGCTAAACAGCAAAAAAACCTATGTCAACAGCTCTTATATTAACACCATGCCAGCATGAGTAATATTGATAAGATAAAATATACTCAAAAAAGCAATAGTTTTATAGCAAGTGAACTAGATATTATTTAGTACAATGGTTTTCAAAGCTGCAGAAACAAGCAAAATTGAGCTATCTGTAAGCAAAACAAACTCAACTAAAAAATTAAATCAGCTCAAAGCTAAATAAAAGTCTATGAATTTATATTTAGTAGCAATATATCTGGGCTCCCTTGTATTTTCTTCTGAGATGAGTTGATTTTTCCAGTTGAGTTCATTTTTCTTACATATGGCTTGATTTTGCTTGTTGTTGCAGCTTTTAAAACTGCTGTTGAATCAAATAATATGCCAATTTGTACATCTAAGTTCCACATTGTTACAAAAGTAACAGCTTTGAGGCCTCAGGTGGGAATCAAACCTGCTCCTAGCCACCAAGCGGGGCTAGCAGGCGGGGGAGATTTGTCCGCACCTGGATTTTTGCTTTTTGAAGCAAATCCAGGTGCAGGAATCATTCCTGCCCTAGTGGCAGCTGAGGGGCCTGTTCTGGGCCCCAAAAGCTACGCTCAAGCTTTGGTGGGTTTGGCTGGGCCTGGGCAGGCTATTTTTAGCTGCCTAGTAAACCCAGATCAAGACCACCCTTCATTAAGTAATTTGGGGTCCCCAATTGGGGACCCCTTTTTTAATCAAGTTCTTTGGGCTCAAGAGAGCCTGTCAAGCCAGTCCAAAAATGGTGATCAAATTGGAAAACCCCCCAAAACCCCAGAAGCCAAACCTTCCAAAATCAATGACCAGCCAATCCAAGATGGACCACCAAAAAGTCAAACAACTGTTCCTGAAAACCCCAAAAATGACCATGAAGCAGCCAACCAAACAGTAGAACCTGAGATGCCAAGTCTTGCCACACAGATAGCACCAGAAGAATGCCCAAATTTGCCTGCATGTGAGTAAGTATATAAATCAGAAGCACTTGAAAAAGTTCTGTATTGTCATCCTTACCAAATAAAGTTGTTAGGAACCTTTGGTTCACCAATCTGTTTCCATACCTATTTTTGATACTCTTCCATCTGCATACACCCAAGCATCAGTACCCATCCACTGGGATAGATAGCCAGACTCCAGTTGACAAAACCAAAGCCTTTGACTACTACTGTCCACCCAACGCTCCATTTGGCCCTGTGCATTTCACTGAGTACCCCCCAAATCCTGACCACAAACCCTGGACATTGGAAGACTTTCAGTGATACACCCGCCCAAACGCACCCAAGGAACCCTATCAAATTGTCCGTGACGGCAAAGCAATCACCATCTACCCTTTGATCTTCAACGGGAAGTACAACAATCCTGCTGCCTACCTGGTCCCCATGGAACTACCCCCAACACCCAAACCAACCATCTCAACCCCACCCACCTCTGATGCCACTGGCCAGAGTAGTCAATTCCTGGGAGTGCTTTACCTGGCGCTCACAGGATTGATTGACTGCCTTGCCAGTAGCTGGGCCTTGGGCTGTGGCTGGGAAGGCCCTTTCTTATCTGGTAAAGTTAGGTCCCATCATCTGGTGGGCCATACCAGTGCCTGCTTTGACTCCTCCCTCACCTGCTGGAGCTCCACGGTACTCTTGGTGTCCTGACACACATTTTGGATGCATTTATTTCTTGTTTGTTTGATGAGTTAAGTATGAAACCAGTTGAATTTTGGACTCAGGATTTGAAACTTTTAAGTTTAAATCAATCAAAAAATAGCAAGTGAGGTGGTTGATCTCGTTAAATATTTTATTTTTAACTTGGCTGAGCTGAATACATTTTTATTTGAAATTTAGTTGCTGGATTTGTCAGTCTCATAATTTGCTCAACAGGTTCTAAATCCAAAGTACCTACACTAGGTGAAATAGTTGACTGAAAAGGGTCTACTCATGCTAGAAATATTTTATAAATGGATGAAGATCTAAAGAAAATATAGGATCCTTCTTAAAGAAGCTAACACAAAACCATATTTTGTGGTTAGTTTAAGATGGGGTTGATACGTGAGCAAAAAGATAACTTTACTTAAACCAAAATTTTGGTTAAGTTTTGAACAAATTTTTTGAGCAAAAGTTAGTCTGTTATTATGGTTTATGTAAGACAATTTGAAAAGATTACATGGGCAACTAAGCTGTTAGATGAATATATTTATTTTTTGGGCAAAGTAATAGGCAAATATTGTTTGTATGAAAAGCAGTAAGAATTTGTGTATAAGAAAAAACTACCAATGGCGGGTTCCACTGCCACCACGACTGTATCTAATTGATCCATGAGAATCTAAGAATTATTAATAGCAAAAACCATGTTACCGAGGCCAATTCTTTCCATAGCGAAAAGCTCTTGGGGAATCTCTTGATTGGCTTCTTTTAATATTTTTATGAGGTCTTTGGCCTGGCGACTATTGTCAGAAGTAAAAAAAGTTATTGAAGTCCCTTTGGCACCTCCTCTTCCAGTACGGCCAATACGATGAACATAATCCTTTGACATTGAGGGAACTTAATCCAAGTAAGCATACCTCAATGTTAGGAGGAAAGTCATAGTTGATGACAAATTTGACGTCTTTGATATCTGGAAAAGATGGGTTATATAGCGGCGCAAATATCGAACAAGAAGTATGTTCTTAAGCTCAAACACAAGTAGGTCTTGAAAGCCCATAAGCGGTGTCTAAAAGGGATATGTTTGCCTTTTAGGACAGCCGAGGGGAGATACAAGCCCTACTTGATAAATGTCCGTTAAAAGTTAAGCTAGTGTAAACTGGTAATACAGACATTGACCACTTCTGCTAAATCACTTGTGGATGTTGATCAATGTATTAAAAGAGGTATCCAATAGCTATATCGACTATCGAGTGACTTTGAAGTAGTAAACCTTACCTAATCCGCGGCTCGCAACGTCAGTAGCGACCATAATAGGAGAGCCACCTGTTCGAAACTGATCCAAAACCCAATCACGCTCACTTTGCTGTTTATCACCATGAATTGCAAGAGCAGGCCAGCCTTCTTGCCGCAGACTGCGTGTAACATCGTCAGCTGTCCTTTTAGTCTTACTAAATATAAGACACTTATGCCCTTGGTCATCCATCAAGCTCTGGAGTATTCGCATGAGCTTTGCTGGCTTCTCATATTCTGAACAGATTTTAGTGATTTGCAACACATTGTGATTTGCTGAAAGCTCAAGGGATCCAACGTTAACCTGAATAAAGCCATCCAGGTAGTCCCGAGCTAACGACTCGACTTCCTTGGGCCAGGTGGCACTCCACATGAGAGTTTGTCGATCAGGGCGGATCTTTATCTTAAGAACTATTTAATAAATTTACCTGGTCAACAATTTTTCTGATTTGGGGTTCAAAGCCCATGTCTAGCATTCTATCGGCTTCATCCAAAACCAGGTATGTAACTCGGCGAAGATTAGTGATATTTGAATCTAGCATATCAATCAGTCTTCCAGGTGTTGCGATGCAAATTTCGACGCCATTTTTTCAAGTCACGTGCTTGTGGGCCACGAGGGGCACCACCATACACACAAGTGTTTTTAATCTGTGAAGACTTCCCATAATTGGCACACTCTGTCTGAATCTGAACTGCGAGCTCACGAGTTGGTGCAAGGATTAAAACTATAGGACCATCCCCAGCTTTTAGAAGAGGTTGTGCATTAATGTGAACAATGGCCGGAAGTGCATAAGCTAGAGTCTTCCCTGATCCAGTATGTGCTATTCCAACCATATTTCTTCCTGACATAGCCATAGGCCAGCCTTGGGATTGAATAGGTGTTGGAGCCCTGAAACCAAGCTTGAGAATTTCTGACAAAACGTATTCAGGGAAATTTGCCTGGCTAAAAAAAAGCACAGGGCGAGGAATATTATCTCCTATAACGCTAATTTCATGCTTGCGACGAAAAGCAACTACTTCACTCTGCGACATGTGTTGAATGGCAGGATGCTCGTGGTAGAAATCCTTTTCGAAAGTAGGGAGATCGGAAAGGTTCCAGGTGATCTTAGGGTTACCAGAAGCTTCTTTTCTCCAGGCCACCTTTGAACTACCACCAAAGCAAGCCTGTGGGAAAGTTTTTTCAAAGTTGCCGTCGTGATTACGACTTGAAAAGAAAAATAAAAGCTGTAAATAGATCTAGAATACCTCCCAGAATCACGCCGATTAAACTTGTCAAAGGAGCGATCATCAAATTGCTTTTCCTGGCAATCCCAGCTGTGTGTATTATAAGTATGGTGGGAATCAGACATTGTGTAGATTAAAACTGAATCTTTGTATGGAAAGGAAATTTCTACTCATGCTGATTATAAGCTAAACTGAGTTGAGAAATTGGTTTCAGAGGCATTAAATTAAATTAAATTTAAATTTAAACAAAATAAAGCACTTAATTTAGCCGGCTCCTGCTTACGTCATCATTTAGAATAAAATGGTTGAGGTGACCTAAACTTCAATTTAAATCTGTAATACAATAGTTTTCAAACCTGTTGAGATAAATGTATATTATTCAGTTTAGAACGCATGAACTCAGTCTAAAAACAAAATCAAAGTGGATCCAAATCTATTCTAATTTAATATAAATTCCTTGATTTTTTATTTCGTTTTTAGATTGAGTTCATGTGTTCTAAACTGAATAATATATGTTTATCTCAACAGGTTTGAAAACTACTGTACTATTTTATATATTAAATTGTTACCCCTGTTGCCATATTATCTTTTATGTGTATAAAATTTCTATATTTGATTTATTTGGCCTCAGATGTTAGGGAACCAACCCTGTTCTGATGGCTTGCTAGAGCTTGGGAAATGGCTGGTTGCAGACTGGATGAGCAGAGCCCATCAAAGGATTGGTGCTAACTTGATTAGGTAGGACATAAATTTGTCCACCCAGGACCATAGGTCAGTGGCTAGGATAATAGTGTCAATCATCCCAGTGAGAATAATATACACTATCCCAACTAGCTTACTGGTGTGGTTCAAGGGGAGCTTGGTTGTGGACGCAGGCATTGGTTTGGGTGTGACAGGCGGCTCCATGTCTAGTTGGTAGGCAGGGAGAAAGTTTTATTTATCCTTGAATGGTTGGGGCTCAGTAAGGTGCCAAGAGCCCTTTCTGTTATATCTTATCAGCTCTTTAGATTGGTTCAAGAGATCCTGTGTTAATATCTTGTCAAAGGAGTAGTCTCTGTACTGGGTCTTCAAGGGGTATTCTGTAAAATGAACAGGACTAAATGTAGCATCTGGAAGACAATAGGTAGCTGGCAAGGTAGCAGGGGGATCAGATGAATTTGGGCTTAACTGGCAGATGACAAGGATAAATATGGCAATAACTGGAAAACCCTATATCTCATACACTTTTTTAAAAGTGACCATAGAAATTTATCTTGGTCTAGCAGTTATTTATACTGCACTGCCAGGCTTCATTTTCTGATTGAGTTCCTTAAGCTCAGGTGGGTTGGCATCTGGGGTCTCAGATGGCTGGGTGGCATTTGGCACTAGCAAGTTGCCACTGGCTGCTTTGAGATAAGAAGACTTTTAATCCTTCTGTTTGGCAACTTGGGTGTTGGGAAGGCATTTAGGTTCAGTGCCACTTCCTGAGCTTTGAGGGAGCTTGAAACAACTCTCATTGGGGGACATGTGCATTTCACTGAGAAAACTGCTGGTGTCAAGTATTGGAACCTTGGAAAAACTCCCGGCATCTTGCACTGGCAGTTTACTTTCAAAACCCTGTGGTGTAGTTAAGGATTTGGGTCCTGGCAGTTTGGTAACAACTTTATTAATTGGTTATGAGCTTTCAGATTCCCAGTATTTGGAACTGGCGGTCTGCAAAGGGTTTTATTCAGGGGCTGACCCTGTTTTCATACTTTGGGATTCATGTACTTCCAAATTGTCATTCCTGACACCAGATTTTTTAAATTCATCAATTTAAAAAATTCTTTGATTTTGCATAATTTTTACACCCAAAAAAGACATTAAAAATATTTTCATCTAATATTTGTTTCAAATTGGATGTATTTATTTAGACAGCTTAGCACTGAGATAGTGTTGAGTTTGATTTGTTTATATTCTGGGTTTGTGCACTATGAATTTAATTTGAAATTGCTCTGCTTTTTGTGTATGAGTTTTGCATTGTAGTGCTTAACTTTTGTGCACCCATCCAAAGTATAGTAAATATAATAACAATTTGGATCTGTCTGAGTTAGTTTGTTTATGCTTTGATATCCTAATATTATTGTGCAACTATGATGCATTGTGTGTTGGAGATGAATGTTGTATATTTTATTTGGTCTTTAATTAAAGCCATTATTTGTGTTAATTTGGCTTAAAATATGCGTTTAATGTTATATTTTGCTTTAATCTATAGTTGATGTGTCTATCTTAACAGATGTGAAAAGTAAAATGTAATTAAGGTGGTTTTTGCTCATGACTATAGACTATATGGCGGTAAAAACTATCCCAGGGCCAAACCACTGGGTAATCTCAGTTTATTTGGCCACAGTGTTATGTTGACAGTGTCAATGTCAATATTTTTTAATTCTGACACTATAGTAAAGTGTGAACTTTGCTTTTAATAATGTATTATTTTGGATATTGAACATTTTTTTAAATAATTGTACACATTACTCTGAACATTTTTAATATAAAAATAAGCAATACACATGGTACCATGAATTGACCCCAAAAATCTAAAAAAATCCAATAAAAATAAAGTAGTTTTAAAAGCTATGGCAACAACCAAAAATACCTCAGATTTAAACAAAATGATTTCAGATTCAAGCAAAATCCAAGTTGTGCAAGATTCAGGTTTCAAATAATTTAAATATTTTTGGTTAACAAATGAACTTTCAAACAATAAATAAAATTTCACTAGCCCATTATACAAAAGTATAACAAATATCAAGCAGTGTATTTTAAACCACAAATAAAATGAACTGACACAGCAAGTGAGATAGATGGATGCTGTTACAGAGTATATTATAATCCAATCAGGATTCATATTAGGCACCAACAGAAGGACTAAAATGAAACAAAATTTGAGCAATCTATAAGTGTGAAACCACAAGCAAAAAACAAAATGAAGTCACACAAGATGTGTAGTATGAGCAGCCTAAAATAGAAGTATAACAGTTTAACAGCCAATCAACAGCTATCTAATTTAGGAACAGAGGCATTTTATTCATTTTAATGGCTCCTGATTTGTGTATAATGATTTTAAGAACTTTCCAAATATAGACTTAAGATTAAAATAAAAATAAAAAACATAAAATTTTAAACTTCTACTTTTAGTGATTTTATCCTAGGTTTTGTTTTAAGATGGTTTTTAATAACAACAACATTTTCAACAGCACCAGCAACCAAGGCAGAAGCAGCCAAGCCAGCTTCAATGAAGGCAAGGCTCAGAATGTGAAGGCACCTATTTACACCCAAGCCTTTGATGCGGGTAATGAGGAAGCTGTTCTGTACTTGACCCCCAACCCATATGGCTTTGACTTGTTCAATAGTCACTTTGCGCCCAGCTCTAACCCTGCTCCCTACCCACCCCTGCACAAGCTGCAAACCAACCAACCAACCAACCAATTATAATGGTAACCTTGATTTGTAACAACTTCCTGCCACCAGACAATCTGCTCCCCTCAGCAAATCAGGCTTCATCTCCAGCGCCCCAAATGCGGAATCATTACTGCCTAGATTTTTCAAGAAATTGTGGCACTCAACCTACGGGGTCTGGCCTGGGACCAGATTGCCACATAATTGCAATTTACCCAAGTCACCATCATGCAGGAATTCAATAACTTAATGAATAAGAGGAACCTGATTGGGACAGCCAAGAAGCCAAAGAAGGCCCCAGAGTCCAAGATCAACAAGGCATACTCAATCATGCTTATTCTCTTGCAGCAGGACCCCAAGCTTCCCCTGACCCAGGTATGAAAGCAACTTGCGCACCATGGCATTTGGGTGTCTGAGCTCATGGTGCAGCTCTGGATGCACAGAAAGGTGGCTTCCATATGGGTTCTTACAGATTTTGCCGGCAACCAATGAAATGGCTCTGAGGATTCCCTGTATGACACTGCCATTGAATCAACCCTGGTCCAATGCCTGACAAGTTTGTCCAATGATGTCATTTTCATCTCCTATTATAAGATATTGATAGCTTTTGATGATTTAGGTGAGCAAGGAAAAGCTGCTGCCAAGAATAGAAGGAAGAAGGTCAAGAGGGGGACATTCATTGGTGAATTTCTGGATGTTTCAGCAAAGGGATTTGTCTACTATTGGATAAACCCTGATTTCACTAATAGATACAAGTACTGCCAAATCCTTGGCAAATTGCTTGACTCCTGGGATAGCTCAAATTCTGCCCACCAGGTTTGTTGAGCCACTAAATGGAGGGTAGCTCCACTACCCTTGAGGTAATCCAGGAACACAGGCATCAGGCCTCAGTCTACCCCGCCAGTCATGCAGATATTCATCTGGCCAATGCAGTGTTCTTTAATATTGGAGACACAGTCTGGCAGCGCTGCCCTCAGGCTTTCAACAACCTCTATCTTGGGGTCCTTGACCATAATTCTCTCTTTGGTCACCAAATTTTGGCTGACTTGTTTGCGCAAATGGTTTTCCACGTGAACATGGGCAACCAATTACGTAAGGATAAGTGCCTCCCATCTTGTGCCACAGCCATCTATCAACCAATCAAGCCAATTATAGACAAGAAATATGGCAAGCGGTATATGGCAGCCATCACAATAAATACTCCTGCCTCTACCCCTGCCACCACCACCCCACTTGATACCAGACCCCCAGGCCAGCACTGCCTCTACACCTTCCTTCCTTCCTTCCTGGGCTATTCTTCCTACTATGCATCACTCTTTCCCATCCCCCAATAAACTCCTTGCTGCCAAACATTTTCTATTTATATTATCTTTATTCTGAATTTCAATTGTTCATTTTATATTTTTTTATAGTTGGCTTTATTCTTTATGTTAAGTTTATTTCTATAAAATTGTATCTTTACTATGCTATGTATCTAGATACAGAACACTGTTATTTTTAGCACCTAAACACAGCCCTTTGTGAAAATATTAACAAAGAATTGGAAGTCAGCTAAATTAAAATTAGCTTATTATAAGTTTATTATTTTTAGATAAAGTTGTTACTGATCCAAATTCAAGCCTTAATGATAAAATTTAAGCCAATCAGGAGCCAAGTGATAAAGTGATTGTTGTGACATAAAGGGTCATTCAATAATTCTTTGGTGCATGTGCACTAATTAATATGATTGGCTGGATGTTTTGCCATTGTACGTCATTGCTGCTGTGGCAAGTTGTTGATGGAATAGTGCTAACCCAGTAGCTGATTGGGCACTAGTCCACCAACAACTTTCCACAGCAGCAATGGCGCACAATGGTAAAACATCCAGCCAATCATAATAATTAGTGCACATGCATCAAAGAGTTATTGGGTGACCCTTTATGTCACAACTGGTGTGTGTATACTTCTGGGAAGTATAATAAACAAGATAAAGGGGGAAAATTAAGGTTTTATTTGGATCAGCAATAACTTTATCTAAACACAATGAACATATAATTTTCTAATTCAAATTTAGCTGATCACCAAATTGTTGTTAATATTTTCACAAGGGGCTATGTCAAGCGCTAAAAATAATATGGCAATTAAGGAAACAATGGCAACACAAAGCAATCAACACATATTGAGATAAGCGTAAAACATGTACACAATGGGTAAAAAGATGGGATATTGTTGTAGTTGGGAAAACAAAAAGGAGTAAACAAAGAGGCAATAGTACCAGAATAACACAGAGTATATGGGGTAAAAGCTATAAAAAATGTAAAGATTAGTAAAAAATCATATGAGTGAACTCAAAAAACTACTCAAAGACCTCAACTCAGCAATCACTGAGATCAAAGAAATTGACCACAAGGTCAAAGCTAGAGTGAAATCTGATTTCCTTGAAGGGTAAAAATTGACAAGGTGTCCACAAAGGCTTTAATGACCAAAATACCCAACACGTCAGAGAAGACAATTGAGCGTCTTCTAAACGTCCAGAAGACTGTTGTAGAAGGCCTCCAGTTCAAGTCCTTTGCCCTTTCTGCGCTGTCTGGCTGGGTTGACAACCCTGAGATTTATGCCCATCTCAAACCTTCCAAGCAAGCAAAAACAGATGATACAGAATTTCCTGCCCAACTGCTTGCGCCAAGGATGGCTAAGCCTGCCAAAGCTGCTGGCAAGGAGGAGACTGTCAAAGGTAACCTAATAATCAAGAATCAATAAAAATTTCAAAATACTTATCTTTTTTTATAGAAAATATTGACAGCAAACTACGCCAGGTTCTGGTCCCCTACATCCCAGCCATGTTCTATGCAAACTTTGCTAGCCATATGGCCAAGCAGCTGGCCCTCACCCCCTGTTTTGCAGGAGCTTGAGGATAGGATCCACAGTATCTTACCAATGTCTAGGGAGGCATTGTCTGGGCTTTTTCATTCTAAAGGGGCATATGAGTGGGCAGTTACTGCCTACAAGGGTGAGTAACTGGTTTGCCTGGACCTGGTGGTCCTCAGTGGAGTTTACTGTGTAAATTCCATTGATCTTGTTTGGGACGTCCTAAAGATGCTCCCACTCAAGAACATACTAGAGATGGGCTGGGCCCATGAGGATGCTTGCTTCTGCTTCTCAGTGGAACACACCCTATATTACCTTCTGGAAAACTTTGGGCATGCAGTAGGAAAATTGGCTGTTGCATCTGCAACAGCTGTGAAGAAGACCAAGATCCTCCTGGCTGACTTTGGCCTGGCCTGGAGTGCTGGCAAGACGGGGCTTCCCTTGGCAATGAATCTCACCTTTGAAAAGACCAAACACAAAAAGAAAATTAGTGCTGTGTTCAATAAGCTGTGTGAGTTTACTGAAGCCTTTTATGGGCAAAGGCTTTGTCTGGTTGTTTACCTGGGGTCACTCTTCTACTTCAGGATGGGTGCAAACGTCAAGGACCTAGACAGGGTCCTCCTAGGGATTGACAAGGCCAGGCTCTCCCTGGACAGGAAGAAGGTCCTCCCAGGATATGACTCAGTTGACCATGTGATCCAGGACACCCTGGTCCTGGCTGGGATTTACAGTCTGCAGCCCCACCTGAAAAGCTGCTGCTTCACTCCCATCTCACCATACTCCCTTTTACCAGCCACTGTGAATATTTCAATCAGGGTGTATCCACTGTCTACGGTGTGTCAGTAGAGGTTATGTGCCACCTCCATTGCCAGGTGGGTACATACCAAAGAACCCACTACAGGCACTTCTAATATATTCTCTATTCTAATAAGTTTATTTAGACTTTTGATTATTTTATTATAATTAATTTTTAAATTACTTTTATCTTAGTGAACTATTACATAAAAAAATCTTAAAGTAGGTCTTTATACATGTATAGTAAAATCTGTTAATAAAAATCACAAATACATTGAGAGCTTTACCTTTATTTTTTTAATTTAATTTTTATATGTATTTGACAGAAGTGAGATTTCTATATAATTATCACATTGTGATATTACATATTTGGAATAGCCATCACAAAATATAATAGATATAATTAATTTACTTTAAAAAATTAAGCATGTGTGTCAGTGGTGCCGTTTTATGTGATTTCTGGCTTGGAAGCTTCTAAATATAATTTAATAATTACAAAATCTAAAATAGTAAATTAGAGAATATGAAAAAGTCAGAGACACTAAGCCTTTAATTGATTGGCTGTTGGGCAAGGAAAACAGGGATAAAAATCAGCATGGCCATAGAATTTAGCCACAGTCTCAGCTGGAAGGGTGTGGATTCCAGCCTGCAGCAAATCAAAGAGGTCCTTGGTCCCAGTTGGGGTCCTTTGCTTGATGGCTCACTTGAGCCACTCAAAGACCTCCTCAATGGGATTTAGGAAGGGCAAATTAGCAGGGAGGAAGAGAAGGCACAAATTGAACGAGGTCAATTGCTGGGGGCCCACTGTGATGCTGGTGTCAATGGTTGAAAATTATGAAAAAATATATGCCACCTTATGGAGACCAACATTATCCAGTACAATCACATTGGTAAAGCCCATGCTTGTGCGCCTCAGGTGCTCCTGGATCAGTTGGAGAAATGATAGGAAGGTCCGGCTACTGTGAGATCCCAATATCATTTGTTATAGCTCAATCCCCTTTGGACCAAGGAGAGCCACCATTGAATAGGCTGTGGCGCAGACTGCAGCACACCGAGCTACCCCGTCATTGGAGCCTTTGGGGAAATAGACATGTGCATTCCACATAGACAAGGTAAATGCTGATTTGTCAATGTTTTAGAACTTGACTGTCCCATTGTTTTTGAGGTCAGTGTAGGCCTCAGCGTAATTTTTCAGGGTCTTGACATTGGTTGGACTATTCCAATTGTACAGAGATACCCCAAGCTTTTTCCAGGAAAAGTGCATTCCCTTCACCAGATGGTAGGTAAAGGAAATTGAGGCCTCAACCCCAAAAGTAGATTTAACTATTGACTGTATATTTGCCTGTTCAAGATAGCAATCTCAGGTTATCCACTGGAAGATTGCCCATTTGTGCTCCTTGATGAGCATGGTGGGAACACGCAAGGATTTCTCTGCGGCAAGGACTCATCCAGTCTCAATGAAGGTGTTGAATGTCTTGGAGGCGTACTTGGGATCCACCCTAACAAGAGCCGCAGCCGCCTTGTAGTCACCAGATTCATGCATAAGTCTGAGCAGGATGATGTGTTTGATATTAGTAATGCACTTCTGAGCGGGCTTCACAGGAGTTGGTGAACTGGGATCCTGATTGATGACTTGTACACAAGGCATGGGAACCTTGGTGTAGAACACAGCAACCTTCTTGAGCACTAGCTGCCTCTTAGTAGTCCTATAGAACTTGGGCTTGTTGTTGTCTTCCTGGTTGCTGTCACTGACATATAGCTTGTAGCAAGTGTCAAGCACAGGTTTAACCTCCTCTATAATGGCTGACAGGACCAACTTATGGCAGTACACAGTGTCAAACACATATGAGGTAAGTTTGATATCTTTGTTCCTGACTGTTTTGATTGTGGTAACCTTAGTGGGCTTCCAGGTCAGCTTGGGGACCCAAGGGTTGATGCTCTGCACCCTTGCATGTTGTGCTCCTTGAACTGGTTGTGTCAGTAAACCTCACTATTGAACTCTCCTCTCCTGTCTCCTTCCTGAGTAGGCACTTGTGTTGCATTAACTCAATTTTTTGACCTGCAGGGGCAATTGCAACTGTAACTGCGGCGCACAAAAGGTCCATTGTTACTCTGTTATTGTGTTCCTTCTATTTTGAGAATTTAATAAAATATTAAATAAATTTCAATTAAGTTACTCCTAATTTTAATTTTTGCTTTTATCTGAATATGGATATTTAATTAATATTTTTCCCACCCTATATCCTGATTATAGATTTTTTATTTCTTAATTAGTTGTTTTTGGTTTTACAACACTCATTTTAGAATACCTAAAAAAATTCCACCCATTTCCCGAGATTTTAGGCTAAATTAAGCACCCAACACAATATTTTTAAGTTTTATGTTTCAGATGTGTGCCTTATTTTAGATACCTTGGTATCATTCTTAATTACAATCCATTGTACACAACATTTGAGTGGTTTTGTTTAAATATTGAGTTGCTATTGTGTTTTGGTTTTGGGTTGAGTTTTGACTCATTGCGCTTGGGTGTATTTTGTCACTGATTCACATAGTAAATATATGTACACCAAAAGTCAACTTACACCATTTTTTTTTGTGAATAAATGTATTTTGGATGTATTTTGAATAGTATCACTTGGCACATGAGCAATTCTTTGCTGTGTTGACCCATTTTGTCCATTAACACCAAAAATCTCTGTTAACAGAGTGTATATTTTAACTTGATAGTTGAAGTTTGCTTAAATCTGAAATCATTTTGTTTAAATCTGAGGTATTTTTGGTTGTTGCCATAGCTTTTAAAACTACTGTATCTTAACTAATAAGAATAAGGATAAATAAGCAATTATTTGTTATTTTACTTTTTAAATTACAATCTTTACAGTAATTTTCAAAGCTATGATGCTAAAAAAACTCACATGTAAAAAAACAACTCAGATGCAAAAAAAATCAACAAATCTAAGAAGTAATAAAAATGAACCCAAATCTATTATTTATAAATATAAATATGTTAATTTTTGATTTAATTTACATCTGAGTTGATTTTTCTTACAGATGAGTATTAGCTTAGCATCATAGCTTTGAAAACTACTGTACTATAAAAAATAGCATAAAAGTTAGAATTTCAATGAACCAAAAATAAAGATAAAAAAATATTCCCAGCAACAAAATATAAGAAAATTGTACAATTTTTATTATACTTTTTATAAGCATAGCCAAAAATATCTCATGTCTTACAGATAAAGTAACAAAATAAAAGATATTTTATATATCATCCCCTTGAAACTATACCTGAAACTTACCATTTATACCTAACATTTATTATTATCAAAAAATAAAAAAAATAAAAGCAAAGAAAAGTTGATTAGACTAATTAAAGCTTATACCAAGCGTAGTAGCAACATCTTTGAGGTACTTTTTGATCTCATTCATCTTATACTTCTTCTTTAATACCTTCTGCACCACGTCCTAGTCTTCTTCTTCTTGGGAGTAACCTGGTTATCTGGTTCCAAGAATGTAGAGACAGTTATTTTATGCTTCTCCTTCAGCTTCTGAAAGAACTTGTTGATATTTGGATTGGCACCAAAATTAGTCTTGAGGTGCTTGTACCAAAATATCAAGGCTAGAAGATGGCTTCATCTCCCCATAAATGAGGGTGCTCTGGCAGTTCCAAGGGGAATTGGACCCACTCTTCCATATCCTGGAAGTCATCTTCTTGCACAATCACTTTTTTTAAAGTAATTCCTTTCACACTTGAGATTTTTGAAGAGAGCCTGCCTTAAATGAAAGAAGCAGCCATGTACTTCCCTATTGAAGGTGACCTCAAAGGCTCTGAACTGAGCAAGCTCAAAGTCCATGATAATAACCATTAGTCCAAGTGAGTGCATGTGATCTAGCTGCCCATCAGCTAGGGAAGACTCATTCTTCTCAGCAGAGGAAGTATTTGCTCTTGTGACATGGGTGAGAGGGGGGAGTTTGTTAACAGGAGGGGAGCTTAAAGCATCCCAAACAATCTTGAAGGCTCTGGTGTAGACTTTATTTGGCACTAGGCAGGAGGAAGAAAACATGAGGAATGACATGAGTATTGAGCTGCCTATGCAGGACCCAAAGCTTCTGGAAGACTGTGGAGCATGGTGCAAAAGTGCTGTTGCACAGCCAAGTGGTAGCAGTGATGAGACACTCCTGATTTTGCTTTATGATGTAAGCTATGATTATATTCTCCATTTTCTTTCTATAATCATGAAGCAGGAACATATCTCCATTCTCTGTAGCTTTGGGGCTATCTGAGAGGACCAGTCCTTTGAAATTTTTGGGGCTCTTGGCCAGGAAGTTCTAGGCTTGGTACTATTGCTTACATAGTTGACCAACTGAGTGTGGTTTGGCACCTTCTTCAGATTGGTAGGGAGAGGTACTTGCAAGCAAGTACAATCAACTAGGTGGTATAAATATCTTTGGAGGTGGGATCACCTGCACAAGATACTGATTAAGAGGTTAGTAGATGACAGTGTTGGGCATGGTGAAGGTATACTTGCCCTTGATGGTTTATAACTTGTTCTGGTGATTGATATTGGGTTAAAATGGGCACAAGCAATTCTTAAATTTGTGTGAAAGCTCTTGAAGCCATGTTTGTCATTATTGCAAAATAATATGAACTCATTGGCTCTGTGGCTAGCACACCTTTGAAACTCATTATGGGGGAAACTTGGAAAGGGAAGAGGGAACCTTAAACTTACCATCCCCACTGCAGATATTGTGAGCCACTAGAGGATCATAAGGGCCAGCATTATTATAAGAAAAGACAGGAAAGTAATCTGGACCTGGCTTGGAATCTGCCCCAGAGAAGTTGAAATTGGGAGAACTGAGTAGAGGGGAGGAATGAGGATTGTCCTGGTGCTCCTTGTGTGTGGAAGACTTATGCTTGGGAGGGGTATTTTTGGTAGAGCATTTCTTCTTGATAGTATTTTTGTTTGACACTGAGCTTTAGAGACTGTAATCTATAAGAGACCCATCTGATTCCCTACCCCAGTAAATTGAGCTAGGCTCTTCTAAGAAGAGGGCTTTGGTGAGGGATTTTTTTTCCAGGAGAAGCCTTAGGAGCAGGCTTTCTGGAAAATGTTCCTCCTGATTTTGATAAGTGGTGGGATTTGTGGGGAGCTTGGTTCCTCCTGCTGATTGAAAGTATACTTGTCCTATAAGCAATACACACCAGGCTCTATAAAGAACTGATGCAACTAAAAAACAAAGCAGAACAGTTATAAAATCCTAGAAAGAGATTCTAGGCTTAAAAGACGTTTTTGGGTATGTATATGTAAAAAACTGGGCTACAGATGCATGGCTTATCAGAGAGTTGATTTCATGACCTGCCCCAAAGGGTAGGCTTTTTGAACTATTAAGTTTAAGTTCAAACTTAAGTTTGCATAGAATTTGTTAGTATTTTATAATCAAGAGTTATTTACCTTGGTTTTTGCTTTTATGTTAACTTTTTGCTTTTGCGAGCAAACATAGTTATCATTCCATTTTTTATATAGATCCTATTACAAAATAGGTTATTTTTCTTTTAGACATCTGCTGACACAACCACCGCTTTTCTCACCACTGCAACTGCAGATCTGTTGGTTGCTGTTTTCAAACTCTGTTTCCAACTTACCATGTGTTTTCTCCTGGATTATCAGTTCTTTCTGCCCCAAATCCCTGTTTCCCTTTGGTGATCTTCCCCAGGACACATGTTTTTTATCTATAAATAAAGTCATTTAGAAGAGTAAGCTGATAAGCTGAAATTGTAAGTGGGTTTCCCCAAAATCCATTTATAGGGGTTTTTCTTCAATTTTTCAATCTTTTCAATTCAATCTTTAAATCTCTTAAATTTTAACTTTGAAACCTATTGCTTTTAGCTCTAAATTTTAAATTGATCTTTAGTTAAAAGAGAAAAAAATCTTTCTAATTGCATGTTTAAATCCACTAGTTCTCCTTATTAACTAGGATTATTAACATGGAGATAGCTTTCCAATAAGCAATCAGCTTGGTGTCATTTTTTTTACATGGGGGATAACTTCTCATCCTTCATGTTAAGATAATCTCATAGGGAGTATCCTGACGTTGAAATCCCTTTAGTTATAAACAAATCCTTGTTTAACACACTTGTGACAGTCCACATGTTTGGTGGTTTGCAGGTGGGGCTAATGTTGGTCAAGCAAAAGTTTGGTTGTTTGTTGCAGGTAGAGGCCTAGTAGGTAACATAGGACTGCTAGGGTAACTAAAGCCTGGCTGGTAGGTAACAAAGGAATACCAGAGGCAGATGTTGCCTCCACCCAGCAGAAGATATTGGCTGCTTTGGGATATAGTTCTTCATCTAGCAGGGAACTGTGGCTGCGGAAGGATGAAGACTGAGATAGCAAGCAGGGAACTTTTTTTGTCTGGGGGGAGAAGGTTTTGGACCCCTGGCGGATAATGTGGGCTTCCAGGGAGGGAAAGAGCTCTGAGGGCTCTACATACCCTGATACGCTTACAGGAGGTCTGTGAGCAAGCATCCTACCTAACAGACTGGTAAGGTGTCCTTGTTTATGTCCCTATGGGAGCTTTGGGGGAGAACCCAAAGTGAGCATTGGAGGGTATAGATTTGCTTGGAGGTGTCACCAAGGCGGTTTTCTTGGGGAAGCAGCTGAAGAACTTAGTGTGATCAGGCCTCTGGGAAGTAGAGCTGATTACTATGCAACTGAAAGCTCAAACTTAATCACCTGGGTGAGTAAAGACAACACATAGACATTGATCTATGGTTGAATGGCCTAAGTGGAGTGGCACTTGCAAGGGCCCAGTCAAACTCCAGTTCAATGTCAACTCATGCCTGGGTCTACAAGTTCTGGTAATGGGGACTGAGATAAAGAACCAAGGTGATTTACAGAATTAACAGAGAAGACTAGTGAGAGGGACTGTTTGATCACAGTGAAGGCTAGTTGACAGACTGCTGATTCATATTGAATTGTGGGAACCAAGATGGTTCCTAGTGAGGATAAGTTGAAGGGCTCAGAGATCATGATGCAGGAGTAGCTGGTCATGATAAAGGAGTAGCCAGAGGACTGATAAGCTGTTGAAAGACTGGAATGCGCTGTGTGTTGTCTAAGATGAACTGATTGCTGGTTAAGCTGAAGAGCTGGAATATGAGCTGACTGAAGGATCAGAAGATGATGATGAAGAACTGGTGGTCTGGAGGAATGAGCCAAGATTTTGCCAAATTGATTTGCTGAGGTGGTAAAATGTGGAATGTTTTGCCTTGGTTTAGTATTAAAATCAAGAAGGAATGTGAATAGAAGTGTGGGTAAGATATTTATTTATTAAGTTCCTAGGATAAATGAAGGTATGTTGCTATAAGAGCTGGATACAAAGTTGTTTTGGTAGGATGTTTTCCTTGGATTTTACAAGATTTGTAAATATATGGGGAAAACGTTGAAGAGGTCCAGAAAGAACAGTTCAAATAGTATTCTACTATTTAAATGGGTTTAGGTTGAATGCAGGGAAGACTGGTGCTGGAATAATGGACTGGTTAACACTTTGGTGCACAAAGAGTTGTTGCTTTGAGCAGTTTGAGCTGTTGAAATTATTTTCCTAGTTGGATCACGGTGGAGCTTCAGAAATGGTCTATTTCTGCGCTCTGCATTCATTGGTTGAGTTCTGGCAGGTTTCCTGATGAAAATGATTGGTTGGAAGCCAAAAGCTTAAAGTATAAGCAAGGAAATAGTGAATTAATACTTTAAGCTTTTGAGAAAGTAAGTATGTAAGCTTAAGTTATTATAGAAAAAAATGAGCAGCAATGGTTTAAGCTTTTGAGAAAGTAAGTATGTAAGCTTAAGTTATTATAGAAAAAAATGAGCAGCAATGGTTTAAGCTTTTGAAAAAAGTCATTTTGAAGGCAGAACTGTTGGGAAAAGGAAACTATAAGAAGGTAGCAAGCTGGAAAGTTACAGGGTCTTTTTGGAGGTCTTTCCTGGGCCTTTTGAGTTTCTGCCAAGAGATTTTGGAAGCCTTTTGATCACCAGCAGGAGCTTGATTAGACTGGTAAAAGTGGAATACCAAGGCCACTAAATATATACAGAGAGCTGAAGCCCAAGATAACAAAGCAGGAGCCCAAGAATAAGAAGCTGGATCCTAAGCGCGGCGCCAGAGTCCAACTTTAAGGTGCCAGAGTCCAAGTTTAAGGAGCAGGAGTCCAAGTCTAAGGAGCAGAAGTCCAAGACTAAGGTGCAGGAGTCCAAGAACAAGTACAAGGAGTCCAAGATATTGTTGGAGGACTCCAAGTATTGGCAAATCCATATTGCTTCCTTGACCCCCAGGCCATATACCAGAAGGTCTCTAAGGGGATCTTCCTTCTGAGAGTGAATAAAAGCCTATTTTGACCCCTATACATATTTCTGAGATACATTTTCCCTTACTAGAGAATGACAATCCCTTCCAGCTGGTCCCTGGCTACAATCCAGGACACACTTTGAGGACTGGTGGACAGGAACCCCACAACACTATTCTACATAGTTTGTCCAGGATTAGCTAATTCTATGTCACATTTTTATGTCAAAATACAAAGCTTTAGTCAGCCTCTTAAAGGTACTTTTATAAACAGTTCATACTTTTATTTATTTATTAAATATTAACCCTAATGCTTTGCATGGCTTAGTTTATAATCTTGCACCTTATTGGTAAGACAGTACAGTTGAGAAAAGAGTTAAAGGATAAAGGATGGGCTCAAAAGGATTGAAATTAGATATAGCTTTCACTCAAAATCAAAAAGACGTTAAAGACACAGCATATTAAAAATCTGGGTGTGTTTACTGTATAAAAGTAAAAAGGCTCCATGCAGGGAGTGAAGAGGGACAACTTTCAGGATACTGAATGTAATACAATGAGTCATTGGGAGGTGAAGGAGATGGAGCAGGCATGGCCCACCAGATGATGGGACCTAACTTTATCAAATATGAAAGGGTCTTTCTAGCCATGGCTCATGGCCCAGCTGCAGGCTAGGCATAGTCAATCAGTCCTGTGAGCGCCAGGTAAACCACTCCAAGAAATTGGCTGCTCTGGCCAGTTGAGCCAAAGATTGGTGGAGTGGGGAAAGTAGGCTTGGGAGTTAGAAGAGGGGATTTATTGAGACCAGGTAGGTAGAGGGATTATTGGACTTTCTGTTGGATATGAGGGGGTACACATTATGTTTTTGCTGTTGCAGGCTAGGTAATATGGATCTTTGAGAGCTCAGGTCTGGCGTATCACAGTAAATCTTCCAGAGCCCACTGTTCCTGGTTTGTGTTGGGATGATACTCAGTGAAGTGCCTAGGCCAAAGGGAGCGTCAGGTGGGTGGTAGTAGACAGGCGCTTCTGGGTCTCCAGATGGGGCTTGGTAATCTACTACTGATCAAGGATGTTGGTGCTTGAGTAGCTGCAGACAAAAGTATACAATGAACAGATACAGAGATAGGTCAGTGAACAAAGGTTCATAGCAAGATTTATTTGATAATAAAAATTCTAGTCTTCACAGAAGCTCTTTGGGCTTTATAGTTACTTTCCTGTGGGTACCTTTTTGTATTTTTCTAGGGTTATCTTGATGGAATAGCTGGGTATCTGAGGTTTCCATTGGTTGGCAGCCATACAGCTATCAATAGTATTGTCAGTCATAACTTTTTGGCCTGCCGCTGGCTTATCTCTGCCCATCTGGCCATTGGTTATCAAGGAAATGGTTGCAGTTGTCATGGAACATAACTGATCTGGTTGATATTTTGGGGTGGTATGCTAAGTATCAGTAGCTTGCTCTTGATTAAAAAAGGGTCCTCAATCAGGAAACAAAACTTACTAAATGGAGATGGGAGGTACATCTGGGCAGCTAGATTTAGCCTTCCTAGCATAACCTGGCCCCTAGGGGTTGAGTGTAGCTTTTAGGGCCTGGTGGCTCTGCCAGCCCAGGAACAGCAGGATGGTTCCTGCACCTAGGGTTTTGCTTTTTGAAGAAAAAACAGGTGGAGCTCCTGCCTGGTGGTGGGAGGTGGGTTCAACTCCTTTGGAAGAGGATATATTTTTTACCTTTGTAACACACCCTGATCTGCTTAGTTCCACCCCTGTGGTTGATCATGGGGATTTTAGATGTTCTGGATTGGAACATTATTGTTGGATTTAAGATCTATACTAGTTTATGTATTAAGTTGGGCTTGAATTGTGGGATTGCTTTTAGCCATGATCTGTTTATAATGCTGAAGTCATATGAGTGTCACAGATAAATTTATAAGATGGACCTTTCAAAAACTACTGTGTGCTAAGGTTATTTCTATATATTAACCCAATACAATTTATTTTTTAAACTTCCATAGTGATATTTATATTGTAAGTGTTCTAGTTTCATTATAAATAATAGGTTAGGCTTAAAAAGTGTTGGCATTGTCACTTTTACATTGTGTATTTGACTTAACAATTAAGTAAATATTTATTAGTAAGACTAAAGGGAAAGCTGGTTTAGAATGTAATTTTTATCAAGCTTGGTATTAGCCAGTGTCAAAATGGTCAAGATTTTGCCATGCTTTTTGGGGTTGCCCATCTGAGAGCCAAGAAAAATGGGGATTGTGCTCATGTGACTAGGGCTGTGTTGGCCCAAAAAAGGGACGCTTACAGCGTTTGCCAAAATTGTCCTGCCCTCCCTCCCTCAGATACATCTTTTGGATCCCCCTACGTTGGGGGAATACAATTTTTTTAAAAAAACCCTCAGAAGGCTTTCTTTTTTATTGACAAGCTGGATTCATATATATATTTAAAATATTTTTTTGAAATAAAGTATTATTTGAAATATTATTTTTAGTTTAAAAAATCTGGAAAACCCCCCTTTTGGGGTTATGTATGGAGAAAATTCTGTAAAAATTGTACCCTAGACAATTTTCTGGAATTGTCTCAGGATTTGAGACAGGTGGCTCCTGTTTAGAAAAAAAGCCACCATCTCAAATCCAACACATCCCTACATGCAACTAGCAAGTTTCTTGGGTTGAGTATATACTTCTGTGAAGTATAATAAACAAGATAAAGGGGAAATTTAAGAAGAGAATGATAATTTATTGGATATGAATATAGGATAATATAAAGGATCATGGAAAGCCACATACTGTCCATGTATGTCATGGGAGTTGTGGGGCTTATCTGAGTAATATTCCTCATAAGTCATGGGGCTTACTTAAGTTGTGTTCCGCTTAGGATATGGATTGTTTGATCCCTGTAATAGATGGTCAAATGATAGTGGTGCCACCAACTTAATGATTAGTTAGTGAGCCATTTGGTGACTCATTTGGTGAACTACTTGGGGCGTTAATTCCCCAAGAGGGAATTATTAAAGATGTTGCAACATCTCCTCCTGGGGTACTGAAAGGTGGAACCTGAGGATTTTCTTAAGGGTGTTGTGGATACAAGCTTGATACTGATCCATTTTGGCGTTGGGGACAGGGAGCCTGGAGTTGCGCTGGGCTGTTCTTGCTTTACATAGACAGAGGCAGTTGTGGTGAATGTGCTTTAGTTTGGTTCAAGCGCCAATTTTCTTGATGAGGTAAGTATTGTTGGGCTTGACTTCCATGATGATGCCTAGTCCATGTAACCCTGGTTCCAACATGTGCTGATCATGGTTGACAACCCAGATTTTGTCCCCAACCTGGAATCTTTCCTGTTAAAGTGGAATTGTCTCTCTTTCAACCCTTTTTTGTTCCATGTCTTCCAGGTCTCTTCTAGCACGCTGTACATTGGGATCACTGTTTTCTGGCACCTTTTTGGGCAGAGGTAATTTTGGTCCTGCAGCCGTACTAACAAGGGCAGGCTTTTGTCTGTAGACAAGTTCATAAGGGCTTTTGCCCGTGTTACAGTTGACTTGTGTTTTAAATACCATGAGTGCTGTTGGCAGCATGTTGACCCAGGCCTTTAGATTGTTAGCAGATAACTTACTGAGGGCATCTACAAGTAAGCTGTTTAGTTGTTCTACTTGTCAATTTGCTTGAGGGTAGTACAGGCTGGCTGTGCTGTCTTTTATTTTATTTTTGGCAAGGTAGATATTGGTGCCAATGGCCTTAAGTTTGGTGCCTCAATCTGTGATCAGAAGGTCAGATTTCCTGAACTTGGCTATGATTTCTTTCCCAATAAATTGTCTCACATTGTTGCCTTTGTGTTCTTTGGTGAGTTGTGCCACAGGCCATCTGATTGCATAGTTGATAGCTGTTATGATGTACTTTTTGCCCTTGTTTTCACCAGGTATTGGTCCCACAATATCCAGCAACCATACCTTGAAGGGTTGTGTGATGGATACAGGTACTACTGACTTAGGTGGTGCTTTGGTTTGGGCATACTTTTCACAGACTTTGCATTGTTCCAGTATCTCTATATATGATCCAGTATGTTAGGCCACCAGTAGTGTGTCTTGAGATATTTGTGCAAGTTTCTACTACAGGTGTGTCCCAGGTCTCTGTGATATTGGAGGATTGTGTTAATCTTTTGTGTTGATGGGTTGTAAGGCACAGTGTTACCATTTAGAAGTATTTGATGCAGGGTGCCATATAAGTTTTTGAACAGGTATTTGTTCTTAAGGACCTTCTCTTGGATGTCCATTGGGGTGCCAGGTGGGAACCCTTCCTGGAGATTCCCCATGATTAACATGTGCCATTCAGGGTTGCCATCAGCGCATAGAACCTGTTTACTGTATAGCCTTGATAGGGCGTCTGCAGCAAGCATTTAATTGCCTGGCTTATATTCAAGTTGCATTGGATATCCCTGTATGAGGTCCATCCATTCAGCTTGTATTCTCAATAAATGTTGTTGTGTCTTGAAGAATATCAACAATTTGTGGTTGGTGAGTACTTTGAACGTTTAGGCTCCTTCTAAATAACATTGCCACTTCATAAGATAGTGCACAATAGCTACCAACTCCTTATTATGTATGGGGTATCTTTGTTTGCCGTCAGATAACTTCCTTGACCTATATGCCACTAGGAGGAAGTCCTTTTCTGCCGTCTGGATACAGAGTACCCCTCCTATGGCGTAGTCAGATGCATTGGTTTCTAACTCTTATATTCTTCATAGTTTGGGTATTGGAGGATAGGGGCAGTGACCATACATTCTTTTAGTTGTCAGCAGTATTTTTTTTCAATGATGTTCATATGAATCTTGTTGTTTTTCCAGTGATTGCGGATAAAAAGCAGTCAAGGCGCCCCAGTAAGGGATCAATCTTCTTACATAGGCAACTATACCCAAGAATGTATAAAATTTGCTTTTATTGTGCAGTGCCAGCATATCAGTTATTACTCTTACTTTTCTGGGTTGGATTTGACCCTGTATTTGCTGATGATGTGACCAAGGAATGGAAGTTCCGCTGAGAAAAATTCACACTTTGACGGGTTTGCAATCAATTGGTTCTTCTCAAGGATGTGGAGGACCAGGTGGATGCCTTCCCAGTGTTGTTCCAGGTTGTGACTATAAATGATGATATTGTCCAGGTAGATAATTGCTTGTTTTCCAATGTGTTTCTTGAAAACTTTGTTCATGAAGGTCACAAAGGTCCTGGGAGCGTTTGTCATGCCAAAGTTGAGAACAACACATTCAAAGGATCTGTACTTAGTTCAAAATGTGGTCTTTGGAATATCTTCAGGTTTCACGCAAATATGGTGGTAACCTGATGTCAAATTGATTTTTGTGAAGATTTGGGACACCCAGGGCCTCCAAAAGGCCGTTAATTAGGGGCAGGGGATACCTGTTATTAATTGTGACCTTGTTGAGAACTCTGTAGTTGGTGAACAGGCAGAAGCCTTCTTCCTTCTTTGCCACAAAAAAGACAGCTGCACCAAAAGGTGACTTTGATGGTTGTATGAGTCCTTTTTCAAGCGCTTTGACAAGGTAAGCTTTTATGGTGTTGTCTTCTTGTGGTGTGAGACAGTAGATAGGTTGTGCTTTAGATAACCTTCCTTTGAGGTCAATTTTGTGTTTTATGCCACATTCAGGTGCCAATCCTGGCAGTGCTTCTTGTAAAACAGAGAGAAATTTGCTCACTAGCTGGTCTCATAATTGGTCTTCTCTATGTCAAGTTTCCGTATTCTTAAAGTGGATAACCTTGTATGTGCAGGTACTCTAATTGATTTTTGTTGTGAATGCCACCTTTCACCACATTTTTATTTTGCCTTCAATGAGTTATTTTGAGGACAATTATCTATCTTTTGCCTTTGCCCCTTGAAATGAGTCTATACCCAAACTGGTAAATACAATTGTTTGGTTTCCTGACTCTGCACAACTCACTTGCCCCACTCATGCTTGTGGTAAGTGATCCTACTGTTCATGTACTGTTTTGTGGTAAATATACACAGTATATATTCCATTTCCTATTCACCAATAAAAATTAAGTTCTATTCACATTTTGTCTTTGTGTCTCCACGTACTTTGGCGCCTCTCTAGCCATGTCTAGTAGATATTATTCAATCAAGGCCAAAAGGTAATTACATAGCTACCTGTCATCTAAATGAGACTTAGTACAAATCCAATCCTAAGGTTAGGATTTCCCATTGTGAATCTGTGCCGCACCTTAGATCACAACAAGAATGGTGCTCACTACAGGGGCTGTAAGCCCCTCAGTTATCCCTTTTGCATCCACGTTTTCAGGTCCTTTGCCTTCTCCTATACAAGAGCCAACTTCACCTGAAACTACCAGTCCTCCCATTGAAGAAGACATCATAGACCCACCTATTGTCCCTACTGTGCTGAACCTTGGAAATTGTCCCTGCCTAGCTGCTTACCCCATGGTTGCCCCTGAATTAGAACAAGTCATGGCAGTAGCCCTTGGGATAGCCTGTGACGGAGCCATTCCTTTCCTCCAAATGCAGTTCAGTCAAACAGAATACTACAAACTGATTATGGCTCTGCAATTTCCACAACATCTCCTTTCAGCAGCTGGCTCTGCTGAACATCTATTGTCTTCCTTTGTACAAACTGCCCTAGCCCACCATCAAATTATGTTAGGGCTACACGTTCAGGAGATTTCTTCTCTAAAGTTCTGTTACTCATCACTGGGACCAGTTTGCAGCCTACCAACCGTGGATCCACTCCCTGTTTTCCTTGGTATAAGACAATCAGCGCAACTCTGTCACCTCCCAGAACTTTTTGATTAATTCCATTGAACAAATACTATAGTTCATCCCTGAATACGTCAGGGAACATCTATATGAGTTTCACTAGTTGGAACAACCCTGGCAAACCCAAGTAGATTCCACCTTGAACGCCTATCTCACCAATTTCAAACAACTTGTAAAGCAGCTCAATGTGTTCAGAACTTATTCCTTTGAGCAACTGCAGTAGGTAGTGGAACTTGCTGCTAAGGGCCTTTGTGAGCTTAGTGAGGAATTTGATCAAGAAAGGGTTGTCACTTCCACCACTATTGCCAAGCTCCAGACTCAATTGAATGAATTATCTATGCCCAAGCCAAATGCTCTGCCTTCTCCTCCATCTTAAAATTTGGTGGGTAGAGAGCAAAGACTATGGGATGCCATTTGAGAGCTGCAAGCATCTACCCACAGTCAAGGTCACTCTACTAAAGCCCTCAACCTGATCCTCAGGTGCTTGCTTTGACAACTCAAGTTGCTGAGCTACAGCAGGAACTTGTTGCCCTACAAAAAATGGTGATAACTACTGCTAGTCCAGTTGGAGTTGTCAATGAAGATGGCTGCTGCCCTGGCCTGCCAGGAGCCACTCAAATCTAATGTGCTAGATAGTTGATTGCTCTAGCTAATGAGGTGGACCACTTGAAGCAAGACTGTACCAAGCTAGACAGGGACGTACAAGAAATGAGTGAATTGATCAACTCAGTCAATGACATATTTGCCGCTTGCCACTCAATGAGTCCTTCCATTACTTCTTGACTTGCTGAGCTCTCTACAGTAGTAACATCCAAGGCCAACGCTTGGATGTTACTGAGCAACAGACCACCCTAGCTAACAATACAGGTGCCTGCGCTGCTGAGACTCTGACAACCTTAAGGAAAGTGTTCAACAGCTATGGGCTAGATAACCCCCTCCAAATCTGAAGCAGAACTTTCCCTGCACATAAATGTACTCAATAGCAATAATGATGGCCCAACTCCTGAGGCACAATTCAAGCCTACCTTTAAACAAGTCTTTGATCCCAAACCCTTGACCATTACAGCTTTCCTAACTATCTATGAAACTACCATGAGAAGGGCCTCTGATGAGGTTAAGAAGGAAAAAATTCTAACCTGTCTACATCTGACCGCCAAGAGGTGGTGGTGCCTGAGCTGCCCACCATTGAGACTTGGGAAAATATGAAGCAGCTTCTGATTGATAAATTTGGTAGTGACCTTAGTTTAGAAGTGAAGAAGGACGCATTCATGCACACTGATTTCAAACCTAAAGAGACTCTAGCCAAATTTGCAGATAGATTCTACATGGAAGGACAGCAACTGATAAAAAGCAGATAATTAATGGCCCATGAAGCCTAAATGACTTGTGCTCAAGCCCTCAAGGTTAATCAGCTTCTGTGCCTCCATTTATAAGCCCATAAGGCCATGCTTTCCTCCATGAAGAGCATAGAAACGTTGTTGCAGTATATGCACCTTACTATTCTGGGGCAGTTGTGCAGGAGAATCGTGCCGCCTCTAACTCTGGTTTGTCTTTGTGTGGTCCTTGTATCCTCACCATGAGCTCACAGAATCCTCCTAGACGTCAAGGTTGCCACAACTGTGGCCAAATAGGTCATCATTCTTGAGTCTGCACCAATCCTTGGGTTGAAGGAGCTGATCCCAAGGAACAGGCGGGAAAAGAACAGTCGCCTAGAGGCAGAGACACTCTTGGTTGAAAATTCTTCCCAGTCTCCTTCAATCCCCCCTCCATATCCAATTCCAAGCCTGCTGGTACCGAGTCTCCTCCCATCCTGCTTTTGTTTCACAATATCTCTGATGACTCTGACATGAATGATTCAGATGTTAATGACCCTGATGCTTATGGGGATTCAGTTCTTGCTGTCCCCAAAACCATTACAGTCCCTTATAAGTTACGCTCTGGGAAAACTATAACAACTGTTAAACCTTTTTCTGAGGCCAAAGAGGCTGTCTCTTGCCCATAACTCACTCAAGAAAAGAGGTCTCCTGTGCTAGTAGAGTCATCAGAAAAGGCTGCTGAAGTTGCTGACGCTGTATTTAATAATGTGTCAGTTCTGCTTCCCCTCCAAACTGTCTACAAGGAGTTTCCAGGCTTGAGATGCATTATTGAAAAGTAGGACAAAGATTTAGCAGAAGCTCAAGACATCCTGACTGTCCTTCCACCCTTTGGTTGTACTACCACTTTTGTGGAAATATCCATCCAGAAGGTGAAAATTAAGGCCGTTTTAGATACTGGATCACCTGTTAATGTTGTCTCCTTGAAGCTTGTCAAAAACGCTCAAGCTCGCCCCCAAACTTAATTACCATCAGTTGTATGGTACAGCTGGGCTATCCATGACTTGCGCCATAGGGGCATATTCTGCTCTCCCCATGCGGCTTGACAAGTTTCTCTTAGCTGCACCTACTGTTGTCCTGGAGAATGAGAGCTATGATCTCCTAGTTGGTACCCAGTTTCTTAGGGAATATAATGGGATCATCAACTTAAAGGGGGTACCTCTCTATCCTGGGGTAAAAAGTCCCTCTGATCTTTGAGGAGCCAGTTAAAGTTCCCGGGAAGTGCCTTAAGACGTGTGCTTTAGAATACTCCACAGGTGTTTTCACTCTAAAATACCAAACCCACTCCTCTAACATGAAGTGTCCACCAATGGCTTGCCCTGCATCTGAGGGGATCCCTCTTCTGGATACTTACGCTATAACCATTCCCCCTGGCTCTCAAGCCATCTTGGACTCCCAAATATTGTATAAGCTACCTGAGCGTACATTCCTGGAACTGTATTCCCCTCCCTTGCTAGGTTGCAATGAGCCTTACCTCTGTCCTGGAATCCTGGTGTCTCCCATAAAGACCCTGTTCAATTGCTGGTAGCCAACCTAACTGCTCCCCCCATACATGTGTCTATAGGGCAGGTTGTTGGTTATGGCAAACTACTAAATGCTCCTGATGTCCTGTCACTTCATTCCTTTGGTATGTTCCAGGATTTCAACCTACTGGAAGACAAGCCCCAATTCCTATCCTTGTTTACTGCGCAAGCCATCCCACAACTATCTCTGGTCCAACAGAAGGAGGTGCTTGATTTGCTAGACCAGTTTTCAGATATCTTTGCCAAAGACAGCACTGACTATGGTCTAGCCAAAGACGTTATCCACCAGATCACTACTAGAGATGCCCCCCTTCTGTGATAAACCATATTGTCGCAGTCACGTGGAGAACGCTCAGGTGTCTAAAGAGCTCAAAAAACTGCTAGACGCTGGACTACTGGCCCCTTCCCAAAGTCTTTGGGCTTCCCCATTACTCATCTTGAAGATGAAGAATGGAGATCATTGTATTGTGATGGACCATTGACAATTGAACTCTTTAACCAAGAAGGATTCCTACCCTTTGGCGCGTATTGATGATGCTCTCCACTGTCTTCCAAGTTCTTCTCTTCAATGGACCTGGCATCTGGATACTGGCAAGTTGACCTTTTGCCTGAGGTTTGACAAAAGGCCGCGCTCATTACATCTGAAGGGCTGTTTGAGCCTACATGTATGCCACAGGGACTCTGCAATGCCCTGGCTACCTTCCAACAAGCCATGGACTCCATCCTTCATGACTTGAAGCTTTCATGTGTCTTAGTATACTTAGATGATATAACAGTTTTCAGCGCTACCTTTAAAGACCACCTGGTCATCTTAAAGAAGTATTCATAAAGATTTGAGAGGCTAGCCTCAAGCTGAAACCATCCAAGTGTGCTTTCTTCAAAGAGCATCTTGAATTCTTGGGCCATGAAGTAACCCAGATGGGAATTTGCCTAATGACAAAGAAGGTTGAAGCCATCAACAAAATGCTTCCACCCACCAACTTTCAAGAAGTACAAGTCTTTCTGGGTATGATGGGTTACTACGAGACAATTCATCCCTGACTTTGCCAATACTAGTGAACCTTTGGTCCAGTTGTTATTTAATGTCCCTTTCAAATAGACTGCTAGTCAGCAACAGGCCTTTGAGACCCTTAAGCAAAAACTCAAATAGGCTCCCATCCTAGTGTACCCTGACTACAATAAGGAGTTCATCTTATAAACTGATGCCAGCAACCTGGCTATTGGAGCCATCTTGGCTCAATTAGCTTATGAGGGTGTAGATCATCCTGTGGCTTATACTTCTTGTGTCCTGAACAAACATGAGAAGAACTACAGTGTTATAGAGAAAAAATTCCTTGCTGTGTTGCATGCAGTTAAGCAGTTTTGCCATTATGTGTATTGCACCCATTTTACGATGGTCACTGATCATGCCTCCCTTAAGTGGTTATAACAGCTTAAAGAGCCAGAAGGACAACTAGATAGATGGGCTCTCTGCCTGCAAGTCTACAACTTTACTGTGCTACATTGTCCCAGGATTCAACACCAGAACGCTGATGGCTTATCCAGAATGCCCATCCTTGCTCTATACCCTGCTGAGGCTGATCAACTTTATGAACTAATTGGGTATCCTTCTTCTTGGAAAAGCAAGAAGGAAGAAGTTTAATTAGCCCTGTTCAAACTATCTGAGGATACGCTTATTTGGGAAAATAAACTCTTCAAGAAAGTAAAAGACCAGTATCTGCCTTATGTACAGCCTAGTCTTTGCCTTTTGTTGGTGCTTAAAGCCCATAAAGAAACCGGGCATGGGGGCATAGCCAAGACCTTTGACTGGCTCCAGAAAAATTATTTCTGGGAAAACCTCCTCCTGCTGATTCCAGATGTCATAGCTAGTTGCAGCAACTGTCAGCTCCAGAGACCTTGAGCTGCCTCTCACAAGTTCAGGCTAATTCTCCTTCAATATGCCTTTCACACTGTCAGCATTGACGCTGTAGGGCCTCTTCCTCACTCCCTCTCTGGTTGTTGCTTTATCTTAATTGTGGTTGATCACTTCAGCAAGTGAGTAGAAGCTTGCCCTACTAAGGACATCACCACCAAGACAACTGCTGCCTTCCTGTTGCAAGATGTTTTCTACCGCCATGGCTGCCCTCAAGTGTACTATCTGACAATGGGACAAACTTTAACACTAAGTTAGTAACCTCTGTTGTTGAAGCCTTGTTGTCTCACCAGTCTTTCTCTGCCCCCTATAACCCTTCTACCAATGGGGCAGTTAAGCGTGCAAATTTGACACTAGTTTCTATCATGAGAAAACTCACTTACTCCAATACTGCAAACTGGGATCTATACATACCTGCTTCTTTCTTTGCCTATTGCCTTAGCAAACATTGCGTTGCCAGGTATTCCCCCTTTTCTATGCTATATGGGCATGAGGCCACCACTCCGTCACTCTTGGGGGCCCTACTCTTTTCTGATAAGGCTGTGAATTGTGACAACCATATCAAGGAGCTAGTCAATTACATAATTGACATACAGGCCACTGCTTATACATCTGTGTATAAGACCAAGATTCTTGAGCTCCCTCCCAATAATGCTGGCTGCGCTCCCCTGCCTGAGTTTGACAATGGGGACCATGTTCTCTAATATCAGCATAGAGTAGGAGGACGCGCTCACAAGATAGATACATTGTGGGTTGGCCCTCTAGAAGTGACCTTCAAGCAAGGTTCTGAGTACACCATGAAACTCCTCTCCAGTGGTCGCCTGTTTGCTTGAGTACATGCAAGTTTCTCCGCAAAAGTACTATCCTCCTAAGGCCAATCTAGAGGGGGGCAATGTTGTGAATGCCACCATTCACCATGTTTCACTTTTGCCTTTAATGGGTTATTTTGAGGACAAATATCTATCTTTTGCCTTTGCCCCTTGAAATGAGTCTATACCCAAACTGGGAAATACAATTGTTTGGTTTCCTGACTCTGCACAACTCACTTGCCCCACTCATGCTTGTGGCAAGTGATACTACCGTTCATGTACTGTTTTGTGGTAAATATACACAGTATATATTCCATTTCTTATTCACCAATAAAAATTAAGTTCTATTCACATTTTTGTCTTTGTGTCTCCATGTACTTTGGCGCCTCTCTAGCCACGTCTATCAAATATTATTCAATCAGGTTCACAAGGTAATTGCATAGCCTTCTCTGCCATTATAACCAAGACTTAGTACAAATTCAATCCTAAGGTTAGGATTTCCTATTGCGACTCTGTGCTACACCTCAGATCACAACAGTTTTGCTGGGGTTGGTTTCCTCTTCTGTTTGCATGATTTTCACAAACACACGGTCTCTCATAAGTGTATCAAGATGAGTTGGGTAATGTAAGAATAAAGTGGCAAGAAGAACTGTTTAAAGATAAATGATGAGGGTAAATCAAATAAATTGTCAACTGCTTTAAGAGTGCCAAGCCAAATTGGTAGGAGGGGCTGATTAATTTTGCGCCAAGGTTGGTATAGCAGAACATTGACATGAGCACAGAAATCAGGAACAGCATTTTGAGGGGTAAATCAGAAAAATACAACAGTTGCAAAGCCAAGTACAGGGAAGGCCACTGCACAGTGAGAGACTCCAGTCTAACATCAGGAAGGAAGTGATTAAACTATCAACAACTGGAACCAGAAGGCCCAAGTGGTCTAGCATAATGGGTTTTTGGAAAAATGGGATAATTTTATTTTTCTCAGTGATAATAAGCTATCTAGAAACAAGTTTCTAGAGTGGGATAGGGGATGTCTTAAGGTGCTTCAGGATGGGGGTGGTGGGGTTTGTCAGCATCTGATTGGTTGTCAAGAATATTTTCAGCAGTGAGAGGTCCTACATTGGAATTTACGTCAATGACGTCATAATTAGGAAAATTTGGGCAACCAGCGGGTCAAGCACTGCCATCTCCAAATAGCATATAACGCATAATTTTCTTGTCATAATTATTTGGATAAAAATAAGGCAGATCCAGATTTTCCAGGGCTATTTGAGAGACCCCAGCTTGGACCCATTTTTTTGTCAATAACAGCATTTAAGTTGTCTATTTCTCTCAAGGGTTTTGCGGTGGTTCTTTGCTGGTTTCTGGTTTTGTGAGGGCTCACTATCCCTTTAATTTGATTTTCTACTGTACCAGGTAAACATGGTGATGCACCTCCCCTTGCTGTATGGTGAGGGTAGCGCTATCCCAGTCAATATGAGGTTTGGTCTTTCTCATCCAATCCAGGCCAAGTATAACATCATACTTGGGGATTGGTATGATGGGGCTGCTGAGCGTGGTTTGTATGTCTCCATTTGGGTGCAGAAAGGTTTTGCCTCTTGTGTGACTGGTGTGCTTTGGTTGGCTGCCATGACAACTCTCTTGATGTTGCTTTGGGTGATAGGTAGTTTTATAAGGTCAGCAAATTTTTTGTTGACAAGAGATTGATCTGCTCTAGTGTCAAATTATGTGGTGTGCTGATATCTTCAAAAACAGAAAGGGTAAGTGAGGAGTTTATTTCCAGTTTGGGCGGCAAACAGTAGAGGGTTGCTGGAGGGTACTTGGATCATGGTGATTGAATTCACATCTTGGTCCTTGTACAAGTCTTGTAGGTTGTTGGAGGGCGGCTTGCCTAAGCACTTCCCTGAGCTTTCCCCCTTGTTGGTATCTTTGGTGCTTGCCTGGTTGGCTTGTGCAGTGTAATTTCCAGTCTGAGGATGGGTGTTGTTGGCTTGGTTGTTTTGCTTATTGGGCCAAGGATCCTTCTTGGCTGTAGGACTCTCCTTGCGCTTGTTAGTTGCATGTAGATTATCAGATTTTTAAGCTGCATGTTTTCCTTCCAAGAATATATCTTTGAGGTTCTTACAGTGGGTCATGTCAAACTGACGTCTAATGTGTGTGAAGAGGCCATTGTAGAAGTCTAAACATAGTCCAGGTTTGTAAAAGTTGATAGTGTCGGGAGCCTGGTCATGTAGGCTTTTGTATGCTGCAATGTAGTCCTTGATTGTTCCTGTCATTTTGAAGATTTGAAGTTCTGTCATGATCACCACATCAGAGTCCTTCATGGAGAACTTTTTGAGGAATGTGGTTTTGAACACTTCCCAGTTCTTCTTCTGGTTGGGGTGTTGGGCTAGCCACCTGCTTATGAAATGTGATGCAGTTCCTGTAACACAAAGGGCAATCTTACTGAACCAGAATCTGCGAGGGTAGTCTACTTGTGTAAATTTGCTTTGTGTGCTGTTGATCCAGAGGGAGGTGTTTTCCTGGTGTAACCCTGCAAACGTTCCAATTTCTGCTGAGTGTAGGTGTTGAAAAACGATACTGGATATCTCAGGCACCTGTGGCGCTGCAGAGGTTGGAGGCGGGTTCAGAAGTCTACAGGCATGGAGAAGGTTGTACTGTTCAGTGGGGACAAGGACGTCGTTGAAGATGGTGAAACCTGTAGGGATGTCTTGCCCTTCTTCATAGTCTCTCCAGCCTGCGGAGTGGGCCATTTGTTGGATCCTTTTCTTAGGAGGAATTTTTCCTTATAGTTGTGTAGGTGTGGATAGCCTACCTGTGCTACCACTGTTGAGTATATACTTCTGGGAAGTATAATGAACGAGATAAAGGGGAAATTTAAGAAGAGAATGATGCTTTATTGGATATGAATATAGGATAATATATAATATCATGGAAAGCCACATACTGTCCATGTACGTTATGGGAGTTGTGGGGCTTATCTTAGTAATGTTCCTCATAAGTCACAGGGCTAACTTAAGTTGTGTTCTGCTTAGGATATGGATTGTTTGATCCCCGTAGTGGATGGTCAAATGATAGTGGTGCCACTGACTTAATGATTAGTCAGTGATCCACTCAGTGACTCATTCAGTGAACTACTCAGGGCATTAATTCCCCAAGAGAGAGTAATCAAAGATGTTGCGACACTTGGTAGAATTGACTTCTCTGGTCAGCAGTGGCCATGCCAACATGGGTGCTGTTACTGCCCATCCTTGCCCTGTGCAGCAGGGCAGCTACATGATGGAACTATATAAGTTCTAGTTGAGGAAGTTATGGTTTATTGATGCTCAAGTTTTCCTGGAGCTGCAGGGCTTGACTTATCTGGGCTTTGCATTTTATCTGGTATCAACAGTCAGGTTGCTTGATTAGTTGATGTATTCAAGGTTGGGTGGCAGATTGGTTGCTTGATTAGAATTGACATTTTATTTTTGAAAGATTTCAATGTTTGACTTATTCTGGATTCTGATGTTAGTTTGGTATGAGGGGATACATGGTTTTACACGGCACTGGTGCACACTGAAATATGTCTTGGGTAAACCTACTGGTAATAGTTCAATATGGGTAAGTATTTATTTCCGTGTGAAGATCGCTTTATTATGTAGATGATGGTTTACCTATTGACTTATAGCTGTTTGAAAGAGGGGTTTAATTCAATTTAAGATGTGAAAAGCATGGGGGTTCTTCACCATTGCTGGTTTCCTTGTACAGGAAGTAAGAGTATAGGGTGCAGTTTGGGCTAGGGACCTTGAGCTGATAGCCTATAGTAGCGAGGATGTCAAGGGTGGCAGGGCCATAGGGTGCATAGTGCCAGTCAGGAGTGTTCAGGACACGGCTGGCTAGGCTGTGGCCTCTGGCAATAGCCGGTACCATCAGTTCATCCTGGGTTCCCATGTAGCCAAAGGCAAGGTGGGAAGTCCCATCTTGGTGATATAGTGAGATGTTATTGCCTTTTATTGAAAGAAAGACAAGGCGTCCAGGGCTTAAGACGTTTTTGACAAGGTCCTTGTACATTTGGCAGCGGTTAAGAGTATCAGGGGGTTCCAACGAGCGCACAGCGTTGGATATCGACTGATTCGTTAGGGGGTCATGGACGAATTCGTCGAAGCGGGAGGGGAAATGGTATAGAATAGGGGGAGGGTTAGTATTTATATGTTTGTAGAAAGCTTTTTGGGTTAAGAAAGTTCTAGAAAACAGTCCAAAGCCATGGGTGACTTCGTGAAACACGGCTACAAGAAGATCAGTTTGATTGTAAGAATGGGGGTGGGATAGTCGGAGGGGTAGTAAAAATCAAGGTCTGAGCCAAGCTCCAACACAAAGTCGGGTTGTTTAGGCGCATACAAGGGAGGTTCGGGATATGGGCCGACCAAGGCTTGAGGGTAGATAGTGACTTGGTTGTTTTCATCGTACACATAACTATTGGTTACATAAGTACTTGCTGTCAACTCAGCAGGGTGGCATCCTTGTTCATTGCATCTGCTAAAGTAATCAACTTTGATGGTAACTCGCTTCTTTAAAGCAATAATGTTTTCTAGGATTTCTGCTGCAAGCTTGAGACCGTGACGTGTCTTGGCTATTTTCTCAGGGGCTTTGAGGTTTGTGATGTTGCACTCAAAACGAATATTTCCACTTCTGCTCTCGATGATTTCTATCACCCCGTTGACCCGAGAGCTCTTCTCTAAAGCCCCTACCAACAAAACTACACATACTAACACACGAAGCATGTCAGGTGTGAAAACTGTGCTTCTTTTTTGTAGCCACACAGTGCTACTTATCTAATATCCAAATGCCTCTAAACATACAAACTGCTTCTAATCAAACCAGGGTTTGGATTTTTTGGAACAGAGAACATTACCATTTGCTCCATCAAGGATGTTTTGGATTTTTCATGCCAATCATGCTTGGGCAGCCAGCTTCTGGCTCTAGGTCCTGTTTCCAAAATATTCAAGTACATTAGAATACCACTTTATTTACATAGCATTTCAAACCATCCACGCTTTATCTGCATACCCATCAAATTCTGCTTTAGTCCATTTGTTTTGACATCATCCTCTTTTATAGTTCTAAAGCAAAAGTACAATCTTTGGGACAGCTCAAGTATAGCTTTTGAACGCTTTTGTCGCAACCTTAGCTATGGTGTGGTGATGTCTATTATACGCTTAACTCGATTACGACCTATGTATTACTAAAGACTAAGCTAAGACGTATCTCTACCTAGTGTGTATAATAAATGTATAGTTAATGTAATATTAATTCTTTATTTATTAATACAAGGGAAGACTTATATAGAGGATTTGTGATTAATCTTGAGCCACTGATCCTCTGATCAGACTTCACCTCAGATCATATTGATTCTCAGCCCATTAATTGGTATGATTGTTTGATGGGCTAAATAACCCTCTGAAGTTATGACCCGTTGGTCAACCAGACTAGTTGTTCATTCGAACTATAGGGCGATTTGACCCTTTGCACTAGAGTCTAATTGATGGGAGGTATTGACAACAGTAATGACTAGTTTATACTAACCACATTACGACAACTTTCTATGAACAATTCTTAGCGCAATAAGCCTGTTGAGATATCATACCTGTCCAACTTATTGGATCCCACTCAAGTTTCCAAATTTGAGTAAAGGATAGCTAAGCCTTTTAAAACCTGATTATATCAAAGATAAATAACCTTCACATTTACTATTGCACATTATATCACATAAACCAAGCTTATTTGATAACATATACACTTGCATTTTATAGGGCATCTAAAATACAATCAAATAACATAGTCTTTCTTGTGGCAATGGAGGCTTCAGCCATGCCACCACAAAGGTCTTGATAAGCCCAAACAAGGGTCCAGATCAGTGAAAGTAGGGCAGAGAAAGTGACTACTTGCATAAACACAGACTTATAATAAATTCTACATAGGGCAGATGAGATTGATGTAACCCAAAAATTTAAACCTAACCTCCCTCCCAACGCCAAAACTATTCCAGCACTTTTTTAAAGGGAAATACAATTTTATTTGGGGTTCAAGACAATGTTAACCATTCATCCACCATTCAAATTTTGAAAATCAAAGCATGGAACAGTGAAACCTAAATTCAATCAGGCCACAATCAATTGATCACCAGGGTTATGGGTTTAACCATCCCATCAAGGGTTTATAATGCCAGGTTTGCTTTCTAGAGGCCTACCGGCAACCGCCAGATTATACTCATTCCGCAAGTTGACTTACTATATGTTGACAATCAGAATTAAAAATACTTTAATGTCAACAGCATTGAAAAGTCAGAATTAAGTTTTAACTCATGCAGACTACTAAATGTCAACACTTTTTTAATAAGCAGAAACCTGTTTCCTGAAAATTTTACTTAATAAAAATTAAGCTTCAATATATTTTTTAGGGTAATGTGACAACATAGATTTTAAAAAGTTTATAAAAAGTTATACATGACAATTAAAAAATTTCATAAAAATACACTTTTATTTTATTTTACTATGAAATTAGCTATCTTTACTATAATAAATTTTTTCCCACTTATAAAAACAAAAAAATCCAATACACAAAAAGATACTACATAAAAAGTTACATATTATAGCAAAATATAACAATCAGAAACAGTAATATAAAGTTTTTTCTATATTAAAAACTACAAAAAACATATAAATTACTAGTAAAATACCAATATAGGCCATGTAATACAGTCTAAAGCATCAAACTATCAATAGAAAATCAATGATTTTATAAAAACAGTATCATAAATTATTAATGAGTTATTTAGCATAACTATTTATTTAAAAATATTATACTTAATATTTAAGAACTATATAAAAAATTAGGCAATACTCAATAAATTTAATTGAAAGCTAGACTGTAATCACCTGGTTGCCATTAAGAACTGTGGCAATCTTCTTGATGTATTCCCTAATCTCTGAAAGCTTATATTTGGCCTTGACAACGTCCTTGATCTTCTCTTGATACTGTTTCTCTTTGGTGGTTCTCTTCTTCTTGGATGGGTGGTTCTCAATATCTCTGATGGATGCAGCAGTCTTCCCCTGTTAAACTTTGAGGTGCTCGTAGAAGGTGTTGTATCTGGGCTTGATTCCAAAGGAGAACTTGATATGCTTATGCCAGCCCTCCAAAGATGAAGTCGTTTTTCATCTCATCCTTAAGAACTGCCTGGTAGCAGTTCCAGTTGGCTTTGGCTCTGGGCTTGCTCCAGCACTTAGTGACCTTACATCCAATCCACTGTGGTTTGTAATATTCAATGAAAGGGTAGAAGGCACCATCATGTTTCTTGGCATATGAATCCTGGCATAGGAGCTTGAAGGCTTGTCCAGCATGCTCTGGCTTTACAAAGGCTAGTGCTACAAACTGCTGAATTAAGAACTTGCACTTTTCTGATGTATCTAGACGGTGGAGCTTGCTGAGCTCAGGTAGACCATTTAGTTGCTTGTTGACATCCTGTCAATAATGGAAAAAACACCCCTGGACCTCTCCATCAAAGGTATTTACAAAGGCGTTATACTGGGCAGTTTCATAGTCCATGATTATAGTTGAGGGTCCAAGTGCTTTATCTTGAGCTTCTTTTTCTGCAGCAAGGGTGGCTTCATCCTTTTCATCATCATCTGGATTGGCTCTTTTGTTATGGCCAGGGTGACTTTTTTTATTACTGGGTAGGGCTTTGATGCCCTCCTGAAGGATTTTAAAGGCCATTGTATAGATCTCTTCTGTTGCCCCAGGAAGCAGAAAGTAGGCAAATGGGATCAACTTGCCTTCAATAAGGGAATTTACAACCCATAGTTGGTAAAAAAAGACGGGGACATACTGCAAAGGTATTGTCATATAACCAGGTCTCTGAATCTCTTAACTGCTCCAGGTTCTGTTGTGTAGCATAGCATATAATTCTTGCCTCTGCTGTAGGCCCATCATTATGTAAAAGGAATACCTCATCACCATTGAAAATCTTTAACTCCTCAGTCAAGACTAACTCTCCTTGGACCATGGCAGATTTCTTATGGGGGAATAGATCACGGCGTTTGTCACATATGTACTTCACTAACTGGTCGCGGTCAGGGATGAGCTTCAGGTTCTCATTACTTAGGTGTGTGATGCTTTAACTGCCAGATCAGAAGCCTTGACATCTTTGGAGACTGGGATCATTTGGTAGAGGTACCACTTTAGAAGCTTTTTGATAAGATTGATTGGAGCATTGTATGTGTACTCTCCTTTTTCACTTGTGACTTTATCCCATCCTTCTGTATTGATCCTGGCAGCACAGCTTCTATCTTCACATAAATAATTCTTGCTTCTTCCTTCCCTCTTCTGATTGTTGCAATTGAAAACATAGCCATCACAGACTAAACTTGCACCTCCTTTGATAGACATTAGAGGGAAACCCCAAGGGAACTTCTTTGGGAGCTTAAACTCTTCTTTGACGTTACATATATTGTGAACCTTTAGGGGATCCCACAGGCCAGTTGGTGCTTGATGATAGTCAGAAAGGTAATCATCAGGATCTTCTTTATTGATACTTGATGAGGAGGATGGAGGTGCATATTTGTTGGGCGGTGGAGGGGAATTATCTGGAGTTGGATTCTTGCGCTTCTTGGACTGGGATGAGCTTGATTCCTTGGGGCTTGATTCATTTGAGCTTGATTCATTTGAGCTTGATTCATTTGGGCTTGATTCATTTGGGCTTGACTGGGGTTCTGGAATCTTGGGTGTCTTCTTTCTTCTTTGCTTGTTTAGTGGAACCTCATCTCCTTATGATTGGTACCAGCTTGGAGAAGAGGAGGGGGCAGGGGAGGGCTCGTTGCTTTCAGGGTCTGGTGTTTGCTCCTTTGTCTTCTGTTTCTTTGAGGGCTCTTTGGCTGATTTTTTGTTGGGTAGGGACTTTGGGCCTTTTCAGAGGCTTTGGGTACTTTCTCGGTTGACTTGGGGTTATTTTGTGACTTCTTGGAAGATTTGTCCTACAATAATTAGAGTAAAGTTCATAAAGTAAGAATAATCATGTGAAACATGAATAAAATTAAATAACAATCACTTGTTTTAAATTTTATTATTAATTAAATAGTTTATAGAAGTATGGAAAGTAATTTTAGAGCTAGTTTATTAGTAAAGAATAGAAAAAACCCATGTTTTTAAAAAAAGTTGACATCTGGTAGTCACAATAGTCAAAAATATTTAATTTAGTTTTTCAGCATAAAAAACGCTTTAATTTTGACGTCGACATACTGACAGTCAGCATTAAAGTAGAAAACACTATGTAAATCACTTATAAAGCTTGGTTAATATTTTCCAGAGTTGGTTTTTTAAGTCCAAAATTGATTATTTTTAAATTTTAAAAAATTAAAGATTTGCATATGTAACTTATGAAAACTAAATAATAGGAATTGTAGAGGGAAGTCTAAAGTACAGCCCTGGGTACTTTGGCTTGAATTACCATACCATTGTATTTGTGCTTTTTTGTTAAGCGGCAGTGTTTTACTAATAAACAAGTGAAGGTGTCAACATTCAGGCAGTCAGTGTTCTTTTATAATAACTCTTCTATTAAATCTTGCTTAAATTATGTCACTTTGTTTGCTTAGCCAAACCCCTTTGTTGCAATTTAGGTAACACATTGATTTGACACAAAGTCAACATTATAATTACATATATAATTTCTAGTTTTAACATATGCGTTTTGGCTTAAGTGGACTTCCAGAAATAAGCTATAGTTCATCCAGTGAGTTTAAAATAACAGTAAATATCTAAATAATACAAAGAATGCTCTGAAAGTTGGCATATGTCTTTGTTCAATGCTTATCTTATTATTTATTTAATAAAACCAGTAGTATAAAATATAAAAAATAGTTATTTTTAGAATATTGTGTATTTTATTAAGAAACTCATGGATTCTTATTTGGGGTCAACATCCAGATATTACTTACTGTAGTTGACCTTAATGTAAAAGTACAAAGAAATAAAATTTTCATAGTAAATTATATTAGTTTTTTGGCTTAAAACTAAGCCTTTGTTTAAATGGTGTCAACATTATGCCTGCTCCTTTTTAATTTTGCAATTCTTTTGAAATTCACTATGAAAAATTAGCTTAGTTTTGGAAATGCCCAATTCTGACAGATTAATACAAAATAATGTTGACTTACTGAATGTTGAAAATTGTTGACATTCATTAAGTCAACTTGCAGAATGAGTTAATTCTGGCGGTTGCCTAGCCAATCAGGCTTCAGCTCCCCTGGCCCAGTGCCCCAAACGCAGAATAATTACTGCCCAAATTCTTCAGAAAATTGTGGCACTGAAACTGCAGGGTCTGTCCTGGGAACAGATTGCTAGCCAATTGCAATTTACCCAAGCCACCATAATGCGGGAGTTCAACAATCTAATGAACAGGGAGAACTTAGTTGGGACAGCCCAGAAGCACAAGAAGGCCCCCAAGTCCCAAATCAACAAGTCATACCCAATTATTCTTGATCTCTTAAAGTGGGACCCCAGCTTCCCTTGACCCAGGTCTGGAAGCAACTTGCGCATCATGGCATTTGGGTGTCTGAGCGCATGGGGCAGCTCTGGATGTATGAAAAGGTGGCATCATTCCGTGTGCTGACCAATGTTGCTGGCAACCAATGGGATGGCGGTGAGGATTCCCCTTATGATCAGGCAATCAAATCCACCCTGGTCCAATGCCTGACAAGTTTGTCAGATGACATCATGTTTGTCTTTTACTACAAGTTATTAACTGCTTTTGAAAATTTTGGTGAGCAGGGAAAAGCCGCTGTCAAGAATATAAGAAAGAAGGTCAAGAAGGGGATGTTTATTGGTGCATTTCTGGCTGTTTTAGCCAAGAGTTTTGTCTACTATCAGAAAAAACCAGATTTCACTAATGGCTACAAGTACAGCCAAATCCTTGATGAATTGCTTGACTCCTGGAATAGCTTGAATTCCATTCACTGAGGTTTCTTGAGCCACCAGATGGAGGGTAGCTCCACCACCCTTGAGGCCATCCAGGGACGCAGGCACCAGGCCTCAGTCTACCCTGCCAGCCATGCATACATCCATCTGGCAGATGTTGTATTCTTCAACATTGGAGACACAGTACAGGAGCGCCACCCTCAGGCTTTCAACAACCTCTATCTTGGGGTCCTTGACCACAATTCTCTCTTTGGTTGCCAAATGGTGGCCAACTTGTTTGCCCAAATTGTCTTCAATGTGAATATTGCAACCAATCACAGAAAGACAAGTGCCTCCCACCCCGTGCCACAACCACTTATCAACCCATCCAGCCAGTTACAGACAAGGAATATAATGAGCATTATATGGCAGCCATCATGCGCAATCCTCTTACCCATACCCCTGCCACCACTACCTCCCACCTGCCAGCACCATCCACCCAATCACAGACCCCCCAGGAAAGCACTGGCTCTACGCCTTCCTTCCTGCACTATTCTGTCTACCAGGCATCTCTCTTCCCCTCCCCCTATAAACTCCCTGTCACCAATTTTTTTTATTTATATTGTCTTTATTTTTGAATTTCAATTGTTCACGTTCTCTTTGTTTATAGTTGGTTTTATTCTTTATGTTCAGCTTATTCTATAAAATCATATATTTACTATGCTGTGTATCTAGATCCAGAGCACAGTTATTTTTAGCACTTAAAAACAGCCTCTTGTGAAAATATTAACAATAATTTGGTGATCATCTAAATTTGAATTATAAATTATGGTTAGTTATGCTTAGATAAAGTTGTTACTAATTCAAATTCAAAACCTTAATGATAAACTTTAAACCAATCAGGAGCCAAGTAATAAAGTGATTGTTATGTTGCAAAATCTTTGGTTACTCCCTCTCAGGGAATTAAAGCCCTGAGTAGATCACCAAATGAGTCACTGAATGGTTCACCAACCAATCAGTAAATCTGTGGCACTACTATCAGTCAGCCATCTATTATGGGGATCATATAACCCAGATCCTAAATGGAACACAACTTGAATAAGCCTTGTGACCTAAGAGTAACACTAATCAGATAAGCCCCATGACCCCCATGACGTACATGGACAGCATGTGGCTTGTCTTGATACTATATATTCTTCTATATTCATATCCAATAAAGTATCATTCTCTTCTTAAAATCTTCCCCTTTATCTCATTTATTATACTTCCTAGAAGTATAATCTTGACAGTGGTAGCACAGGTAGGCTATCCATACCTACCTAACTCAAAGGGAAAATTCCTCCTAAGAAAAAGACCCAAACAATGGCACTCCCTACCAGCTGGAGAGACTACAAAGAAGGACAAGACATCCCTGTAGGCCTTGTCATCTACAACAACATTCTTGTGCCCATTGAAAAATACAATGCTCTCAAAGCCTGCAGACTGTTATCCATAGCCCCAAACATAACAGAGCCATAACAGCCTGAAATACCTACATTGTATTGCAACGTCTATGTTCAGCAGAAATGGGACCTTTGCAGGGTTTTCACTGGGAAAACGCCAACCTCTGGATCAACAGCACACAAAGCAAGTTCACACAAGTAGGCTATCCCTGTAGACTCTGGGCCAGCAAAGTCTCCCTCTGTGTCACAGGAACTGCTTCACGTTTTGTAACCAAATGGCTAGCCCAACACCCTGACCAGAAGGAGAATTGGGAAATGTTAAAGGCTGCATTCCTCAAAAAGTTTGCCATGAAGGATTCCAATGTGGTGATAATGACAGAAATTTGAACCTTCAAAATGACAGGAACAATTGAGGACTATATTGCAGTGAATGAAGGCTTCTGCACGCAAGCCCACAGTACCATCAAATTTGACAAGCCAGGGCCTCAGTTGGACTTCTACAACAACCTCCCCACACATATTCAACGTCAGTTAGACATGACCTGCTGCAAGAACCTCAAAGATTTATTCTTGGAAGGAAAATACACAGCTCAGAAATCTGATAATCCACACACAACAAACAGGATAAAGGAAAGCCCCACAGCAAAGAAGGACCCTTGCCCCAATAAGCAGAATATCTGAGCCAACAACTCTCATCCTTGAAACAGGAACCGTACAGTTCAGGCTAACCAAGCAAGTACTGAAGACACCAACAAGGAGGGAAAAGCTCAGGGGAGTGCTTAGGCAAGCCACCCTCCCCCAACTCACAAGACTTGTATAGGGACTGTGGTGATCCACATGTGTGCTGTTTTGCAGGCGAGGGTTGATTTGGCTTCAAATAAAGACAATATGCTTAAGAGTGACAATGTGTGGATAGTTGATGAAGCTGTAAGCTATTAGGTAACATAGGGCTACTAGGGGTAAGTAGGGGGAGCCTAGTAGGTAACATGGTCTACTAGGATAAGTAGGGGCCTGCCTGGTAGGTAACAAATGACTACCAGAGGCAGATGTTGCCTTCACCCAGAAGAAGATATTGGCTGCTTTGGGATATAGTTCTTCACTTAGCAGGGAATTGTGGTTGCAGAAGGGTGAAGACTGAGATAGCAAGCAGTGAACTTTGTCTGTCTGGGGGGAGTAGGTTTTGGACCCCTGGCAGATAACACAGGCTACCAGGGAGGGGAAGAGCTCTGAGGGCTCTACATACCCTGATACCCTTACAGGAGGTCTGTGAGCAAGCATCCTACCTGACAGACTGGTAGGGTGTCCTTGTTTATGCCCCTATGGGAGCTTTGGGGGGAACCCAAAGTGAGCATTGGAGGGCTTAGTTTTGCTTGGAGGTGTCACCAAGGCAGTTTGCTTAGGGAAGCAAGCTGCAGAACTTGGTGTGATCAGGCCTCTGGGAAGTAGAGCTGATTACTCTGCAACTGAAAGCCCAGACTTAATCACCTGGGTGAGTAAAAACAACGCATAGACATTGATCTATGGTTGAATGGCCTAAGTGGAGTGCCACTTGCAAGGGCCCAGTCAAACGCCAGTTCAATGTAGACTCATGCCTGATTCTACAAGTTCTGGTAACGGGGACTGAGATAAAGAACCAATGTGGTTCATGAAACTAACAGAGAATACTAGTGAGAGGGACTGTTTGATCACAGTGAAGACTAGTTGAAGAACTTTTAATTCATATTGAATTGTGGGAACCAATATGGTTCATTGTGCAGAGGGAACTAAGGAGGTTCCTAGTAATGATTTGTTGAGGGACTGGTTGAGAATAAGTTGAAGGACCAGAAGATTATGATGCAGGACTAGCTGATCATGATGCAGGATGGCCAAAGGACCAGAAGTTTGTGTTTCAGGACTGAAGAGCTAAGAAGATGTGAGTGCAGGACCAGGAGATAACATGAAGGAACTAGCCAGACTGGATACAGAGGCTGGAAGAACTGATTTTAGTGTCTTTTGAGAGGAAAATATAAAAAAGAAGCAGTTAAATAATAATTAAATACTGCCTGATTATGATTAAAAAAGGAGTTAATATCATATAATTAAAAAGACAGAGGATGAAAAATGATCTACAGTTTTTTAAAACTGTAAATTTATTTAAAAAGGAGAATTGAGGAAGAAGGGAGCTAGAAAGAGGCCAGAAATAGAACATAGAAACTGTGAGGGCAAAAGAGCAAATTTTGCCAAGAACAACTAGGAGAGGCAAAAGGACAAGCAGCAAGCGGGTTCAAAGTTGCAAAACGTTGAGAAAACACAGAGAAACGTTGTAAAATTGAGGGATCAAAATTTGCCTAAGTAAAACATATGTGGAAGCGCTCAAGATTTGCTGGGGAAACGTGACAAGAATCACAGTATAACCGTTTGAAACACGGAGCAGTTGTTTACCCAGAGCAAGACAGCCTTGGGTTTGAACCAGGGTCAAGAGTAAGTCATCTGGGGAAACCTTTTTGGCAAAACCGTTGAACTGAGGTGTATGATTGGCTGCAAGCCAGAGTCTATTTGATCAATGTTTTAAGGGCTTTAACTTAAGAGTTAAAGACTAAAAAATAAGGAGTAGAAGCAGAAAATTCAGGGCTTTTATTGGATGAAGTAAGTTTTAAAGTTTAATATATTATAGGAGAAGAAAAACTGGATAGTTTAAGCTTTTGAAAACCATAGTTCTAAGAGAGATTTTTGGTCTGAAACAAGGGGCTATAAAAGGGAGAGCTATCTGAGACTCTTCAGGGACTGTATCAAGTGGATTACAAAGGCCACAAGAGCTACAGAAGGAGCCAAAGACCAAGAGAAGGAAGCCTGAGCTGAAACAGAGCGCAGGAGCCCAAGACCAAGGAGCCAAAGCCAAAGAACAAGTACAAGGAGTCCAAGAGATTGTTAAAGGACTCCAAGTACTGGCACAAACCCTCATTGTTCCCTATCCTAAGGCCATATATCAGAAGGTTTCTAAGGGGATCTTCTTTATAACTGTGAATAAAAAGCCTATTACAACCCCTACCCAAATTTCCCGTGATAAAAGGATATAAGCTATATGAGTAGATTACCCCACATCTTCTACCCTAGCCCAGGGGACAAAGAATCCTATTGCTTAGGTTGCAGAAAATTTGCCTCTAGTAAGTCTCCCCAGGAGGAGTGGGAAAAGGTGAATAGGCATCTTGAAATGACAGATAGAGGAAGGGAGTTTATTGGGGGAGAGTTTGCTAGACTATTACAGGATTGGTATTGGCCTACAGAAGGGCTAGCACCTGCTGAAATACAAGTGTATGATGGAGACGCTTGCCTGGTAATTGGGAAGGTACTTGAAGAGTTTGCTCTTATGCAGGCCAAATATAAGCTCCTAACCAACCACTCACCACTGTTGGAGAATGACAACTCCTCCAAGCTGGTCCCTGGCTATGAACCAGGACACTTTGGGGACTGGTAACCAGGAACTCCACAGGGACCAAGATGTGGACTCAATCACCATGATCCAAGTATACTCCAGAAATCCTCTACTGTTTGCTGCCCAAACAGGAAATAAACTCCTCACTCACCCTTTCTGTTTTTACAGGTATCAAGATACAGCATTGTTTGACACTGGAGCAGACCAATCTCTTGTTGACAAGAAATTTGACAAACTCATGAAACTACCAACAATCCTAAAAAAATCAAGAGAATTATCATGGCAGACAACAGGAGCACACCAGTCAACAGAGAAGCAAAACCTTTCTGCGCCCAAATTGGAGATATGCAAACAACACTTAGCAGTCCTATCATAACAACTCCCAAATATGATATTATACTTGGCCTTTATTAGATGAGAAAGACCAAACCTCACATTGACTGGGACAGCGCAACCCTCACCATACAATGAGGCAAAGTACACCACCATGTTTACCCAACACGTCTTGACATGCTTATGAGGGATCATGTATTTGTGAAAATCATGGAAACAGAAGAGGAAACTGACCCCAGGAAGATCAATTAAAACATATGCATGTAGAGATTATCCATTTTAAGAATATGGAGACCATACATGAAAAGAATGTTGCAACTCAGTTTCTAGACTTGCCTGCTAATGTATCTTACAATACACAGGGGGTGCTCAATGAGCCGCCCCTTGACATATCTAACGTTATGGATTAATCTGATGGCAATATCAAATGGCAGGTACTTCATCCTAATTAGGAGCGCTGCCAATTTGACTTGCTGATTCTTGCATGAGTTATTCCTCAGCTCCAAACCTTACATGGAACTTCCCACTATGCCACCCCCTGTGGCTTTGTGGCTTTTCCCATATAGTATATTACTCACAATATTCTACAATAAACAATACCTTATTCTTATTATTCTGTCCTTTCTATTGGAATGTTGTCTTCCCCAATTCCAAATACTGAATCCTCATTGGTTCAGTTGCAACACCAAGAAGACAACACTCTGAAATCCTATTTGGACAAAGCACTTGAAAAAGGACTCATACAACCATCAAAGTCACCTTTTGGTTCTGCTGTCTTCTTTGTGGCAAAGAAAGATGGATGACTCTGCCTGGTCACCAACCACAGAGCACTCAATGAGGTCACAATCAAGAACAAATATCCCCTGCCCCTAATTGACGACCTTTTTGACACACTGGGGGGTCCCAAATCTTCACAAAAATTGATTTGATAGCAGGTTACCACCAAATTTGCGTGAAACCTGAAGACATTCCAAAGACCGCATTTAGAACTAAATACAGATCCTTTGAATGTGTTGTCCTCAATTTTGGCATGACAAATGCTCCCAGTACTTTTGTGACCTTCATGAACAAAGTTTTTAAGGAACTATTGGAAAACAAGCAATCATCTACCTGGACAACATCATCATTTACAGTCCCAACCTGGAACAACACTGGCGAGACGTCCGCCTGGTCCTCTGCACCCTTGAAGAAAGCCAATTGGTCGCAAAACCGTCAAAGTGTGAACTCTTCTTGACAGAACTTCTATTCCTTGGCCACATTATCAGCAAGGACAGAATCAAACCAGACCCAGACAAGATACACGCCATAACTGAGATGCCAGCTCCAAGAAATAATAGTAAACTCTGCACCTTCCTTGGAATGATAGCATACACAAGAAGATTCATCCCTGATTGGGGTGCCCTAACAGCCCCCTGTCTGCCATCACGGGCAAAACAATCAAGTTTGTCTTGACACCGCTATGTGATCAGCACTTCTGCCAACTGAAGGAAGCATGGTCACCACTATATCCTCCAATACCCAAATTGTGAGGGAATCTATGAGCTAGAAACCAATGCTTCTGATTATGCCATAGGAGGAGTACTTTGTATCCAAATGGCAGAAAATGACTTCCTCCCTGTGGTGTACAAGTCAAGGAAGCTGTCTGATAGCAAACAAAGATTCCCCATATACAATAAAGAACTAGTAGTCATTGAAACTGTCTCATGAAATGGCAATGTTATCTATAAGGAGCCCAAACGTTCAAGGTACTCACCAACCAAAAGTCATTAATATTCTTTAAGACACAACAGCACTTTTCAAGAAGGCAAGCCAAGTGGATGAGTCTCATACAGAGATACCTCATGCAAATCATAACAAGTCAGCTAAGGAAATGCTTACCGCAGATGCCCTTTCAAGGTTATACAGTAATAACAACCTATGCACTGATGGGGAACCTGACTGGCCCATGCTCATCATGGGGAATCTCCAAGAATAGTTCCCACCTGGCACCCCAATGGACATCCAATAGAAGATCATTAAGAACAAACATCTGTTCAAAAGCATAAATGGTACTCTGCACCAAAAACTTCCAAATGGTGACACAATACCTTACGCCCTGTCAACGCAAAAGATTGACACAATCTTCCAATATCACAGAGACCTGGGACACACCTGTAGCAGAAACTTGCACAAATATCTCAAGACACGCTACTGGTGGCCCAACATGATAGATGATATCAAATAGGTACTGAAACAATGTGAGGTCTGTGAAAAGTACCCCAAACCAAAGCACCGCCTAAGTCATTAGTATCTGTATCCATCATACAACCTTTCAAAGTATGGTTGATGGATATTGTGGGACAAAAGCCTGGCAAGAACAAAGGCAAGAAGTATATCATAACAGCTATCAACTAGCAACCAGGTGGCTTGTGGCACAAGTCACCAAAGAACATAAAGGCAATAATGTGAGACAATTTATTGGGAAAGAAATCATGGCCAAGTTCTGGAAACCTGACCTTCTGATCACAGATGGAGGCACCAAACTTAAGGCCATTGACACCAACTTCTACCTTGCCAAAAATAAAATAAAAGACAGCACAGCTAGCCTGTATCACCCACAAGAAAATGGACAAGTAGAACTACTAAACTGCTTGCTCTTAGAAGCCCTCAGTAAGTTATCTGCTAACAATTCAAAGGTCTGGTTCAACATGCTGCCAACAGCACTCATGTTCTGTAGAACACAAGTCAACTGTAACACGGGCAAAAGCCCTTATGAACTTGTCTACGGATAAAGCCCACTCTTGTTAGTACAACTGCAGGAACACAATTACCTCTGCCCAAAAAGGTGCCAGACAACAGTGACCCCAGCGTACAGAGTGCTAAAAGAAACCAGGAAGACATGGAACAAAAAAGAGTTGAAAGAGAAGCAATCCCACTAGAGCAGGAAAGATTCCAAGTTGGGGACAAAATCTGGGTTTTCAACCACAATCATCATAAGTTGGAACCAGGTTTACATGGACCAGGCATTGTCATGGAAGTCAAGCCCAACAATACCTACCTTGTCAAAGGAATTGATCCCAAACTGAACTAAAGTGTATGCACCACAACCAACTCTGCCTATGTAAAGCAAAGACAGCCCAGCAAAATTCCAGACTCCCTTTTCCCAACACCAAACTGGATCAATACCAAGCCTGCATACCCAACACTCTAAGGAAAATTCCCAAGGCTCTGCCTTCCAGCACCCCAGGGGGAGATGTTGCAACATCTTTGATTACTCCCTCTTGGGGAATTAACACCCTGAGTAGATCACCAAATGAGTCACTGAATGGCTCACTGACCAACCAGTAAATTGGTGGCACTACTATCAGTCCACAGGTCTATTATGGGAATAAAATAATCAAGATCCTAAATAGAACACAACTTGAATACGCCTTGTGACCTAAGAGGAACATTACTCAGATAAGCCCCATGAACTCCATGACGTACATGGACAACATGTGGCTTGTCATGATATTATATATTATCCTATATTCATATCCAACAAAGTATCATTCTCTTCTTGATTTCCCCCTTTATCTTGTTTATTATAGTTCCCAGAAATATACATACAACAGTTGTGACATAAAGGGTCACCCAATAACTCTTTGATGCATGTGCACTAATTAATATGATTGGCTGGTTGTTTTCTATTGAGCGCTATTGCCACTGTGGAAAGTTGTTGATGAACTAGTGCTAACCCAGCAGCTTATTGGGCACTAGTCTACCAACAATTTGCCACAGCAACAATGGCGTACAATGGCAAAACATCCAGCCAATCATATTAATTAGCGCACATGCATCAAAGAATTATTGAATGACCCTTTATGTCACAACAATCACTTTATCACTCAGCTCCTGATTGGCTTAAATTTTATCATTAAGGTTTTGAATTTGGATCAGTAACACTTTATCTAAAAACAGTTAACAATATAATTTTCTAATTCAAATTTAGCTGATCACCAAATTGTTGTTAATATTTTCACAAGGGGCTATGTCAGGCACCAAAAATAATATGGTAATCAAGGAAACAATGCCAACACAAAGCAAACAACACATATTGAGATGAGCGTAAAACATATACAAAATGGATAAAAAGATGGGATAGTGTAGTAGATGGGAAAACAAAAAAGAATAAACAAAGAGGCAACAGTATCAAAATAATACAGAATTTATTGGGGAAAAAGCTATAAAAACATATGGAAAGGTTAGTAAAAAATCAAATGAGAGAACTCAAAAAACTACTCAAAGACCTTGACTTGGCAATTGCCAAAATCAAGGACATTGACCGCAAGGTCAAAGCCAAAGTTAAGTCTGCCGTCTTCACTGGGGACAAAATCAACAAGGTGTCCACAAAGGCACTAATGTCAAAAATGCCAGACACCCCAGAGAAGACAATTGAGCACTTACTAAATATTCAAAAAACTGTGGTTGAGGGCCTGCAATTTAAGACTTACAATCTTTCTGCGCCATCTGTCTGGATCAACAACCCTGAGATGTATGCCCACCTCAAACCTGAAAAGCGCACAAGAAAAGAGGATACAGAATAGCCTGTCCAACTGCTTGCTCCAAGAATGGCCAACCTGGCATAGGCTGCAGGCAAGGAGGAAATACGCAAAGGTAACCTAAAAAACAAAATTAATAAAAATCCAAAATTATTACCTTTTTTTAGGAAACATAGACAGTGAAATCCGTTGATTCTTGGTCCTCTTTTTCCCTGCCACATTCTACGCCAACTACACCAATCATTTGGCTAGGCACCTGTTTCTGTCTTCCCCTGTTTTTCAGGAGCTTGAGGATCAAATCACTGGCACCTTCCCAATGACAAGAGATGCGCTAGCTGGGATAACACATGCCAAGGGGGCATCCAAGTGGGCAGTTACTGCCTACAAGGATGCCCAGCTGGTCTGCCTGGACCTGGCATCCCTCAGTGGAGTTTACTATGTAAATTCCATTGAGCTTGTTTGGGACGTCCTGGAAAGGCTCTCATTTAAAAACATACTGGAGATGGGCCAGACCCATGCGGCTGCTTGCTTTTGCTTCCCCGTGGAGCGCACACTCTCTTACCTGCTGGAGAACTTTGGGCGTGTGGTTGGAAAATTGGCTGTTGCAGATGCAACAGCTATTAAGAAGCCAAAATTCTCCTTGCCAACTTCAGGCTGGCCTGAAGCGCTGATGAGACGGGGGTCCTGGCAGCCATGGAGCTGACCTTTGCAAAGACCAAGCACAAGAAGAAGATTAGTACCTTGTATAATAAACTCTGTGAGTTTACAGAAGCTTTTGATGGATAAAGGCTTCATCTGGTGGTTTACCTTGGGTATCTCTTTTACTTCGGGATGAGTGCATCTGTAGAGGACCTTGACGGGGTCCTCCTAGGGATTGACAAGGTCAGGCTCTCCCTGGATGGGAAGAAGATCCCCCCTGGATACAATTTGGTAGATCACATCATCCAGGACGCCCTGGTCCTGGCTGTGATATACAGGTTTGCAGCCCCGCCCAAAAAGCTTCTCCTGAACTCCCACCTGGCCATACTGCCTTTCACCAGCAGGCGGAAATATTTCAACCAGGGTGTATCCACTGTCTACGGTGTGGCAGTGGAGGTTGTGCGCCACCTTCATTGCTGGGTGGGTACATACCAACAAACCCACTACAGGTGCACCCAATAAAAACCTTGTTCCTCAATATGATTCTTCACTTTTAAATTTTACTTTCTAAAATAATTAATTTTTATAACTCTTATTTTAGCAAACACTGTATTAAAAAAAATCCCAGTAAATGTCATCATATACCCATAAATATATTTACTTTAATAAAATTTACTTCTAAAGTGTACAATTTACATTTAACTTTTTTTAAATTCCTTTTTATATTTATTTGACAAGAGTGATATAAATCTATACAATTAATCTGATATCAAGGGTTTGGGATAGCACCAGATACCATAATAAAATAATTTAACATAAATAAATAAATTACAATCCTTCATTGCCAGTCCAGCCAAATGTGATTGTATGCTTGAAAGTTTCTAAATATAAACAATAATTAACAAATCTTAAATAGTAAATTAGAGAATATAAAAAATTGGGCACATTAAGCCTTTAATTGATTGGCTGTTTGGCAAGGCACACAGAGATGAACAAATCAGCATGGCCATAGAATTTGGCCACAGTCTCAGCTGGGAGGGTGTGGATCCTGGCCTGCAGCAAATCAAAGAGGTCCTTGGTCCCAGTTGGGGTCCCTTGCTTGACAACTTGCTGGAGTCATCCAAAGACTTCCTTGATGGGATTTAGGAAGGGCAAATAGGTGGGGGAGGAAGAGAAGGTGAAAACTTGCCGTGGCCAATTGCTGGGGCCCCACTGCAATGCTGGTGTCTATTGCTGGAAATTCAGCAAGAATATCTACCACCTTATGGAGACCAACATTGTCCAGTACTATAACATTGGTGAAGCCCAGGCTTGTGTGCCTCAGGTGCTCCTGGACCAATTGGAGGAATGACAAGAAGGTATGACTGTTGTGAGAACACAATATCATTTTATGCAACTCAATCCCCTTTGGACCAAGGAGAGCCACCATGGAATATGCTGTGGCGCAGACTGCAGCACGCCAAGCTGCCCCATCATTTGAGCCTTTGGGGACATACCCATACCCATTGCACATTAACAAGGCAAATGCTGATTCATCAATATAGTAAAAGTTGACTGTACCCTTGGCTTTGAGGGCAGTGTACGCATCTGTGTATTTTTTCTGGGTCTTGATGTTGATTGGGCTGTTTCTATTATAGGGAGATACCCCAAGTTTATTCCAGGAAAAGTGCATTCCCTTTACCAGATGGTAGTAAAATGAAATTGAAGCCTTGACCCCAAAAGTAGATTTGGCCATGGCCTGTATATTTGCCATTTCAAGATGACAATCTTGGGTTGTCTACTGGCAGATTGCCCATTTGTTCTCCTTAGTGAGTATGATTGAAACGCACAGGGATTTCTCTGCGGCAATATCATGGCCAGTATTGATGAATTTGTTGAAGGTCTTGGAGGCGTACTTGGGATCCACCTCAATAAGAGCCACAGCCACCTTGTAGTCACCAGATTCCCACATAAGCCTGAGCAGGATAATGTGCTTGATATCAGGAATGTGCTTCTGGGCGGGCTTTGAGGATTCAGACAAGCCAGGATCCTGATTGGTGACAGACTTGCAAGGTATGGGCACCTTGTTGTAGAAGGCTGCAACCTTCTTTAGAACCGGCTGTCCCTCTGTAGTTCTATAGAACTTGGGCTTGTATTGTCTTCTTGGTTGTCATTACTGATGTAAGGATCATAACTAGTGTCAAATACAGGCTTAACTTTCTCCAGTATGGCTGACAGGACCAAATCCTGGCAGTAGAGGGGATCAAACATATACAAAGTAAGTTCTACCTCCTTGTTTCTAACTGTTTTTGTTGTGGTTACCTTGGTGGGCTTCTGGGTCAGATTAGGGACCTGATGGTTGATGCTCCACACCCTAGCAGCTTGTGCTCCTTGAAACAGATGTGTCAGTGTAGCATCACTATTGAACTCTCCTCTGTCTTCTTCCTGAGTAGGCACTTGTGTTGCACTAACTCTATTCTTTGACCCAGGTGGGCAACTGCAACTGCAGCACACAATGGGTGCATTGTCACTATGTTGTTGTGTACCTTCTATTTTAAAATTTAATAAAATACTAAATAAAACTTAATTAAGTTATACACTAGTTTTAAATTTTTGCTTTTTATCTGAATAAGGATATTTAATTAGAGTTTTTCCCACCCAATATCCCAATTATAAATTTTTTATTTCTTAATTTGTTGTTTTTGATTATACAACACTCATTTTAAAATACCCAAAATAATTTCCACCCTTTTCCTCAGATTTTACGCCAAATTAAGCACCCAACACAACTATTTTAAAAATTTGTGTTTCAGATTGTGTGCCCTATTTTAGATACCTTGGTATCATTCTTGATTACATTCCATTGCACACAACATTTGAGTGGTTTTGTTTACATATTAAGTTTCTTTTGTGTTTTGGTTTTTTGAGTTTTGACTCACTGCGCTTGGGTGTACTTTGTCACCAATTCACATAGTAAACATATACACACCAAAGGTCAACTCACACTATTTTTTTGTTAATCAGTGCATTTTGGATTTTATTTTGAATAGTCTCACTTGGTCTATGAGCACTTCTTTGCTGTGGTGACCCATTTTGCCCATTAACACCAAAAATCCCTGTTAACAGAGTGTATATTTTAATCTGATAGTTGGATTTTGCTTAAATCTGAAATCATTTTGTTTAAATCTGAGGTTTTTTGGTTGTTGCCATAGCTTTTAAAACTACTGTAGGGTGTGTCTAGAGCAAACACTGATGCTGTGGAAGTTTTCAAGAGATCTTCCTTTTAAAATTCCCTTCAAGTTTAAGCCCCTTGCTGTGTTGCCCCAATGCTACTTTGGTCTCAATCTTAGTGTTGTAAGCTAACATCAGAAATAATGTGTGCAGCTGGGCCAGCCTCAATATTAGTCTATGATTAAAGACTGATGTTTCATATCAGCTTCTTTTATACTTAACAATGAAACTTATTCTAATTTTATCCCCAAATTTTTTTCTTTAATTTAAATTATAGTAGAATAACAAAATATGGTACTGTTTTTATACAGTATAAGTTCCTAAATTAAACTATAGAGGTACAGCAATGAACCTTATCCAGAAGTAGGAAGAAACATCACATTGCCTTAAGGTCTTGGGCCCTGTCAGACTTTTTACATCTGATGACCACAAAATATTCCTTCAGGCTGAAGGTTACACCAAAATCAAAAGCTCTTCTGTACAATCTTAAGAAATCATGATAATGTTGCAACTGAACCAATGAGGATTCAGTATTTGAATTGGGGAAGACAACAGTCCAATAAAAAGGAAAGGAATGATAAGAATAAGGTATTGTTTATTGTAGAATATTGTGATTAATATACTATATGGGGAAAGCCACCGGGCCACAAGGGGGTGACATGTTCCATGTAAGGTTTGAAGACAAGAAATAACTTGTGCGGGGATCAGCAGTTCAAATTGGTAGCACTTCTAATTAGGAGAAAGTGCCCACAATTTGATATTGCCATTGGATTTATTCATGTTATTAGATACATCAAGGGGCAACTCATTGAGCGCCCCCTGTGTATTGTAAGATAAGTTGAAAGAAAATTCTAGAAACTTGGGTGTAACACCATTCTTGCCCCCTGCTTGTTGTCAGATACCAAGATCAGAGTCTGCGGAAGACCTGGGAAGGTACACACAAACAAATTTTGTGTGAGGATAATTTATCAGGGGCTGCAAGCAATCATGGTGAAGCTTCTTGGTGTTTCCTTGGGCGTCTTTGAGTTGATAGGTATGATTGTCATAGACAGCGGCTATCTTGAAGGGCCCTAGGTGGTTGGGCTTTAACTTTGCAGAATTGGGATCAATGGTGTAAACAGGGTCACCTACAGTGTATCTAGCTTCAAGGTTCTTTGTCCCTCCTGCAATCTGCTTGTGTTTAATTTCCCAAGCTTTGGCACGCCATTGGTCTAGGGATGGAGTTGTTACTAGGGGAGGATTGTCAGGAACCTTGGACTGTAGCTTTCCCTGTTCAACCCCTGTCAGACTGTCAGGTGTCTTGAAGGCCAGGGTACTGGGGCTGAACCCTGTGCCCCTGTTGATTCTTGCTTTCAGGATAAGTAGAGCAGTGGGCAGGTGTTCAGTCCATGGGGTGTTAGGGTGCTCTTGTGAGAGCTTGGCAATCAATTGAACCAGTGAGCCATTTAACTGTTCCACATGCCCATTGGCTTGGGGATGATAGGGAGTTGTAACTATACATTGTAGTGCGTTATTGGTGCAGTATGTCTTCATGACATGAACAACAAGTTCAGGCCTCCATCTGTGATGATACGTTTGGGTTGCCCAAAGCAGGCCACCCTTTCCTTTCCAATAAAGCAGGTGATGGTGGTGGCAGTGTGGTTGGTTGTTGCCCAGGCCACTGGCCAGCAAGTGAAGTGGTTGATGGCAGTAATAATGTACTTCTTTCCCAGTTTGTCTTTGGGTAGTGGCCCCACAATGTTGAGGGCCCACTTCTCAAAGGGTTTCATGGCCTTAATGGGTAGGACAGACTTGGGGGTGCAGGTTTAGACATGTTCTTTTCACACAACACACATGTCTTGAGGAGATCCAAGATGTCTTGGCACATATGCAGCCATCAAACCTAATGCTTCATGATTTCAAAGAGATTATGTCCTTTGATATAGCCCAAGGTGGGATGGTAATACAGTATGGTGTCCCCTCGCTGTGTGGTGGGAATATAGGGCATCTTTTCTCCTGTCTCTGCCCCGCGACAGACGTTGCCAGCATTGGTGGTGAACTGACTTTCATTGTCCTTCAGCTTGGAGATGGTTGCCAAATTAAGGCCTGTTTATTGGGTTGCCTTAGGGTGGAGATAAAGCATTGGCCAATCTGGGTCCAAATCATCATCCCCAGTGATGGATGCTACATAGAGCCTAGAGAGGGTTTCTACCGTGACAAGTTTTTTACCAGGCTTTTATTCAATGCGTAACTGATAGGGGGACAGATGCTCAACCCAGCCTGCCTGGCGGCATGTCAAGTGGGACTATGTGTTGAAGTATTGGAGCAACTTGTAGTCTGTCAGGACATGGGGTGGAAATGTGGCCCCTTCCAAGTAACAGCGCCATTTCTCAACACAGTGCACAATTACTGCTAATTCCTTGTCATGAATTGGTTAGTGTTGTTCTGAGTCAGTGAGCTTCCTGAATTTGTAAGCTATGGGGAGGAAGACACCCTTGTAAGTTTCTGCCTGTAACACACCCCCTATGGCTCTGTCATAGGCGTCAGTCTCAAGTTTGTATTGGAGGTTCCAATTGGGGAACTGCAATACAGGCGCAGTTGTAAGTCTTTGCTTCAACATCTCAAAGGCTTGATCTCTGACAGGGGTCCATTGGAAGAGCTGTTTGGTGTTTAGGAGCTCAGTGAGAGGTTTAATAAGTTCCCTGCACTTGGTGATTCACTTGCAAAAGTAGGCAGTCATGACTAAGAAGGTACACACCTGGCCCACATTGGTGGGGGGTGGCATGCTGGTGATTGCCTTGATTTTGGCGGGGTCAGGCTTTATTTCTTGAGCAGAGATGGTGTGCCCAAGGAACAAGAGCTCTGACTTGAGGAATTCACATTTAGAGGGTTTAGCCTTCAACTGGTTTTTCTGATGGGTGTCAAGGACAGTACAGAGATGTTGGAGGTGTGTGATTTGATCTTGAATGAAGACAATAATGTTTTCAAGGCACACAACAACACACATCCCAATCAATTCCTTGAATGCTTTGTTCATTAACATGGCAAAGATGGAAGGAGCGTTGATCATTCCAAAGTTCATGACCCGGCACTCAAACAACTCATAGCGTGTTCAGAAGGCAGTTTTTGCTTCATCCCCTGGTGTAATGCGGACCTGGCTGTACCCTGAGGTGAGCTCAATCTTGCTAAAGAACTTTGCACCTACAAGTGTGTTAAACAGGTTGTCAATCAACGGCAGGGGTTATTTGTTTTTAACAGTCACCTCATTTAGGGCGCAGTAATCTGTGACTAAGCAAAGGGATCTGTCCTTCTTGACTACAAAGAAGACAGCAGCCCCATATGGCAAAAGCAAGGGGCAGATAAAGCCCTTATCAAGTGCGTCTACAAGGTGCTGGTGAAGGGTTTCATCTTTTTTTGGTGTCAAACAATAGAGGGGACGTGCCTTGGAAAGTGACCCTTGTAGTTGTACAGCATGCTGGATCTCTTGAGGAGGGGGTAGTTGGTCCAGTGTTTCACTGAAAACGTCCTTATACTCCTCTAGGAGAGCGGCAAGTGCTGGTGGAGGTAGAGTGGTCAAGGGAGGGGCTGCAGATGGTTCAGCACAGATGACTTTGACTGAATATTGGCTGAAGTCTAGTTTCCCCCTTGAAATCATATGAGCTCGTTTCTGTTATTCTAACAAACACAGTATTGTGAAGCAACTTATTCATTTTAACAGGATATATCTGAAAGCCCACCCCATTTCTATTGAGGGTAATTACAGACGTATCTGTCATGGTAAGTTCCATAATGCCAAGGATTATTTGGCCAAGTAGGAAAGCACAGAAAGCCATGAAACCTTTAACAAAACTGACTGATTTAACAGACTTGAATCAAACAGTTGATTGCAAATGGGTTATGGCTGCTCCAGTTTGCTGGTCAAATCCGATTCCCCCCTGTAAGTTGACGTTGATAAATTGATGTAATTAAGGGTCACCAGATATGAACTTATTTATCAGCATGGTCATCAGAAATTGGTCATCCAAGGGTTCTTTGTAATCTTGGCCAGATACTCACTTGAAAAAGTCAAGGAATAGGAGCTCAGGATCTAAGCAGTATTGCTTAGTCAATTTTTGATATATATTGAATAATTTTCACTGTTTCACTTCTTAAGAGTTGAGTCCTCCCAAAAAATTTACTCAATAAAAATCATATATCCCTTGGTCTAACTTACAATTTTAAAATGCATCCTGTAGTTGGATTGTTGCACTACATTCCCTACAATCTGAACTCAGCTGGATCATCACTGGAAGATGGGGCCCTGAAGTTAGAACTTTGTTGTTGGCACCGCCCAATGTTAATTTCATGCCTACCAATCTTGGAGTTGTACCCCCTGTCTTTGAAACTGAAAATTGTATTGCATCTCAATGTCCTGAATTTTATTCTGAAGACACTCTGATGCTTATACAGGATATTTATCTTGGGCTACTTTGATTAGAATTAAATTGTTTTACTTAATCCTAGATCTCCATTGGAAAGTTTACAAAACAATATCTAAAGTCATGTTGGTGGTTAATATTTAATTCTATGTGGATTTAGGTGGTAATTCCTCACCACTTAGAACCAGCTTCTTACTATCCTGCAACTTCTGTCACAGTATCCCAGTCAATATAGGGACAGTTGTGACAAAGACAGTCAAGGCCAGCAATGAAATTTTGGCTAAGACCTGCCATGATTGGTCCCGCAAGCTTAACCTGGATGTTCCCCATTCTTACCAAGAAGGGTACCGTCTCATGGGTAATTGCTATTCTAAGGGAGTCAGCCACTTCAACTGCCTTGAACCTGCTTGGTACTTGGTCTAGTTGTTGAGAGTCAGTGAACACCTGGTCAATCATAGTGTTATTGTCCCCAGGGTCTACCAGTAGTTTGTGGGTGTTCCCACAGAAAAGGAAGGCATAGGCCAAGCGAGTTACTTTATTTGAAGAGTGGCTTGCTTGGAGTATGGGGCCGTTGCTATGGACTTGGAAGACATCAAGGTCATCAACTTCATGAACATTGTAGTTGCAGGGGTTCTTTGAAAGAAGGGATTGTGGGTGAGGGCCAATTGGTGTTGTAGAACCTCTTGTAACTACAACCCCCAGACTTTTCCCCGGTCTTCAATCTGGGCTAGTTGGAGTTCCCCCTTGTGGGGCGCTTAACCTCATTTGTCTATTGGCATGGCTGGCAGCAACCTACTTGGTTGTGAGTACTGCCAGGTGTGGGACAAGGTTGGGGTGGTGCGTCATTGGAGCAGCAGAATTCTATTGAAGCCTGGTTATTAGCCTTCACAATGGCCTTGTAGCAGTCATCAATGTAGGTGCAGCAACCTACAGGAACCAACTTGCAGATATGGGATTTAAGTCTATTAACTATCAAGGTAAGGAGCATGGCAGTCCTGTTAGTCACGGCTTCTGGGGTGGCAGAAAGAGCTTGCTGCCAGGCAGCAAGATATTCAGGAATGGACCCAGTCTGTTTGATGGCCAGGAGGGGAGTTCCTACTACTATGGGCAAAACGGTTTCACTGTAGCAGGACTTTGAAGCGTCCCCAAACAACGCCCAGGTAATTTCTATTTCTTGACTGGCCCAGGTGGTGAACAGACTGCAGCAGGCCCCGTGAGGTGGCCCAAAGCGGTGGCAACCCACATGGGCTCAAGTACTTGACATATAAAAAGGCGGGTTTTGGTGGAGTGGAGCCAACTGACAATGTCAGCTCCTTTGACACCTTCTGTAAAGGATTCAAGCTGGAGGTTGAGCATGCACTGGGAGAGGTCTAATTGGGGCAGGGTGACACTTGTGTTGTGCTGCCTGAGACAGAGCCAATTATACACACTTGTAAGTAACAGTTGATCTTGATAGATGACGTACTTGTTGGGGATGTCCCCCTTGGAGATTGGCAGGAAAGTTTCTTGGTGGGGAGTAGACATACAGCCCGTACTCTGTCCTTTCTTAGGGGGGATTTTTTTCTTTGGGTAGGTTGTAAACCTACTGCTGCTACCACTGTTGCAACTGAACCAATGAGGATTCAGTATTTGAATTGGGGAAGACAACAGTGAAATAGAAAGGACAGGAATGATAAGAATAAGGTATTATTTATTATAGAATACTGTGATTAATACTATATGGGGAAAGCTACTGGGCCACAAGGGGCTGGCATGTACCATGTAAGGTTTGAAGCTGAGGAATAACTTGTGCAGGGATCAGCAGGTCAAATTGGCAGCACTTCTAATTAGGAGAAAGTGCCTGCAGTTTGACATTGCCATCAGATTGGTTCATGCTGTTAGATATGTCCTGGGGCAACTCATTGAGCGCCCCCTGTGTATTGTAAGATACGTTGGCAGGCAAGTCTGGAAACTTAGTTACAACAGTAAACCCAACAAATCCAATGGATGGTTTGAGCAACCCAACCCTGATCCCACTTAGTTCAGTTTTCTGCTTGAATTATGCTGCACAGCTTGAAACTTGCAAAGTGCCTACCAGACCCATCAATTTGAAATATTGTAATGTAATTCCAAATATTGGTTTAATTAAAAGGGCAGATCACAAATATGGTTTGAAATTTGGACATTGAATTTGACAATTTTTCATTTTGCCTCACAGGCTTGGAGTCTGCAGCATATAAGAGCATTTCTATTCAAGCCACAGAAAAGGGGTGCCCAGGAGGCCAAGTAATGAGGGAGTATAGGGGTGAAGGTAATGTTAGGAGTACTGAGTCTGGAGCTGGGTGAGAGGAATTGATACAGAGAGGATAGTGGCAGTGGCAGGGGGTGGGCTGAGTAAGGTTTGTGGTCCCCACTTCAATCCCAACACATATTTTCTTGCAATAGAAATATGAAATCATGAAGTCATTATCATTATTTTAGGGTATATCTTCCAGATTAAGATAAACAAAACAATGCCATAATCCTGGACTTAGGTGCTCAAAAGAATGGTGTTAGAATCAAAGTGGGTGCTGGTTTTCCTTGAGGGGCAACTGATATAATCTTATGTATTACTGATTGGTCATTGATTTGGCTGGCTGGTAGAAATCTGTGGCCTGGAGTGGCAAGCATGTATCATTTTGTGATTGGATTTCCTTATTCACATGGAAAATAAGCCAATAAAAAAATCAGCCACAGCCTGTTGCTCAAAGAGGGAAGCATGGTCCTGGGTGCCAAGGAAAATGGCACTAAATGCCTGTGGGCTTTGTTACCAGATAAATTATTTTATTTTTAGGGCCCCACATCACCTAGATGAATGCCTTTTCAACCAGCTGGGTAAAGCAGGGCTTGATGTCCTTGTTACTTGATGGTACCAATAGCTGTGCACCATTTTTCATTTGGTGGCTTAGGAAACCCTGGTATGTGAAATTCAAAGAAGGCCACATGCCAAGTAATAAGCTGAGAATTTGTATGTACCTGCACCCATTAGTGTAATCAGGTTGTTTCTGATAGCAGACATAGCTCTCTGCAGAGATGGTCAGAAATGGGCCAATGTATATGCCCTTCTTGCCTTCTTTCTTCCATCCAGTTTCTTATTTCCCCCGTACTTGGAAAATTTGCTGAACACAGTTAGAAATCTGCAATACAAGATGGTCATGACACTGTATGAGATACTTTTCAGGCACTGAATATAGTGGCCACAATGATAGAATAATATGGGAAGTCCTCACTGTTGGTTAATTAGGTGCCCACATAATCTGATTCTACAGAGACAGAGGCAAAGGCAAAGGAAAAGTTCCTGTTCACCCAGAGCTGCACCATGTGGCACAATGCTCAGATTCCATGGTGGACAAAATGGTTACTGACTTGGGTCAAGGAGAGCTTGGGATCCTGCTGCAGGAGATCAAAGATAATGGGGTAGGTTTCAGTAATCTGTGACTTGGGCACCACCATCTTTTCCTTTTTCCCAATGGAGCCCCCCATATTTATGAAGCTGTTGGATCCCCTCATTGCAGTGGTGCAAGAAATCTCAGCTGGTTTGTATTTTTTCCAAGTTAGGTCATACTGGCTTGGTGCTGCAATCTCTTGTAGAACTTTGGCAGCAATGTGCTGGTTGATATTTGGGTTATAAAGATGCCAGATGGTTGGCTAGAACCAAATACAGTTGGCTGTTGGATGACAATTGTTGTAGGACTGGGCAACCAACTCTATTGACTGGTTGGCTGGTACATAGTAAGGGGTCAAATAGAGGTTCATAAGCAGAGATAGTCTCCTAGTTATGCTCAAATAGGTCCAGATTGGTTGAACCAGGAGACAGTTATAGCTTCACTTCATCATTACCATATCAAGGTCTGGGTGGAAATGGGTCTTTGCCATAGCAGGCCCCATGTCTGCTGGCACTGGTTTAAAAGCTATTTTGCTCATGAAGCGTGTCAGAATGTTTATTGCTAGAAAAGACAGTTGTGAAATAAAAGAAATAAAAAACTAAAATAAGTCTAAAGCTTTATGAATGCAGTTTCACCACAATTACAATCTGGATACCTCTAAACCTGGTATGCCTAAATAAAGATATTGAGAGGTTGATAAGTTGCCCTTGTTGCCAGCTGGATTCCAATGGATGGCTTGTCAACGTACTTTTTTTCTAATTGTGGATGTGGATATAATCCAGCATAGGTGGTCTCATTTCATTTTGTGGCAGAGAAACTTTTGTTTTCATTGTATGTACCTGTCAGGGCCTCATTAGTATCCTTATTGGATTAATTTACATCCAAAAACGCATTTCTGCTTTGCTTGCTGGACCAGGCAGTCTTGTTTGCTGTTCTGATATGTTGTACTGTATTTGGTTTATTTTATAGTTCATCTGGTTAGACTGATGTTCCCAGTCTGGCATTTTGATGATCAACCAATTACTTTCACTTTGTTTGTAGTCGGTAACTAGCCTGCTTGTGTTCTGATCAAGTTTGAGCCCATTCTGTTTGCATATGGATTGCTTTGTTCATCCTCACAGAAGTTCAACCTGCTTACAAGACCAGATGGAATGCTTGCTTCTAACCAGCTGTGATGCTCACAGGAGATTTATAAGGAGAGGGACCTCTAATAAGCTTCTTCCTGAGAAGCTTAAGAACTACTTCTACTGGGCTGCAGTTAGCAGGAGACAGTAAGGAGCACTTAGATCAAGCCTATGGCACTAACTCTAAACTGTTAGCACAGCAGGGAGATTGTCTTGTTACCTGAAGTAGTGAAGGCAACAAGAAAAGCAGAGTCTAATAGAGTCTGGTTAGAAGCATGAGTCTTATTAGAAAATTAAGATCAAGCTTGAAGTGCAAAGTAGTGTGGGTAAAAAATGTGTCTTTATTATTAAGAAAGAAATCCATTTTATACTTGTGTTATTCCTGCACAAAAACAATTGTGCAGGAATGGGGAAGGAGCCTGGGAAGAAACTGAACTACTTTTCATCCAGTAGTAATCATGGTCATCCCAGTTAACTGACAGGACTATACCCCCATGTTTCATCTCATGGGTGAGTGAGGGTATGATGCACAGTCATCACACATCCCCCTCTTGACAAGACTACATAAGGGAGGAAGAAGCTAATGACTGGTGCATGTCTTCCTATTGTGCCAAGTACTACAAGGCAACTCAGGGCATCAGGGATAATACCCTTGAGCTCAAGGTACTTCTGGAAGAGTTGCTACAGGAGAACACCTACCTCAGGAGGGGGAACCAGAAGAATAAAGAGCTGGTGGATGAAGCCAATAGAATCTTCTTAGTTGTGCAAGATTGGCAAGGGCTAGGTACCATAAGGGGCCTTGTTACCAACAGAGTCAAAAATGGAGGCACCCAAGAGGAATTGCCTGACCTGATGGATAAGGTGATCACGGAGCCAACAGATGAGACTGAAACCAATCAGGAAGATGGAACAGAAGACCATGAACAGTCTCCAACTGGCACTTTGGAGGACAATCATACACCCATTTTTTGACACCTTGTGGGGAGCAACAAGGGAAAACAAGAAGAGCACTTAGTCCTGCAACCACCAGTGATTGGGAGGTGGTTGCCAACCAGGCAGGAAAACAAGGCAACCAACCAGGAAAGAACAACAACCAACAGAAAGCAGGAACAACCCACCGGCAGAAAACAGAAATTATCCACCAGTAGGAGACATCAACCAACCAGCAGAAAAGGAACCAAGCCAACCAGAGAAAAGCAGCAGCCAAGACAGCCAACCAGGGGGGATCAAGCAAGGATCTGCTGCATAACAGCAGCAAGCCATTACACAGCAAGGATGCGCTACGCAACAATGGCTTGTTGTGTAGCGCATCTATACAAAAAATCAATCTGCTACCATGTAGTGGATTGAATTGATGTGTAGTGTTGCTAAGTAGCAATCTGCTACTGGATAGCAAATCAAATTGATGTGTAGTGTTGCTACGTAACAATCTGCTACCTGGTAGCAGATTGTTGAGTGGCAACGGCGCGCTGCATGACAATCTAACTACTGCAGCGCGCAAGGTTGCAGTAGGGTACCAAGGTAAGTATCAAATTAGTTATTTTTAACTAATCAATTATTTTTTCTTCTAGGTACTTCCAAAGACAGTATGTGGGTCCACCAAGTGAGGAAAATTTAATAGCAGCCTCCAATAAACTAAAAGGTCTCAATAAACATCCCAACCATACCAAAAGAGATAGAAATTCAGGAAATCCACCAAGTTCACCCAACAACCCTAATAATGATGCTTCTGGGAATCTGGAGGTGATTTCTTCAGATGAAGAGAAAATTCCTGAAAAGAAGGTGCATAAGGTACCAACACCCAGGACCCCAACTCTGGTTACCTACCAGGAGGAAGAAGAGGTTCCCAACCAGGTGGTGGATGTCAATCTAGAAAATGCTCCTGACCAAGTCAAGCTTGCAAGAATGAGGGCCAGCTCCTTGGGACTCAAGGATAAATTTAAGATGACTTTGAAAGTCCTTCCTCCCTTTCATGTAAGTAACCAGCTATTTTTCCTCTAATATTTCTTAGCCTTCCAACCCAGTTACTCACATAGAAGTGTTAGGTCCACTAGCTCTGGAGCACATCAGCTTGGAGAATATTCATCTGGTTCTTGATGACAAGCCTATGGAAGAGACGTATGCTAAAGCCATAGCTATGGCCAGTAACCAGTACTACCATGTTACCAAAAAAAGGTCTCTTAGAAGCTCTGAAAGGGGAGTTGCTTGTTTGCCATCTTATGCGGTACCATCCCAGGGAAGACAGCACCATCATGGAGGTATTTGAGGCCATAACCAGCGCCATGGGAAAGGCACCTGTGAGGTCTATCTCAGAAAAACTACGTACTGGAAGAGGGCAAGGTACTGAGGACAACTTCTTTTTTGCCCAAAACCTGATCCTTGATGGGTACACCAACCCAGAAGTTTCCTCAGACGGCTTCCTTCTGCACCTTCATAACAGGGGGCTCTATCTGGTCCTATGCCATACTTCCTGGTCCAAGATTGAGGCAGAGGTAGGGCGTCCTGCCAATGTGGCACTTGCTTGTCAGATCCTAATAACTAAGACTGGGAACAGGAAGATAGCCAAACTCCTGCTCTACTGGCAACTAGCAATGGTTGCACTTTTTAAAAGCTCCTTGTCAGGTGCCAGGCTCATAGGAGTACAGTGGCCACAATTCTTTGTAGACATCCATACATCAGTGACCCTGCTCCAGAGGGACCTCAATGTGATAGGAGTAGCTGCTACCTACCTAGGCCAGCTACGTAAGCAGTTGGTGCATGCAGATCTTCTACACGCCAGAGCCAAAGTTCTTTCCCACAAGAAATAAACTATGTTTTCTCTTTCTTACTTTCTTTATATATTTTTTTCTTTTTTTATTTTTTTCTCATTTTTTTGTCTCTTTATCTTTTTCTTATTTTCTTATTTTTATCTTTTTCTTAGTATAATAAAAGGGAAACCTCACCATGACTATACAGTCTTAGTTATCCATATGAATGGGTGAAGCTAAACCTACCTCAGTAAGATGTTCATCCATAGGGGCCCTCTTAAGGTACTTGGCATGTACCCTATTGAGGATGTTCCCATGCACAAGGTCCTTAAGAGTGTATACGCCCATACCAGTCTTTTCTAGGACCTCATGAGGTTCAGTCCACAAGCTTTGGAGCTTGTTAGGTTTCCTACTCAGGTGTTCCCTGTACATGAGGACTTGGTCACCCACCTCAAGCTGAGGTAGAGGGAGCAAAGCATCCTGGTCCCTAAGGAAGGACTGTACATGAGAGTTAACAAGGTTCTTAAAGGCTTTGTCCTGTAGAGCAGCAATTCTTCTTGTGAGCTCAAGGACATTCTTTGAATAGTTCACCTTGTTGGCCTTGGGTGGGATAGGGGCTGATAACCTGGGGGCGCTGCTTGTCTGCCATACAGAAGCTTGAAGGGACTCTCCTTAGTTACAGTGTGTGAGGTGACCCTGTAAGCCATGGCAGCACAAGTAAGGTAGTCATCCCAGGAAGAAGGCTTATCTGCTGCCAGCATCTTGAGGATGCCTACCAAGGTGCCATTAGCCTTTTCAACCATACCATTGGTTTCTGGGTGGTAGGGGGCAGAAGAAGCACCTTATATTCCCATAAGTTCATTCAATCTTGGGAGGATAGAATGGACAAAGTTTGTGCCATTGTCTGTCAGCAAGACACTTGGGCAACCATGACGGGCTATGATATCTGTCAGGACAAACCTAGCAGCCCTCTGTGAGGTTGGACCTGGGATGGTGGTGCACTCAATCCACTTAGTTAGGTGATCAATGGCTACCAGGATATACTGCTTTTTCCTGGAGGTAGGGCTAGGTCCCATGGGTCCTACCACATCTATGATCACAGTGTTAAAAGCATAGTTAGGTAGGATCAACCGGTAAGAGTGAGGCAGTGGCTTCCTACGGAACTGTGCACACCTTGTGCAATAGTTGACGTAATTTTCCACATCAGAAGCAAGGCTCTCCCAGTATACATAGTCTTTCATGGTGTCATACATACATCTGGTACAGCGTGGCCTGTGCTATTATAAAAGTTGGCCAACTTATCTAATCTCTCTGAGGGTCTAATATAGGGTAGATAGACCTCTCCACAGCATTTGTAGAGTCTACCTTTCTCTACCTTAGTCTTTCTTGAGAGTTTCTCAAGAACAGACTTTAGTCCTGGAGCCAGGGCAGTCCACTTTTCTGGCTGGCCTATGAGCTCATACACTGAGTCTAACTCAACCTGGAGAGCTGCTACTAGTGGGAGGCGTGACAGGGCATCAGCATTCCCATGCTTATTGCCTGGTCTATGTACTACCTCAAAGTTGTAGTTTTGCAGCTTAGCTGCCCACCTGGCCAAGTGTCCTTCAGGATCCTTCATGTTCTTGAGCCAGGTGAGAGAGCTATGGTCAGTCACCACAGTGAATCTGGTACCATTTAAGTATGGCCTACATTCTGTAATTGCATACAGAACAGCCAGGCATTCCCTCTCTGTGATGGAGTAGTTCCTCTTGTGCTTGTTGAGGGTGCAGGAATGATAGGAGATAGGGTGCTCCTCCCCTAAAAGATTTTTCTGGGACAACACCGCACCAACAGCCACCATAGAGGCATCTGTTTAAAGGATAAAAGGTCTCTCAAAATCTGGATATGCCAGCAGTGGTTTACTGGTTAGGACTTACTTCAGAGCTGAAAATGCCTTGTCACACTCATCAGATGAATTCTGTGTCATCCTTTAGTAAGTGAAACAGGGGTTGCACTATCTCAGCAAAGTTGGTTATAAACCTGCAATAGTAGTCAGTCATCCCCAGGATCACTTGTACCCCACATACGTCAGTGGGGGATGGTAGCTTGGAAATGACCTCAACCTTTGCTGGTACTGGAGCAATTCCTTCAGCTGAGATGATATGCCCAAGGAATTCAATGCGCTCCTTGAAGAATGAGCACTTGGATGCCTTGAGTTTGAGGCATTTATTGCGTAGCCTGGTGAACACCTGCTTCAAACGCTCAAGGTGGTCTGTGAATGTCCTTGAGAAAACATTGATATCATCCAGGTAGATGAGGATGCAGCTAAGCTTGAGGTCCATGAAAGTACTATCCATCATCCTCTGGAAGGTTGCAGGCACATTCATCAGTCCTTGAGGCATCCTTGTAGGTTGAAAGAGACCTTCAACAGTTATGATGGCACATTTCTGTTGGGCCTCTTCAGACATGGGTACTTTCCAGTATCCTGACAGCAGATCCATGGCGGAAAAATACTTGTCCCCACTTAGCTTGTCTAGGGTTTCATCAATCCTAGGCAGGGGGTACTTGTCCTTCTTAGTGATGATATTCAGTTTCCTGTAATCTATCACCACTTGGTTGGTCCCATCCTTCTTCTTCACCAAGAGGAGTGGGGAGGCCCAAGGGGACTTGGATGGCACCAAGATTCCTATAGCAAGGAGTTTATGGACCTCTTCACCTATTACTGCATTTTCCTTGGGAGAGCGCCTGTAGGCTCTCTATGAGATAGGTTCTGCTTCACCCACATTAACCTTATGAAGCTCTCCTTCCGCATAACCTAGGTCTTCATTGGACGTGGCAAAAATGTCCTTGAACTTGTCCAAGAGGGCCTCAAAGGAGTCTTTCTCATCCTCGGTTAGGCCCACCATGTTGTCTCAGGGAATGATAGCTGCCACCAGGGGCTCATCAGAAAGGTTGATCCCTAGTTCCTCCAGACCGCCCAAGAAGTGGAAAGCTGACAAATCCTCATTGTGACCTATCCTAAGGGTAGCCATGTGCTGTCCCTTAGAAACCTTCATCTCAGTACTTAGCAGATTGAGCAAGAGAACCTTCAAGGTTTCTTGTGCAGCTGAGTCACGTATCCCAGGTGCATCTAAAAGCTCCTTGCATGAGACACCATTGATGCTACTGATCTCCAGATGTAGACCAGGTGGAAGATCAAGGTACAAGCCTGTGTCCACAGCAACTTGTGTCTTTGGTGGAATCCTGACAAGCTGGTTTGACCTCAGCTTGAGACCCTTCTGGTTGTTGCCATATGTTGGTAGAGGCTTGACAGAGGCATTTGCTACTCTGTAAGGCAAACTCAAGACACCATGTGGGTACTGGCGTAAACATGCTGTCTACCTGTCTCTTCTTTGGATCCAGAAACACATCTGATGAATCCTTAAAGAGCAGGGGGACAGTATATCCCAGGATAGAGAAATGTCCATGTAGGTGGCTAATCTCAGTCAGGTAAGTCCTGATGAAGTCTGTACCAATGAGCATATTATATGACTCACCCTACAGTACAGCTTCTGGGTAAGTCACCACTAGTTCACCAAACCTCAGGGGGACACTGAAGTAAGCACCATTAGATTTGATGGATTCTACACCAGCTGTAAAGAAGGATTCTGTGTATGAAATATCAGGCAGAAATCCTAACCTCCTCACCAGACGTGAGGATATGATGTTGGTAGGTGCACCTGTGTTTAGTACTTCTTTGATGGGTGTATCAAAGACAGTAACTTCAATCCAGGTGCACAAACACAAGATAGGGTTGTACACCTCCATGAGTAGAGTTGTGTGAACCCCCTGGGGGTTAAGAGCCTCTCTTAGTGAAGATAGAGCAGACTCCAACCCAGGTACTACCTTCAGGATGGTCTGTAGCGTCAGAGAGATACTAACATTCACAAAGATGCTGGGGTTATCAGGGTCATCCTGTGGGTCAGTGTCATCCAATTCTATGCTCTGAAGGAGGTACAGTTTTGCCGTGGGGTTCTTGATAGTAGTGCTGATGGTTTGGGCCAGAGCCTGTCTAACCTGTAGCTTCTCAGATCTTCTAGGAGGACCCTTTGTACCAGGGACAGGTGAGGACAGTATGGCAAATATGCCCTCAGAGCTGGTAACTTTGGTAGGGGGAGGGTCAGGTTCTGATGATGGAGACTCCCTGCATCCATCACCCTCTAGTTTTTTTGACTCCTCAGAGTCTGAACCAGAATATCCTTCCTGATCCTCTGGCTCCTCCTCCTGAAGAACCACATTCACCCCAGGACGTTTCTGCTGGAATTTAGAAAAGGGCTTTTTATTACCCATATTCTGCATTAGTTGGAACATCTTGACATAGGGGCAGTCCTTAAGAACATGGCCCTTCTCCTGGCAGGCAAAGCATCCATCATACCAAGGTCTCTCATGGAAGGGTTTTTCCATGAAAGCACCTTCAGGGGTAGTGTAGAACACCTTGCGCAAAGAGGAGCCCTCAGTCCTGTATTTGGCTAGTTGAGCCTGAAGATTAGTGAGGGTATACACCTAATCCACTATCTCTGATAGGTTGTTTAGCCCATTCACTTGGCCAGAAAATTCAGCCCAAAGCTTGGGGAACTGTGACAGGAGGGAGTAGCAGAGGGACTATCTGGCGTCATTGATATTGATGAGGTCCTCCTGCTGCAGGCGAGCTACCATCTGCTGGAACTCATCTGGGTAGTCTGCCAGATTCTTGATCCGGTACTCAAGGAAATTGTCTCTGTCAATATAGTCCTTGGCCTTAGATTCAAAGACCTTCAGTAGCGCCTTCTTTACATCTGAATACTTGTAGGGTTAGGGCAAGTACTGGGATATAGCTTCTAGGACAGGATCCTCCAGGAGGCAGATGTAAGCCAGCCCCAGTTTGCGGTTATCCAACTCTTGGTTAGCCAGCTCAAAGGTTGACAGCCACATCCTAACGTCAATAAGGGAGCTCATGCCAAACTTGGTCTTGAACATAGAGTTAGGCTTACAAGGCCTGGAGCACAAAAAATGAGCCACACAAGTAGAGAGAGTCCTCCCTGTTTGCAAAGAGGGCCGGTTGGAGACCTCTAGGGGGTTTGGCCTCTGACAGTTTGCTAGAATCAGTAGAGGAAGTATAATAGTACTTCCGTCTACAAGTCATCCAAGCTTGAGGAGGATCACTACGTGGCGCTAAATATTCCTCATGGGGCAGCTCCCTCTTAGGTGGTTGGGAGGATGGGGCAGAGCCCTCAGGGTACAAGGGACAAGTTCCCAAGGGGGTATGGTTGGCCCCTGTGGCCTTAGAAGTACCATTGTTGAGGATACTTCCTACTATCAAATGATCATTCACCTTGGGCTCCTGAAGGTTGAGTCTATTGGGTCTATCACTGAGGGAAGAGATGCTCTGCCTCAAGTCTCTTAGCTCAACCTGATGGCCATCCCCTTGGACAGCTAAGCGTGTGATTTCCTCAGTTTCCTTTGTGAGCTTGGAGGAGTTCTCTGAGGTGTGGGTTGCCAGATTGGAGAGAATGCCCATTGTAGTATCCCCAGCTGCTGACACCCAACTCAGAGTTTCCTCAACTTTCACCAAGTTAAGGTCAAGATGCCCCAAGGCTTCCTGGTGTGCGGTCAGGACCCGTTGTTGCTCCTTGCAGTACTGATGAAGGCTCTGCAAATCCTGGTTCTGGCCTTGAGAGTCATGGGCTAAGGACTGGAGAACCCTTTGGTGTTCCTCCAGTGTCTCAGCCACTCTGGAAAGGTCCAACTGGACCACCTCACAAACTGTGTGGTACAATGTCTCGTAGTTCTGAGTGACAAACCTGTTTGACTGGTCTGCCAGCAGAGCTACGCCACGCTGTACCTCACAGTAGAGAGCTGCTGTTTGTGCCAGTCTAGAGTTAATTCTCTCTAGTACTAAACTGTGGTCAGCAACCGCTGCAGATGTGTGATTTCTCACACTCTGGATGGACTCAGCCTGGGAGCGCACAGAGTTAGCCAGGTCGGCCACCTGGTTGGATAGAGTTCCCAGGCAAGGGTGGACTACCCCAGTCAGGTAGGAATCTGCCCTACTGGGATTATTAATAATGTGTTGCTCCAGGGGCTTTCTGCGGTTGAGAACATCAAGCATCACCCTCAAGTTGGCCAGCTGTGCAGGCGTCCCTTCTGGAGTCTCCATAGATTCCTGTAGGACCAGAGATGACGCATGAACTGGGGAAGCTCCTGATGTAGATTCCCGTCTTGAAGGACGGACAGGTCTGGGTCAACCTCGGGCATAGGTTGAGGCACAAAGCGTTCCCGCGGGGCCCACGTAGAGTTCAACCGGGTGTGAGCCTTGGGAGCTCAGGAAGAGGCTCGCTGGCAAGCCACTGGACAGGTTGCTTGGGTGGTGCTGACTAGTTACGGGCTCGTTGGCCAGTCCAGCCGGCCTGGAGGGCCTGCAACAGCAAGGAGCCTCGGACAGAAGCTCCCCGGGCTTGCTCGTTCTGAGGATATTCCTCTTCAGGAGCCTGTCTCTGACCTGGTGGGTCTGGGGCAGGACTTGGGTCTACCACAGGAGAAGAGCCAGCTCTGGTCCCAGCGGCAGGTTGAGAGGGTCCACTTGGTGGACTGTATGTGTGACCTGATCTCAAGGTCACCATGGTGCTAATTAGGGAGATACAAAGGTATAGACAGGGACGTCCTGCTAACAGAGGCTAGGTTGACGTTAACGAAGAGGTCAGCAAGCTGGCCCCCTGTAGTGAGCACCAGCATGTGATGCTCACGGGAGATTGGTAAGGAGAGGGACCTCTAATAAGCTTCTTCTTGAGAAGCTTAAGAACTACTTCTACTGGGCTGCGGTTGGCAGGAGACAGTAGGGACCACTTAGATCAAGCTTAGGGCACTAACTTTAAACTGTTAGCACAGCAGAGAGATTGTCTTGTTACCTGAAGTAGTGAAGGCAACAAGAAAAGCAGAGTCTAATAGAGTCTGGTTAGAAGCTTGAGTCTTATTAGAAAAGTAAGATCAAGCTTGAAGTGCAAAGTAGTGTGGGTAAAAGATGTGTCTTTATTATTAAGAAAGGAATCCATTTTATACTTGTGTTATTCCTGCACATAAACAATTGTGCAGGAATGGGGAAGGAGCCTGGGAAGAAACTGAACTACTTTTCATCCAGTAGTAATCATGGTCATCCCAGTTAACTGACAGGACTATACCCCCATGTTTCATCTCATGGGTGAGTGAGGGTATGATGCACAGTCATCACACCAGCTTTATTTATTACCTTCTGAATCCTCCTTAGAACCCCTTAAAAGTTGCAACCTGTGGCATCCTTAAATTGGATCCCTTTTAAAGTTCTGTGCCCACCTCACCTCTTGATACTATTATTAGAAAGGGCATGCTGTTCATTTGAGCTTACATGAGGGGCATACTTTTCAAAATGTATAGTACTACTGTAAATGATCCCCACATTTGAACTTCAGTCAGCTTAGCTTGGTAGATCTAGCAAAGTCTTGCGATACTCTGATCAGATTTAGGTCAGCTATCATGACCACAAAGGCAATCCTTACAATGATCCTCACTCCCCTATATCTTGGATATTGGGTTATTTTTTAATCATGTTTCTTCAGTTTAATATTTTTGCTCTGTCGATTCCCCGCTGATGTTCCTGAAAAAGCAATGCCTATCTCATTGAACGTTGGAAACAGTACAATATTGCATTTGATTAGATCGATTTACGCTTTAAAAATATATTGAGAAGATATATGCCTATTATAAAGTCTTGTATATCAAAGGGATGAATAAATCCTTAAGCTAGATATAACATGCAAATCTATATTTCTTTTTGAAAAGGATTATTTAGCGGGAATGGGTGATAGATCTAGATGCCAGAAATCGCTTCTCTTAAAAGCGACTGACGTCACGACCAAAAACATACGTCATAAACCTATAACAGGGTAAGTAAATGAACAAAAAGCCAAATGATTACCAATAAAAAGGGATAAAAATGCGGTTTCTCCAAGACACCGACTTGGACATGTAAGCTGAGCGCCAGAGGAACCAAGCGACACGACCGGCCTGCTTAATAGTAGCAGGCTTACCAGAGAGTGTGAGGCTACTGTTGGAGGGAGTAGGGTCTTTAAGCTCAACAATAGCATTCCAGTTGCCAAGGTAGGCCATAACCCCTCGGTTATGGAATTGGAAGGGAGGGGTGTTTTCAGACATGCCCTTGTTCAACACTTTGACTAAATAGCGAGCTTGTTGCTCAGCCGCCTGGGCAGTGCACGCTATAGCATTGTCACGGATACTAGCGCAGTCGCCAAGTCCATAGACATTCTCGTCAATCACTTGTCCAGAAGCTGCACTCAAAAGACGAAGGCGATCGTCTGTCACGAGGCGCTTATTTTGCTTTCTGACTTTTTCGCCGAGTGAAGCTATAAGAGGGGTTTCGGTGACACCTGTAGCCCATACAACTAAACCAACAGGGACTAAACGATGAATAATGTTCAGCAATGAAAATCTTACTTTCTTTGCCAGTATTGAGGATCATTGAGTCGCGTTTAAGCTCCAAGACGGAAGTGCCTAAATTGACACTGTAAATAAATTGGGGTGCAGTATGTAATACGGGTTTGGATTCTGATGCCCTCACGAGAAAATAGCTTTGTAGCGTATTCAGTGAGACGAGAATCAAATGCAGTTAGGATCTTAGGGGCGACATCATAAAGAGTCATGCGAACGTAGGGCATGAGGTTGGGATAAATCCTAGAAAGATCCTCCTTGACAAAGTCATGAAGTTCAGCGGAGAACTCAACTCCCTATTGATTAGAGTTAATATGCCGTCGTAAAAACAGTATTTAAACTTACAGTAGGCCCACCTCCAACAACTGGATACAAATTCAATGTAAGCATGTTGTCTACGAGTGAAGAGTCTCTTACCTGCGAAGTTCAAAACCCTCTTTTTGGTCTCTTCAGAAGCTCCGGGCAACGAAGCCTTTTCGAAGCCTATACCCATGTTAACTAGAAAGCACTAAAAATTACATTACAGTCCATGACTCTACGACGGATTTTTTGAGCATCTTTAATTTCTTTGAGGAAGTAGGCATTTTCCTGAACGCCCTTAATCCCAAAAGTGTTGACACGTGCTCCAACCGCAACGATCAATTTGTCATATCCCATTTCAAAGGAGTGGAGGTCGGGGCTGGTAGTAAATGAAGTAGCAACCTTGAGTTTGCGATTTGCGAAATCAATGTCTTCACAGGTGCCTTCAACAAAATTCACATTGGGGTTATGATGACGAATGGTCTCGCAAATGTTACGGAACTCGAGAGTACCGACTGAAGTACTGGCGAGAAGGGGGGTGAAAACAAAGTGGTTGCGAGGAGAAATAAGAGATACTTCATACTTATCGGGGTTAAGATCTTTAGCTAAACGAAAGCCTAGAAGTGCTTTTAGCATCTTACTTGTAATGCATTAAAATAAAATTTATTTTTACCTGCCCAACCTGAACCTGAATATTGAAAAATAAAGGGTTAAAGCCATTCACGAAAAAGATTATGCTCGTACCTAAGATGGTGACTTTTTCTAAAGCAATATGTGAATATAATTGAAAAAGCTGAGGTTTACCTTTAGAATATTGAGAAAATGTCGAAACAGAGAAGTGACGAGAAGCCCCCAGAAAACCTAAAACAAGTTAAGCAGCGCCACTTTAAGGAACCCAAAAGGAGTGAAAATAATAAAATTAACCCCGAGGAAATACTTACCAGTAGGAGACTGGCGCATAACGCGCTTTAAGTTTGCGCGGTTTAGCAAGCAACCCAGCGTGTTGGCGGACATGTCGTTTTAGGGGGACTTGGAGAAAGAGGAGATATTTGAGTAGCACTGACTTAAATATTTCGCAACTGACCTTTATTGGCGAAATAAGGTGGAGCCTCGAAACACTTTAATTCACCTTAAAAATATATTTAAATTTATTTTAGAATCAATTGCCACCCTCCTCCGAGATATTGGCCTAAATCAGCATGTGGATGGGGGAGGTATATGGAACTTTGATCTTGAAAACAACCCCAATGAATTCTCAAATCATAAATGCATCTACTGTGATGAAGTTAACTCCGTTAACTTCATTTAATTAAAGTTGACCGTCAACAATGCAATACCCAGAAGTAATCCACATCATGTTCTATTCATAGAAATGATGGATTTAGTTCCCTATCCAATATGAGTTTATATTGTGACTTAAACCTTGCAGCTATGCAAATTCAAGGAACTTGACCTCAATTGCCAAGCGTGCATTTGAGCAGCTATATAAGCTCAATCAAGATTGCTTTAATAAAATGTGTTTTCATAAATATTTCCTCTTATTCCCGCCTTGTCTCTTATTGGTTGCAACTGGTGCAACTAATCGGGTTATTGACGCTTCTTTGTCAAAAGTGTTACACTACCTATTATAAAGTAAAACTGGATTAATAATTCAACTGCAACTTAAGATATTGACATTATTACACAACCTTGCAAATGATTAATATCTTATTTTGTCTGGATCAAATAAATCAAGGACTGGAAATATAATTAGTGACATCGATCCTTTTCGAATAAATTTAGCTAAAGTTTGGTTCCACACCAGCCAACCAAGCACCCCCTAATTGCATCCTCTCCCAATCGAGCATGTTGCTAAACTCGCCTGTGACGCACAGGAAGCTACAACTCTCAATCTCATCTCTTCCATCTGGTTGATTTTACTTGATATAAACTATCTGATATTCCTATTTGCTACAACGGAGTGAAGCTTCATCCAAATGCCATAGGGTAGAGCTCGTACCAATCAAGTCAAGATGCTCCCAAGTTAAAAGTAGTCAAGCTTGAGCTCATCCAGAGTGATTTTAAAATCAAACCTCAGTTTCTCAATTTTGCTGCATCAAACACTACTAAAAATTAAGGAAGCTTGTTTATGCCACCAGATCAGATTTTAATTTGATTTTCTCATCCGGCAATAATGTCGATTTTAAACTAATCTTCTCAACTTGGAATTTATTATCGCTCCTGACGTCAAATAGCCTATTTTAACTTGGAGGCGTGCTGTAAAGATGCCAATCAGGCTAAAATCTTCCAATTGTTTCCAAACTATCAGTATTTACCTTTAGATATGATCATGTTAATCAAATGGCTATTGAATAGGCTCTCATCAAACTACCTACAATAAGAGGACGCAATACACCATTATCGAATATATACTTCTGGGAAGTATAATAAATGAGATAAAAGGGAAGATTTTAAGAAGAGAATGATACTTTATTGGATATGAATATAGGATAATATATAGTATCATGGAAAGCCACATACTGTCCGTGTACATCATGGGGCTTATTTGAGTAATATTCCTCTTAGGTCATAAGGCTTATTCAAGTTGTGTTCTGCTTAGGATCTGGATTGTTTAATCCCATAATAGACCTGTGGACTGATAGTAGTGCCACCAATTTACTGATTAGTTGGTGAACCATTCAGTGACTCATTTGGTGATCTACTCAGGGCTTTAATTCCCCAAGAGAGAGTAATCAAAGATGTTGCAACAAAGGCATAAAATGAGGATAGAGTAAATAAAAGTTTAAGATGTTTGAGAAGCAGCAGAGAAAATTGGGAGGACCATTTTAACATCTTGGAGCCTGAAGTTGTGTAACAGAATGTGAGTTGTTGTAACTGTGTTGTTTTAGCAGAGTTACAAGGGGAAAAATATTTTGGAGACTAGATAATGTTATTTATTGAGAGATAGGTATTATATAGTCAGTGTGAATTGTGGGTAACAGGAACATGATTGTGTTGATCAATTGGTTGGATGATGAAGGGGGTGGCTTGATCCTGGTAATGAGTCAAGCGCCAAAACAAGGTATCCACTGTAAGGGATCAGCTTTTGTTCATGTTGTTAGATTTTTAAAATTGAGTCAATTTCCTAGTTTGGCTTCAAGTCACTGGGTAGTCAGGTTGTGGTTCACAAACCTGCTTACTTGGAACCTTGCTGGCAGGTCAAGCCTTCTGTTTTGACACCTCCTCAGCTGAAGGTTGGCCTCCTCTGGGGGCAGGCCATCAGGGAGGTTGTCAGGAGCCCGGGCACTGTACTGGACCAACTGCTGTTTGTTTGCTGGTAAGATGATTTTTTGTTGTTTTTGTTGTGCCTTGCAGGGTCTCAGTTGATCATGATGTAGGACTTTATCTTGTCTGTATTTGAAAAGTCCTTGCATAAGGTAAGTGTTGCTTTTGTTTACCTTTAGGATGATGACAGGTCCTATTTTTTTGGGCTGGAGTTTGCTCCTGTCTGTGTTTAGTACCCAGACTTCATTGCCAACTTTGTGTCTGTTTTAGATGGGGATGAACATGTTTTACATTTTAATCTCTTCTTTTTCCAGCTGATTGCTGTTGGCTTGTATGATTTGTGGTGTTGAACAAGGAAGAACCTTGTTGGGCATTTCCAGCTTGGGTCCCATGAGGGCTTGAATAATATTGGTTTGTGTGCCGTAGACAAGCTAAAAGGGGCTTTCCTGGTGGATCTGTTCACATGAGTATAACATACAAGAAGTGCAGTCAGTAGCTGCTTATACCAGTCCTCAGGTCTCCTAGCAGATAGCTTGGCAAGAGTCTGCAAAAAGCTGCTGTTTAGCTGATCCATCCATCTATTGGCCTGAGGATAGTAAGGTGTTGTCATTGTGATCTGGACCCCATTCTTGATAAGGTATACATTGGTGTTTTTGGAGGTCAATTCCTTGCCCCCATCTGTTATCAGGAGTTCTGGCTTTCTGGACTTACTGATGATTCATTTGCCTATGAATTGTTGAAAGTTGTTGCCTGTGTGGGTCTTCACTGCCTGTGCTACTGGCCAGTGAGTGGTAAAGTTGATTGTGGTGATGATGTATTTCTTGTTGTTGTGTTTTCCGGGCATAGGCCCCACAATGTTGAGGGCCCATACCTTGAAGGGCAACTGGGAACAAGGACTTGGGCGGGTTGTTGCTCATTGCAAACTTTTCACATACTTCACATTGATCAAGAACTTCTTGGATGTCCCAATATAGAGTTGGCCACTGTTAAAACAGCAGGCTCAACCTGCCAGCAAGATTCCAAGTAAGCCAGTCTGTGACCTGCAATCTGATTATCCAGTCACCCAAAGCCAAACTAGAAAATTGACTCAATTTTACAAATCCAACAACATGAACAAAAGCTGATCCCTTACAGTGGATACCTTGTTTTGGCGCTTGACTCATTACCAGGATCAGGTCACCTCCTTCACCATCTAACAAATTGATTAACACAATCATGTTCCTGTTACCCACAATTCACACTGATTATATAATACCTATATATCAATAAAAAACAGTATCTAGTCTCCAAAATATTTTTCCCCTTGTAACTCTGATAAAACAGCACAGTTACAATATTGGTAGCACATGTAGGTTCTCCATCCTACCTTATCTTGCAAAATTCTGCCTGTTTCTTGTACTTGCTGCGGGCAACAAATCCTTGATAGAATCATGTCTGGTCTCCTGCTAGACTGGACACTGTACACACCTGGTACCAAAATACCTGATGGCTTTGTCCTTTACCAGAACACAGTAATCCTGCTTCCCGCCTTCAACATCTTGTTGGCACAAGGTTTCTTTCAAGCACCTGCCACCACTCCTCAAGCAACCAATGAAAGTGTTATGCCAGCCTACATAGTCCAGAGACTTTGCAGCGCTGCCTTGGAACCTTTTGCTGCAGCCAACAACAACAACACCAAAGCATGGATTCAATCTGCTCAGAGAAAGTTGGCACACATGGAATGCCCACAACAGTTATGGATTTCAGACATCTCCATTTGGGTAACACACAATGCTGGCACCTGGTGCAACAAGCGGCATGAAGACCATACCAAGAAAGATTGAGATACCTTCAAGCAGGACATCCTGACAAGATTTGTGCTGAAGGACACCACACTTATGATTATACGCCAAGTGAAAAAACTCACCCAGACAGACACAGTGAAAGATTTCCCTGAGCAATTTGAGGAGCTTTGACTACGCGCCCCCTCAGATATGGCCTTTGACACCCCAGCTATCCATCTTATGTACTATAACACACTCAAGTTGCACGTAATGAGACATGTAAACCTGGAACAGGTGACCAACTTGCAAAGTCTATATCAAGAGGCAGAGAAAGCAGAACAAACGTTCAATGCCCTTTACAAAGCACAGTTGAGGAAAAGAGAGCGACCCAAGGTCTATCACCCAACTGGACATTCTGATTGCCCTCTGTATGGGAATAACAACAATAACTCAACCATAAACCTGTTGGCTCACATGAACACAAAAATGGGAATTCTGGACAGTCAAATTGTACCCACTTCTGCGTCACTGCCACACAGGACAATCAGGACAAGGGAAAAGCCCAGGGAGAGCACTAAGCAAGCCAAGCTCTCCCTGCACAACCCCTGACTTGCCCAGCAATGATTACTAACCCAAGGACCTAGATAAGTGCCCAATGATCCAGGTGTCATTGGAAGACCCAGTACTCTACACTATTACCAGAAATCCTGACAAACTGATGTTCTATCCTTTCTGCTTTTGCAGTTACACAGGCTAAGCACTCCTGGACTCAGGCACAGATTGAACCCTTGTCAACAGCACTTTGTTGACAAGTTCAGGTTAACCACTAATCATTTGCAGATTAAGAATGTGGTCTTAGCTGATGGAGGTCACATTGCTGTGACATGGGAAACTGCCCCCTTCTTCATTAAGCTGGAGAATCTTCACTCCACTATTCAGGGACCTGTCATTGACTTCCCTAAATTTGACAGTGTGCTTGGAAGGGACTGTTGCAAAAGAACAACCCCCACATAGATTGGGTGACTTCTTTATTGACCATCAAGCGTGAAGGAGCCAACCACTAGATCTACCCTGACTCAGTGGACCATCTCCTATATGACCATATCTTTGTGCGCATTACAGAAACCCTCAATGAAAAGGAGAACCTCAAGATAATTAACTGGGACTCCTGCTAGTACAGGATTATTTACTTAAAGGACCACCAAGATACCACCACGCCTCAGGATTTCAAAATTGTGGTCTGCCATCCAGAAATCTTCAAAGAGGCTCTGCCAGGGTTGCCATCAGACAAACACATACAGCACTCCATTTAGCTTAAGGGAGCCAACCAAAGGCGAAACTTATCTACCAACTTACCCCTAACAAGGACAGCAAATTACACACTTACCTAAAGGAGGCGTTAGAAAAAGGTCTTATATGCCCCTCACAGTCTCCCTCTGGTGATGCTGTATTCTTTGTGGCAAAGAAAGATGGGACTTTTTAACTGGTTATGGATTATTGAGCCCTAAAAAAAGTTATGATCAAGAATTGTTATCCACTTTCACTCATTGACAATCTCTTTGATGCCTTGGGTGGAGCAACTGTCTCCTCCAAGATTGACCTGACAGCAGGCTACAACCAGATTCGAATCAAGGAGGAAGACATACCCAAGACAGCCTTCTGCACCAAGTATGGGTCATAGAAGTGTGTTGTGCTCAACTTTGGGATGACCAACACTCCATTCACTTTTGTTACCTTCATGAACAAGGTGTTTGCCCCCACATTAGCAAGCATGCACTAGTGTACTTAGACAAAATCATTGTCTGTAGTCCCTTGGTGAAACAACAAAACAAGTATTTGGAGGCAGTCTTTGCCATCCTGGCACAACATAAATTTCTGGCCATACCCTCTAAGTGTTGGTGTCAAGGATCCAGTCTCAGGCGGCTGGCTGCCGTTTCCGGGGGTAACTTGGGCCGGGGTTTTTGCGAGCAGGGCCAACCACAAGAGAGGAGCTAACTTAAGAAGGTAGGAAGCAGACTTCCCCACCCAAGACCACAGGCCAGCAGCCAGTACAATGGTGTCCACCACCCCTGTGAGGGTGATGTACACTATTCAAAAAGCTTGCTGGTATTGTTGCAGATCCTGAATGGATTAGACAAAAAAATTTCCATCTAGGGATTAAGTGATGGAACAATTGTGCAGTTGCACTATTGCATCCTGATTCTACTAGTAATAAAGACATTTAAAACGCCCCTAAAACAGGTGTTTAATTCACCTTTTGAACGTACACAAGGCATGGGCTTCACTTCTGGGATTATAAATAGAACAACAAAGTTATTTATATCTACCTCCTTAAGGAAAGCCACAAGAAAGCAGTTGTTCTCTTGCGCAAAACTTTTAGCTGTATCAACCCACTCTCCTCCATTTGGAAAGTTCTTCTGTCTGTGCCTCTCTGCCTCTGATGGCAATTCCCCTGCCTCACACTATATAAGTGCAATACTATCTAAATAAATACCAGTTTTGTCTATACACCTTATTATTCTTCTGTCCTTCATAGGCTGTCACTATACCATCAACAGGTATATTATTAAGAATTAAGGTCACTGAATAACTGTTTGTAGAAACTAGCAACCCTTTGCTGCAACTTTTACAACAGGTATAGTTGGTTGGAAGGTCAGGTGAAGAGGCTGGCATTGGTTTGGGTGTTACAGGTGATTCCATATAGATATTGTAGGCCGGGAGATAATTGAATTTTCCTCTAAATAGTTTTGGGGTTGAGAATATCCACAGTGTCAGGAATGCATTTTCTGCCTTTCCTGATAACAACAAGGAAATCTTGATAGAGGCAGGGTCTGGGGATACTTCTCTTAATTGGGATTATTCTCCAGTTCCTATAAATGGTTTATTAGTTAGTAGTATTTGCTCTATATTACCTTTTAAGGATATTGCATCAAGTCCAGTGTCCACCTTTCTGGTGAAGATAGGGATCAAACCTGGTCTCTCTCGCTCATTGATTGAACAACTAAACAAAGTTAATATATTAGATCTGAAGTTACCTGTTACACCACTTGAGAATGCCTGCTACAGCCAATTGGAGGCTGCAGCAGGATTGGGAGTGTGCAAATTTGCTTTGGTTTTGAGTCCTGGTTATATTAATGTTAAACCAGGCTCTGTAGTTTATAGAAATCAAGTAAACAGTTGTTTATCTTTTTCTGGCATCCAATTGCACAACCAGAAGCCCCTCAAATCTGTTGCTTCTCCAACAGCTGGGGTAAATGACACCTAGCTGTTGAAGAAGTTTCAGCAGGGCCCATTGGCTATATGTTTTGAAATAGCCTTTTTTAATTCAATCCAAAGCTCCCCCTGCCAAGTTTCTTTCCCCAATTCCCCCAATATTTCTCCAATTTCCCCTTGAAACTGAAAATTGGACATCAACTGACAGCCTATATAAGGCTCCATCTTTCCAGCATTATTACTTGTTTAGTTAATAATGTCAATTTACTTCCTAGTTGATTTATTCTTTTGCCTGCTCTCCAGTCCTAAAATCAAACACCATGATGCTACCTAAGTCATCCCAATGGGGACCATTTGGGTATAAATGGTTGGTTTGGTTGCTCCTTGTCCAGTCCCTTACTGCAAGCATATATTTTGGAACCAGAGCAGATTCTGGTTAACCTCCTCCCAATTACCTGGACAAGACGTGGCACTGAGTGGTACCAGGCGTATGATACACCACCACTCCACTGTCACAGAATCCCCCCATCACAGAGGAACCACAGGTCATGGGGGCCAGTCTGCCCACTCCTTCCTTTTTTTCATCCATTGGCTTCTGTTTTCCTTCTAAGTTATCTTGGAGCTTACTTCATGTTGGGAAGATTCAATCCCCTTTTGGGTTGATACTGTCTTATTGGAGAATTTTTCCACATGGGGATGTTCTCTGTTCCAATTGGTTTTCTAATCACAGGATTGAATCCATCCGCAGCCATACACCTTTTGGGTGGTATGTTTCCAAGCAGATGGGTTCCTGACACACAGGCCTTGGCGGTTGTATCTAATGGCGGATTGGATGAGGGCTAGCGGGACAATTTCAAGGATTTTCTCTGGTGTATAATCCTTATATTTGGGCTTCAAGGGATAATCAGTGAAGTGAACGGGCCCAAAGGGTGCACCAGATAGACAGAAAACGCGGGGGGTGGGGCAGGAGGGCCAGGAGATCTTGAACTGAATTGATAGACGGCAAATACAAAATATGGCAATAGCTGTAAAAGCCAAAGTAACATAACCTTTATTTAAAAATGGCAATAAGGCTCAAGCGCAGAATCTATAGGCATATATAGCATTCTGCCTCCAAACTTAGTATTTTCCATCAGGGCTTTATCAAAATATTGGGAAAATGCGGGCAGGCAGCCAGAGAGCCCAGGTGTGGGAGCAGCAAAATGTCACCTCAGCTGGGTGTTCTCTCATTGGTCAGAACGTCCAATTTGGTCACTCAATTTTCTTGATTCTTTGTTGTGATCACAGGGTTGGGCCCAAAGCCCGGGTTTATCTTTGGCAGTAGGGTTTGATTAGTCACTTGAGAGGACTTCAAACTCATGAAATTCACAGAGGTGCCATCTCTGCTTCCATTAGGCAATTTGAGAGGCTCCTCTTCAGGCGCCACCATGGTTGAGCTGATACAGGTATTCTGGCTTTGGGACTTAGCAGGAGCCTCAGCTTGCAGGGGCTTGATCCCAAAAAAACGCGGGCAGGCAGGCCCTTGGTCCATGGGCCCAGCGGCCCGCAGGAATGTAGGTTTGGGGTTTGAATCCCACCCTTGGGTCCAGGTTCCTCAGGGTAATTAATTGTCAATCCTGACATCATCCCCTTCTTTCCCTGAGGGCCCTCCCTTCTGGTCCTTTTTGTTCAGATAGAGTTGGACAGCTTCTTGGGCATTAGCTAGGTTGCTCAGCGGTTCCCACGTACTTTCTTCTAGCAGGTATCCTTTCCATTTGACGTAGTACTGGGGTTTCTGGTAGTGGATTCTGTTGCCATGTATGTATTCAACTTTGTACTCTTCAGCGCGGCCTATTTGGAGGGGCGGGGGGTTTATCTTAAGCTGTTGGTGGGGGAGCAAGTTCCCATACTTTTTAAAAAACAGGGATTGGTGGAGTACATTGTGAATCTTCCAGGAGGGGGGTAGGTCTAGCTTATAAGCAACTTCTCTAATTAGTTTGGTGATCTTGTGAGGGCCACTTCTTCTGTGAGCTAGCTTCCTACAGGGCACATGTAGGGGCACATTGCGAGAGTCCAGGTATACTTCATCCCCAACTTGAAAGGGTTGGCCTGGTGTTTGTTTTCGGTTGGCAAAGGCTTTGTAAGTTTGCACTGTGCAGTTCAGGTTGGTCAAACATTTTTTGTGTGTGTCGTGGATCTGCTCAACCCAGATACGTCCAGTGATGTTAGTTTCCTTCTTGCCAATCTTGGGATCCCTGGTGGGGTCAAAACTGTAGTTGGCTTTGAACAGAGACATCCCAGTGGAGGCGTGGTCCTTACTATTGTATGCAAACTGGGCCATGGGAAGCATGTTGTCCCAATTGTCCTTGTTGGTGTTGGCATAGCATTGGAGGCATTGTTCTAGGATCTGGTTTACTCTTTTGGTTTGGCCGTCAGTCTGCGGGTGGTAGGAGGTAGATATACACCGCTTGATTCCCAAGTCTTTCATCACTTGTGTCCAGTAGTTTGACTTGAATTGAGGTCCTCTGTCTGTGATAATTTCCTCAGGTGTTCCGTGTTGGGTGAGGATGTGGTTGTGGAAGTGTTGGGCTGTCTCTGCTGCTGTGCAATGAGTGGTGGTTGGTACAAAGTATGCCATCTTGGTGAAGCAGTCTACCATGACCAGGATCACATTGAAGGAGAGGGATGGGAGCAATTCAACAATGTAGTCCATGGAAACAGATCTCCAGGGTCCAGCAGGTATATCCAAGAGTCTTAGAAGTCCTTCAGGTTTGTTTCTGCGGGGTTTGGTTTGTCCACAGGTCTCACATCCTTTCAGATACGCGCTTACTTCTTGGTCAATCTTTGGCCAGGCAAAGTTTTTTCTAATGCTCCGGAGGGTCTTGAGTCTCCCTGGGTTTCCGGCCATCTAAGAATCATGATAATCTCTCAAGATGTTGGTCCTGATGCCTCCTTCTGGCACAAAGATTCTGTTGTGCAGCATTACTGTTGTTCCCTTCAATGAGTAGCCTTTTTGGTAATGGGAGCTATCCAAGGATTTTGAAAGGTTGGCAATCATGGTTTTGGTGAATTTTTCAAGTGATTGGGCCTTCAGTACTTCTGGTTTGCTGGCCCTGATCTTCATCAATCCCAGGTGGATGCCTAGGCTAGCTGAGTCCAAGAGTACTTGAGTGTTGTGGTTGCAAGTTTCTATGTGGGTGGGTGCCAGGTCAGTTCTTCTACTCAGGGCATCAGGTACTACATTCACCTTTCCTGGCTTTTTAGTCTATGGTCAGGGTGTAGTCAGCTAGTTCTAAAGCCCATCCTGCTTGCCGTTGGTTGAGCTGTTGTGGTTTGAAGAAATAGACCAAGTTCTTGTGCTGTCAGGACCTTTACTAGGAATTCAGCGCCACAGAGGTACCGGTACCAATGTTTCAGGGTCTTCATAATGGCTAGCATCTCTTTGTTGTAAATTGTGTAGTTCCCTTCTGCAGGTAGCATCTTCTTGGAGTAATATTCTACAGGATGTAGCATACCATCCCCTCCTTCCTGAAGAAGCACCCCACTGCAAAGTTGGACACATTGGTTTCCAGCACAAATGGCTTGGAGGGGTTGGGCATGGCCAGGACAGGGGCAGAGGTGAAGGCAAGTTTCAAGGTTTCAAAGGCGGTGGTACATTCTGGAGTCCAGGCAAAGGTGACCTTGTTGGAGCACAGGTGGGTCAGGGGCAGAGTGATGTGAGAAATTTTTGGATGAAATCCCTGCAATAATTTGCCGGCCCCAAAAAACTTCTCACATATTTTCTGCATTTGGGGATTGGCCAGGAGGTCACAGCGTCCACTTTATCCTGGGCCATTGCAAACCCTCCAGTTTTCACTACGTAGCCCAGGAATTCCACTTCTGGTTGGAAGAACTCACACTTCTTGAGCTTTGCGTGTAACTTGGCTTGGGAGAGTTTGTTCAGGATTAGATCTAGGTGGAGTAAGTGCTCTTTGTGGGTCTTGCTGTAGATGAGGATGTTGTCAAGGTAGGCCACGCAGAACTGGCTGAGGTATTTGCTCAATACTTTGTTTATCATGCGCTGGAAGGTGCTAGGGGCGTTGCATAGTCCAAATGGCATCACCAGGTATTTGTAGAGTCCATACCTGGTCTTGAATGCCGTTTTGTATTTGTCACCCTCTTTGATTTGAATTTGGTTGAACACATCTCTAAGGTCAATCTTGGAGTACACCTGGGCGCCTGTCAGCACATCACACAAGTTGTCAGCGTTAGGTATGGGGAAGCAATTCTTTACAATTATCTTGTTCAATTTCTGATAATTAACGCACAGGCGCATGCCACCGTCTTTCTTGCCCACAAATAGCATTGGTTACAAACATGGGCTATTTGACACACAGATGAAGCCTTTTTTGGTCATGTCTTTGATATATGCCTTGAGAGCCAACTGCTGCTTGTGGTTGCAGCTATAGATAAGTCCATGTTTGGGTTTGGTGCCAGGTAAGAGGTTAATAGCATTATCATACTTGGTGTGTTTGGGGAGACAGGTGGCTGCCTCTTTGCTGAATACATTGGTCCATTTTCCTAGGGAAGCAGGGAGGACACCCATGCTTGGTTCAATCCGTATGATCATGAGCCTTTGGGTGGGTTCCTTGGGATTAGTGCAAAAGGGAACAGTGTTGCAGGTACCCTTATCACCTAAGGTGATGTTCTGTTCTCAGTAGTTGAGGATGAGGCCATGCCTGTCTGACCAGGAGTCCCCAAGAATGAGGGGGTGTGGTAGGCCTTTCAACAAGATGAGAGATGATGGGTATGTGTTGTTTCCTATTACCAAGGGTAGTTCTTGTTCACATTTGTATCCAGTATCCTTAGTGCTGTTTCCCAAGATGATCTGTAAACAATTCTCAGAGGCAGACAGCCCTAGTTCCTGGGCTAAGTCAGCGTCAATGAAACTCTCATCTGCTCCAGTGTCAATGAACGCCTTTAGTTTTTGGATTGTTCCTCCAACGTTAACAGATACCAGGATGAACTTGTAAGACTGGGAAGAAGCGTTTATTTGGGCCAACAAAACAGGAGCAGGGGTCTTCTTAGGGCAGGCTCTGGTCAAGTGCCCTGCTTCATGGCATTGGAAGCAGAGTCCTTCTCTGTAGTGTCTTTGAAGTTCATCAGGGGTCATCCCCCCTCTATTGGGTGTGGCGGCTTGGGTTTGGCAGGTCTGGGAGGGCCCAGCATTCTCTTGGTTCATAATGAGGCCCTTGCATAAGGGGACCAGGTATTCCAAGCCAAGGGTGGGCAGGTGGTGCTTCAATAAGTCCTTCATGGCTGGGTTCACCCCCTTTAGAAGATGATGGCTGACAATTTGCCCTCAAGTTGAGTGCGGGTCTTCAGTTTAAGGAATTCATCAATGTATGCCTAAATGGGTTGGGAGCCTTGGCAGATTTCTAGCAAGGAGTTCAGGGCATAGTATCTGGTGTCGCAATCCTCCCCAGTTGCCATTAAATCAGCCTTAAACTTGGCATAGTCCAAACAGAATTCTACATCTTCTTGTGTGGCTTTGCCGAACCAGTCTAGAGCGTCTACAGAGAGCATGGAAGCAACCCCCAGTACCTTCTTGGTGTTGCTGGCGTAGGAGGGGGTGTTGGTCTAGAAATGCAAGCAGAGGACTGGTATAGGGCGTCTGGCTTCCTCAAGCATGAGCTTCCCCATCTGGGGCATCTTAACCTTGGTTAGGGATTGGTTCATAATTACATTTTGCACTTGGGAGGAGGGCTTGCTGGTATCAGTGGTGGCAGTGTCAGTTCTTTTTGGGTTTGCATTCTTCCACATGGAAGAGATCAGGTTCATGGTCATCTTATAGGTGTAATAAGTGATTATAAATAAAAAAAGCATACAAGATGCCCTAAGAAATAACAGTATTTTGGGGCTCAGGGTACCAGGTTTAAAGAAGATTGTCATAATGTCAAGGATCCAGTCTTGGGCGGCTGGCCCGCTGTTTCCAGGGGTAACTTGGGCCGTGGTTTTTGCGGGCAGGGCCCACCACAAGAGAGGAGCTAACTTTAGAAGGTAGGAAGCAGACTTCCCCACCCAAGACCACGGGCTGGCGGCCGGTACAATGGTGTCCACCACCCCTGTAAGGGTAATGTACACTATTCCAAAATCTTGCTGGTATGGTTGGTTGGAAGGTCAGGTGAAGAGGCTGGCATTGGTTTGGGTGTTACAGGCAGTTCCATATAGATAATGTAGGCTGGGAGATAATTGAATTTTCCTCTAAATAGTTTTGGGGTTGAGAATATCCACGGGCCTTGACGGTTGTATCTAATGGCAGATTGGTGAGGGCTGGTGGGTCAAGTTCAAGGATTTTCTCTTGTGTATAATCCTTATATTTGGGCTTCAAGGGATAATCAGTGAAGTGAATGGGCCCAAAGGGTACACTAGATGGACAGAAAACTGCGGGTGGTGGGGCAGGAGGGCCAGGAGATCTTGAACTGAATTGATAGACGGCAAATACAAAGTATGTTAATAGCTGTAAAAGCCAAAGTAACATAACCTTTATTTAAAAATGGCAATAAGGTTCAAGCGCAGAATCTATAGGCATATATAGCATTCTGCCTCCAAACTTAGTATTTTCCATCAGGGCTTTATCAAAATATTGGGAAAAATGTGGGCAGGTAGCCAGAGGGCCTGGGTGTGGGAGCAGCAAAATGTCACCTTGGCTGGGTGCTCTCTCATTGATCAGAACATCCAATTTGGTCACTCAATTTTCTTGATTCTTTGTTGTGGTCACGGGGTTGGGCCCAAAGTCTGGGTTTATCTTTGGCAGCAGGGTTTGATTGATCACTTGAGAGGATTTCAAACTCATGAAATTTACAGAGGCGCCATCTCTGCTTCCATTAGGCAATTTGAGAGGCTCCTCTTCAGGCACCACTATGGTTGAGCTGATACAGGTATTCTGGCTTTGGGACTTAGCGTGAGCCTCAGCTTGCAGGGTCTTGATCCCAAAAAAACGTGGGCAGGCAGGCCCTTGGTCCATGGGCCCAGCCACCTGCAGGAATGTAGGTTCAGGGTTTGAATCCCACCCTTGGGCCCAGGTTCCCTGGGGTAATGAATTGTCAATCCTGACATTTGGTTCTTCCACAAACAGTTACACTTCCTGGGACATGTGGTTTCAAAGGATGGCATCAAAACTGGCAACCAGAAAATCCAGGCCATCTTCAAGATGCCACCTCCTAAAGACAAGTCAGAACTCTGCACATTCCTGGGAATGGTTGCCTATGTACAACAATTCATCCCTGATTGTGGTGTTATGAATGTACCTCTGTTTGGCATAACCAGTGTCAAATCCAAGTTTGTATGGACCCCCAACTTGAACTTTGCTTCAGACGTCTTAAGGAGAAGCTCACAACCACACCCATCCTACAATACCCCAAACACAATGAGAAAATCAAATAGAAACAGAAACCTCTGACACATCCATTGGAGGAGTACTACAAATCAAGAACAATAATGGAAACTTACTTCCCATGGTCTATGAGTCACGTAAACTGACAGACAGTGAGAGCTGATACCCCATACATGACAAGGAACTGTTGGAAATCATACACTTCATGGTCAAATAGCGCTGTTACCTGGAACGCCAAGAGGAATTTACAGCATTAACCAACCACAAATTGCTCATATACTTCAAAACGCAGGCCAACCTCTCCTGCCAACAAGCACAATGAATGGAACTCCTAGAAAGGTTCAACATGAACATACAGTACAAATCTGGCACAGAACTTGCCATGGTAAATGCATTCTTGCACCTGTACATTAGAGCTACAAGAGGCAAGAGTGGGCTCAACCCAGACTGGCCTCTTCTGGTACTCTAAACAAAGGACAATGGTTTCCCCCCTGGCACCACTGACATTAAAAAGGAGACATTCATCAAGAACAAACATCTATTTGCCAATGTGTATGGGACCTTACACTGTAAAATGACTGATGGAACCACCATACCTTGCATCCCTACACATCAACGGGTAGACATCATCCTATGTTACCACAGAGATCTAGGACATACCAAAAGCCGCAACCTCTACAAGTTCCTTAAGCACAAAGCATAGTGGCTAACCCTATAACAGGATGTCCAGGAAGTCCTAGAGCAATGTAAAGTATGTGAAAAATTTGCAAAAAGCAACATTCCTCCAAAATCTGTACTGCCTATTTGTTCACAACTGCCCTTCAAAGTGTGGGCCCTAGACATTGTAGGACCCATGTCAGGGAAGCACAAAAAGAAGAAATACATTATCACTGCTATCAACTTTGCCACTTGCTGGCCAGTGGTGCACACAGTGAAAACTCACACAGGCAATGTTGTGCAGCAGTTCATAGGAAAAGAAATCATCAGTAAGTTTGAAAAACAAGAACTCCTGATAACCAAAAGAGGCAAGGAACTGACCTCCAAAGACACCAATGTATGCCTCATCAAAAATGGGGTCCAGAACACAGTGACAACACCCTATCATCCTCAGGCCAATGGACTTGTGGAGCAGCTAAACGGCAGCTTTGTGCAGGCCCTGGCCAAGCTCACTGCTGGGAGACCTGAGGACTAGTATAAGCAGATACCAACTTCATTACTTGTATGCCTTTACCCACGTGAACAGATCCACTATTAAAAGCCCCTTTGAACTAGTTTATGGAACAAAACCCAATATTATCTAAGCGCTATCAAGACCCAAGTTGGAAATACCCAGTAAAATCCCACCTTGCTTGGACCCTCAAATCATACAGACCAACAGCAATCAATCAGAAAGAGAAGAGAAACACTTGCAGAATACCTTTTTCACAATCCAAGACAAACTTGAGGTCAGTGACAAAGTTTTGGTAATGAATACCAACAAGAGTAAATCACAGCCAGAAAAAATAGGACCTGCCATTATCCTAAAGGTAAACAAAAACAACACTTGCCTCATGCAAGGACTCAGAAAACACAAACAAGACGAGACGCTTCATAACAACTGCCTAAGACTCTGTAAAGCAAGACAGAAACAGCGTGAGACTGTTCTACCTGCCATCAAACAACAGTTAGTCCAATATTTTGCCTGGGCTCCCAACAACCTCCCTGACAAGCTACCGCTAGATGAGGCTGACCTTCAGTTGGGGGGTGTCAAAACAGCAGGCTTAACCTGCCAGCAAGGTTCTGAGTAAGAAGGTTTGTGACCTACAATCTTATTATCCAGTCACTAGAAGCCAAACTAGGAAATTGACTCAAATTTCCAAATCCAACAACATTAACAAATGATGACCCCAATGGTGGATACCTTGTTTTGGCGCTTGACTCATTACCAGGATCAGGCCACCCCCTTCACCATTTACCATGTGATCAACACTATCATGTTCCTGTTATCCAGGATTCATATCAACTATATAATCATTATCTCTCATTAAAGAATATTACCTAGTTTCCAAATATTTCCCCCTTATAACTCTGCTAAAACAGCACAGTTACGACACCACCATGCCTTGTTCTTGAGAAAATCATAAAGTTTGTGGCTCTTGGTGTGTCCTAAGTCTCTGTAATAGAGTAGAATGGTGCCAACTTGTTGGTGCGTAGGAATATACAGGATGGTGCTCTCATCAGTCATCTTGAGGTGTAGCATTCCATATACTTCTGTGAAGAGGGGTTCATTTTTGATGACTGTCTCTTTAGTGATGTTGGTAGTGCCTGAAGGGAAGCATTTGTCTTTAGTTTGGAGTACCAGAAGGGCCAGTCTGAGTTGAGACCGTCTTCTCCTCTTGTGGCTCTGACATACAGGCAAGAAAGTGCATCTGCCATAGCAAGTTCAGGTCCTGGTTTGTATTAGATGATCATGTTAAACCTTTTGAGCAGCTCCATCCAGCGCACCTGGCGCCTGGATAGATTGGCTTGTGTTTTGAAGTATATGGGGGGCTTATGGTCTGTTAGAGTGGTGAACTCCTCCTGACATTCCAGGTAGCAGCACTACTTGACAAGGTAGTGTACAATTGCCAGTAGTTCCTTGTTGTGGATGGGGTAGCAGCATTTTCCATCTGTCAGTTTGTACGGCTCATAGGCTATGGGTAAAAAATTGATGTTGGTGTTCTTGATCTGTAGTACTCCCCTAATGGACTCATCAGAGGCGTCTATTTCCATTTGATACTTTCTGTCTTGCTTAGGATGCTGTAGGATAGGGGTGGTTGTAAATTTCTCCTTTAGACGCCAGAAACAAAGGTCACATTGGGGGGTCCATACAAACTTGGACTAGGCACCAGTTATGGCTAACAGAGGTGCTGTCAAGACACTACAGTCAGGGATAAATCTTCATACATAGGTGACCATCCCTGGGAAGGTAAGGAGTTCTGACTTGTCCTTTGGTGGTGGCATCTTACAGATGACCTGGATTTTCTGTTTGCCAGTTTTGATGCCATCCTTTGAAACCATGTGTCCCAGGAAGGGTAACTGTTTGTGGAAGAACCAACACCTAGAGGGTTTGGCCAGCAATTTATGTTGTGCCAGAGTGGCAAAGACTGCCTCCAAATACTTGTTGTGTTGTTTCACCTAGGGAATGTAGACAATGATGTTGTCTAATTACACTAGTGCATGCTTGCTAATGTGGGGGCAAACACCTTGTTTATGAAGGTAAAAAAAGTGAATGGAGCATTGGTCATCCCAAAGTTGAGCACAACACACTTCTATGACCCATACTTGGTGCAGAAGGCTGTCTTGGGTATGTCTTCCTCCTTGATCCAAATCTGGTTGTAGCCTGCTGTCAGGTCAATCTTGGAGGAGAAAGTTGCTCCACCCAATGCGTCAAAGAGATTGTCAATGAGTGAAAGTGGATAACAATTCTTGATCATAACTTTGTTTAGGGCTCAATAATCCATAACCAGTTAAAAAGACCCATCTTTCTTTGCCACAAAGAATACAGCATCACCAGAGGGAGACTGTGAGGGGCAGATAAGACCTTTTTCTAACGCCTCTTTTAGGTAAGTGTGTAATTTGCTGTCCTTGTTAGGGGTAAGTTGGTAGATAAGTTTTGCCTTTGGTTGGCTCTCTTAAGCTAAATGGAGTGCTGTATGTGTTTGTCTGATGGCAACCCTGGCAAAGCCTCTTTGAAGATTTCTGGATGGCAGGCCACAATTTTGCAATCCTGAGGCGGGTGGTATCTTGGTGGTCCTTTAAGTGTATAATCCTATACTAGCAGGAGTCCCAGTTAATTATCTTGAGGTTCTCCTTTTCATTGAGGGTTTCTGTAATGCGCACAAAGATATGGTCACATAGGAGATGGTCCACTGAGTCAGGTTATATCTAGTGGTTGACTCCTTCACGCTTGATGGTCAATACAGAAGTTACCCAATCTATGTGGGGGTTGTTCTTTTGCAACCAGTCCCGTCCAAGCATAATGTCAAATTTAGGGAAGTCAATGACAGGTCCCTGAATAGTGGAGTGCAGATTCTCCAGTGTAATGGAGAAGGAGGAAGTCTCCCATGTCACAGCAATGTGATGTTCATCAGCTAAGACCATATTATTAATCCGCAAATGATTAGTGGTTAACCTGAACTTGTCAACAAAGTTGCTGTTGACAAGGGTTCAATCTGTGCCTGAGTCCAGGAGTGCTTAGCCTGTGTAACTGCAAAAGCAGAAAGGATAGAACATCAGTTTATCAGGATTTCTGATAATAGTGTAGAGTACTGGGTCTTCCAATGACACCTGGGTCATTGTGCACTTATTTAGGTCCTTGGGTTAGTAATCATTTCTGGGCAAGTCAGGGGTTGTGCGGGGAGAGCTTGGCTTGCTTAGTGCTCTCCCTGGGCTTTTCCCTTGTCCTGATTGTCCTGTGTGGCAGTGACGCAGAAGTGGGTACAATTTGACTATACAATGTTCCCATTTATGTGGTCATGTGAGCCAACAGGTTTATGGTTGAGTTATTGTTGTTATTCTCAGACAGAGGGCGGTCAGAATGTCCAGCTGGATGAGAGTCCTTGGGTTGCTTTCTTTTCCTCAACTGTGCTCTGTAAAGGGCATTGAATGTTTGTTCCTCTTTTTCTGCCTCACAATAAAGGCTCTGAAGGTTGGTCATCTGATCCAGTTTGACATGTCTCATCACGTGCAGCTTGAGTGTGTCATAGTACATGAGGTGGGTAGCTGGAGTATCAAAATCCATATCTGAGGGGGCACATTGGTGGATTTCTTTGTATACTTGGGTGAGCTCTTTAACCGTGCCTGTTTGGGTGAGATTCTTTACTTGGCATATGATCATTAGTGCAGTGCCCTTCAGCACAATCTTTCCAAGAAGTCCTGCTTGTGATGTCCCAGTCCTTCTCAGTGTGATCCTTGTGCCACTTTTTGCACCAGGTGCTAGCGTTGTATGTGAGTCAGATAGAGATTTCTGCAATCCAGAAGTGTTATGGGAATTCCATTTGTGCCAGCTTCTTCTGGGCAGATTAAACTCATGCTGTGGTGTTATTGTCATTGGCTACATCAAATGGTTCCAAGGCTGCACTTTGAAGTCTTTGGGCTATGTGGGCTGGCATGATGCTTTTGTCTGTGGCTCATGGGACAGTGGTAGGTGATTGGAAGAACCCTTGTGCTGACAGGGTTTTGAAGGAGGAGAGCAGGATTACCATATTCTGGTAAAGGACAAACCCATCAGGTATTTTGGTACCAGGAGTGTATGGTGCCCAGTCTAGTGACAGGCCAGACATGATTATATCAAAGATTTGTTGACTGCGGCAAGTACAGGCAACAAGCAGAATTTTGAGATATAAAGTAGGATGGAAAACCTACTTCTGCTACCAATGCCGTAACTGTGATGTTTTAGCAGAGTTACAAGGAGAAAATATTTTGGAAACTAGACAATGTTATTTATTGAGAGATAGGTATTATATAATCAGTGTGAATCATGGGTAACAGGAAAATGATTGTGTTGATCAATTGGTTGGATGGTGAAGGGGGTGGCTTGATCCTGTTAATGAGTCAAGCGCCAAAACAAGGTATCCACTGTATGGGATCAGCTTTTATTCATGTTTTTAGATTTGGAAATTTGAGTCAACTTCCTAGTTTGGCTTCAAGTCACTGTGTATTTGGGTTGCAGGTCACAAACCTGCTTACTTGGAACCTTTCTGGCAGTTGAGCCTGCTGTTTCAACATTGATATGGCCACAATTGCCTATTCCCTTCCTTTATATTCCCTGATAATGACCTTATCTTAACAATAATTGACTGAACCCCCTTAATTAAAAGTTTATTTTGCCCCCATATTGATCTCTTTGAAGAAACTGTGTATTTGATACTTATCTTTCAATTACCATATTGACACCCTAATAACAAGGAATACTTTATTTGAGCTTTGGAAAGCTTATATTTCAGGTGAACAATTCTTGCGCTTAGTTCTAAGCTGGCATTGGCAAGAAATTTTTTATCCTCCTGTCATTCAGTGATTGGCTCCATAGTCTTTTATTTTCTCTTGTGTTCTATAGTAGAGTTATAATGCATAAATACCTCATCATTCCTAAAAACAGATTTTATAAATTACAGGAGAAAGCATGGTTCCCCTGGGCTGATGTACCCTAATGGTTGAAATATTTCTCAAAAGATTCATGATAAGCTTCTCTAGCCTCTCTCAACGTTTCTTCAGGATAAGTTTAAGCCACTTAATATCCCTGTGAGTCCATAAGAGTCATATTGGAAACCTCTTTATGAAGAGCTACCACCTCATCTTTAGCTATATCAAAAATTGACAGATTCCAGCTAAAAGCATATATCATAAAGATGAAAAGAGTTTGAGGAGAAGCAACAGTCATCATAAAAGTATATTTATTTGTTATGGCAGTGTTTCAATTTTATATAACTCAGATTATACATGGCTGAAATCCCATCTTCTATGAAATCTGTTCCAGACTCTCATCATGTGATAAATGATATCACTTTCATTAGCCCTTTATACTATATTGACAGGCATTGTCTGTCCTTACCCCCTAAGAACACACTGAGATACACTCCATAATCATAAAATTCTTAATATGGACATCTAACTCTTAAAGCTTAAATTATCAAAATTTTCTTCAATAAGACCCTGTATAATAACCATATTCCTGATCAAAGCTTTTAATGGCTCTAACTGGGAACCAGTGGAATATTTCTAACAGAGAAACCATTTTATCATTCTGAAACAGCATATCCAATTTTGGCTCTATGGTTAACTTCTAGTTAATCATATTCAGGGACATTGATTAACCTTTAAGGTTAATTACTGGTTTGAGAACACTGAGTCCCATACTCAGAATTATTTAGACTATATAATAAGTTCCACATTTAGAACAGCCTAATTAATTCATGGGCTATTTAAAGTTTTGGTGATGGCAACTAGTTCATTATTTAAGAATTAGTTGGTAACTAACAAGGAAAATCCACATGAAAGGGATAGTGATTGAGGGTGCTTACTCAGGGATTTCATCAGCAAATGATCCTAGCTGCTCATTCCAACCAATTTAGATTAAAAAAGTTGACTGCTTTTAAAAGGAACCCAGATTGGCTGTAGTAAGCCACAGTAGAATATACATATAGGATACCATCAGTGATGCTTGGTAGACACTGGGGTTTCTTACTACACAATTTGTATTATAATGAGGATTACTGACATTGCTCTATTGATCCTTTCTTCATTTGGTACAGTGAGGATGAAAACCATGGATCTATGAATCCAAAACTTTACTGTTGATCTAGAGATAAAGAGGTTGTGATGGACAAGTTGATAACTGATCTGGGTCAATCAGAGACAAGCTACCATGTGAAATTTTAAGCATAGCCTGGATTTGCCTTCAGCAGAGAAGGTATGAAAGCATTGTGGAATGTTGAATATTATAGGCCAGCAGAAGATATAGCTGTTAGATAAATTGAAGCAGGGGGAAATTCCCTTGAGCTCTTTGTCTGAAATAGAAGAAAGAGAATCTTCATTAGATTTCCAAGAACATGGGAGAAGAAGAGATAAGCTATAAAGGGATTTTTTTAGTGAGGATATTGATGATTTAAACTAGTCATTCAAGTGACAGGTAAAAACATCTAGCCCCAAGGGGTAGATTGTTTAATATCCACTGGAAATTGATATATTGTGATAGCAGTAAAGGCAAGCAGGAAATTCCTATATATGGATTGATTTGGGGGTTAACCTGGCTCAGATGCTGTGGGGTTTCTGTCCGCCAGTCCTCAAAGTGTGTCCTGTGTCATAGCCAGGGACTGGCTTGGAGGAGTTGTCATTCCACAGCAGTAGTGAGTGGCTGGCCAGAAGCTTGTACTTGGCCTGCATAAGTGCAAACTCTTCCAGAATCTTTCCAATGACTAGGCGAGCATCCCCAACATACACCTGTACTTCAGTGGGCGCTAGCCCCTCTGTGGGCCTGTACCAATCCTGTAACAACCTGATAAATTCATTTAATATAAGCTTTCTTCCCCTATCTGGCATCTCAAGGTGTCTAGTCACTTTTTCCCACTCCTCCTGGGCAGACTTACTGGAGGAAAATCTTCTACAACCTTGATAATAGGTATCCCCCTACCCTTGGATAGGGTAAAAGATATGGGGTAGCTCATCCATAGGGTTTGTATTTTTCTCACAGGAAAATTTGGGCAGGGGTTGTAATAGGTTTTTATTCACAGAGATTAAATATCCCCTTAGAAACCTTCTGATATAATGTCTGAGTGGGGAAACAATATGGGTTTGCTAATAATTGGAGTCCTTCTACAATCTCTTGGACTCCTTGTACTTGGTCTTGGGCTCTTTCACCTTTATCTTGGGCTCTTGCAGTCTGTTTCAGCTCAGGCTTCTTATTTTTAGCCCTGGCTGCTGTATATTAGGCTCTTGAACCTTTAGCTTGGTCTTCAGCTCCTTCTGTAGTCCTAGTGGCCTTTTTAATCCACTTGATCTAGTCCCTTAAGAGCCTCAGATAGCTTCCCCTTTTATAGCTTCTTGTTTCAGTCCAAAATTCCTCTCAGAACTCTTCTTTTCCAAAGCCTAAACTATCCAGTTTCTCTCTCTCTACAATATATTAAACTTAATAAATTACTTCAGTCAATGAAAGCTCTGAATTTTCTGCTTCTGCTCCTCATTTTTTAGGCTTTAATAAAGTTAAAGCCCTCAAAACACTGATCAAATAAACTTTGGCTTGCAGCCAATCATACGCCTCAATCCAACTGTTTCCCTAAAAATTTTACCCAAATGACCTGATATTGACTATGGCTTGAACTTGAAGCTGTCTTGCTCTGGGTAAACAACTGCTCTGCGTTTCAAACGGTTTTGCTGTGATTCCCATCACGTTTCTCTGGCAAATCTCAAGCGCTTTTGCCTATGTTTCACATAGGGGAATTTCAAACCCTCAATTCTTCAATGTTTTCCCAAGTTTCTCTGCATTTTATTCAACATTTTTCACCCTCAAACTCGCCTGTTGCTCGCCTCTCAACTCTCCTAGTTGTTCTTGGTAAAATTTGCATATTCACCTCACAGTTTCTCTGTCCTGTTACTGGCCTCTTTATGGCTCCTTTCTGCCCAATTCAAACTTAATAAATTTGAAGTTTGATCACTGTAAATAATTTTTTTCACTCTCTCTTTCTTTTTTATGATATTTAATTCTTTTATATCATATTTTTGGCAGCTTAAAATCCTTATTTATCTACTTCTTATATCAATATTTCCTCTCTTAAGACACCAACATCAGCATTCCAGCCTCCATATTCAGTCTGGCTAGTCCTTCCAATACATCTTCTAGCTCCATAGCTGGTCCTGAACTATCATCTTCTGTTCCTTCAATCAGCCCTTTAGCTTAACCAACAATTATTCCATCTTAGTCCACAAACAGCTCCTTTCAACATCAGTTCTACGGCTACTTCTTCATCATGATCAGCTACTCCTGCAACATGATCTGTCTATCCTTCAACAATCCAGCATCATGATCAGCTACTCCTTCAGCTCATCCTCACTAGGAACCACCTTGGTTTCACCTGCACAATGAACCATCTTGGTCCTAAACTTCAACATGAACCAGCAGTCCATTGACTAGTCTTCACTGTGATAATAAAGTCCTTCTTACTAGTCTTCACTGCTAATCCCATACTATGAACCACCTTAGTTCTTTATCTCAGTCCCTGTTACCAGAACCTGTAGACCCAGGCATGAGTCTACATCAAACTGGAGTTTGACTGGGCCCTTGCAAGTGGCAATCCACTTAGGCTATCCAACCATAGATTGTTAAGTCTATGTCATTGTCTTTACTCACCCAGGTGATTAAGTCTGAGCTTTCAGTCTCAAAGTAATCAGCTTTACTTCTCAGAGGCCTGATCACACCAATTTCTGCAGCTTCTTCCTCAAGCAACCACCTTGGTGACACCTCTGAGCAAATTCATGCCTTCCAATGCTCACTATGGGCTCTCCCCAAAGCTCCCATAGGGACATAAACAAGGACATCATACCAATCTGTTAGGTAGAGTGCTTGCTCACAGACCTCCTGTAAGCGTATCAGGGTATGTAGAGCCCTCAGAGCTCATTCCCTCCCTGGCATCCCGTGCTACCCGCCAGGGGTCCAAAACTTACAGCCCTGGTAGGCAGGACCCCTACCATGCTGGCATACACTTCTGCCCTGGCAGCCTGCGTTACCTGCCAGGGTCTAAACATCTTCCAGCCTGAGTAGCACACACTACCCATCAGGCTGAATTACTCCCCACCCCAAGCAGCTAAAGTTCCCTGCTGAGCTATCTTATTCCTCACCCCTAGCAGCCACAGTTCCCTGCTGAATGAGGACCTCTAGCCCACAGCAGCTGATATCTTCTGCTGGGGGAAGAGGACATCTGCCCCTAGTGGTCTTTACACCTACTAGCTAGGCCTTACCCTCCCTAGTAGTCACCATTCCCTAATTGGCCTCTACCTGCCACAAAATTACAACACAGGGACCATCTTTAGCATAGCGTCTTTATTTGAAGCGAAATCAACCCTCACCTGCAAAACTGTTTACATTTGGATCATCACAGCTGCCTGACTAGGTGAACTATAACCAAGCTTGAGACCACCAGGGTCTGATGAGTTAATTTTTCTTGTGGTTCTGTGACAATAAATTAAATGGTTGTCTTCACAGAACAAGGAATAATAGGATGCTCTTGTGGCTTGTTTGGCACCTTCAGCTTTTTTGCTCTCCTAGGGTTAAATTTTTCAGGAAATTTTGATGCTCCTTTAGTTATGTGGGGCAGGAAAGATTCAGATAATGTACCTTTTTCAAAGGGCATTGTGCAATCTTTTAGGACTGTTGTTTTATCCATAGAGCTATTGGGTTATGAAACATCATACTTTGAAGGATTTATCAGAAGTTCATAGATAATTGGCTGAAATTATACTCAATCAACTATCATTTGCTGAGGTTAATTAATTTGAATATGGTAATAGGAGTATCAGCCAAACCCATTATCAATGAAGATGGCTGTAGAGGAAGACAACTGGTGCTGATCATTTGTTGGTGATCAAACAGGGAGTACCCTGCAGATATTAGATAAATATGCAGGTACTTCTTCTTGTTGTCAAGGTTTGGGCACTGGGCCATATTTGACAAGTGTGAATCTTGCATCCCTGCCTAACTTTCAGGGAGAAGACCTGTGGGGGGTTCCTGGGAACTTACAGGCGGACGGCCCGTGGGCCCTGCAGGCAGGGCCCACCACAAGATTGGTGCTAACTTTACATTATAAAGATATCAATTTTCCCAGAAGGGCCCAGGGTCTGCTCACAGGTACCATTGAATCAATCAGGCCGGTGAGAGTGATATATATCACTCCAAATATCTGGGTTAAAGTGGACTCACTGGTGGTAACAGATTCCTGCGGGCAATTGGACCACAGGGTGAGGGGTGGTGTCATTGGAACTAAGTAGGCAGGTAAGTAGCTGTACTTGTCACGGAATAGGAGAGGAGGTATGGTGACTTTAGTTCCTTCTCTGTAAACAATCTTGTCTCTCTAGTTCTAGCCTCTAGGTTGTGGATTAAGATTTCCTCTAGCGTGAACTCTGAATATGCTGGGTTTGGAGGATATTTTATGAAATGTACTGGACCAAAGGGAGCTCTTAGGGGACAATATAGTTTGGGCGGCTGGTCCAGGGTTTCTTCAGATGATTAGGTAGGAGGCACTGAACTGCAGGAGTTGGCCTGCAAATGAAATAGAACTAAAATCAAATATGGGATGACCTGGTTGAACCAAAGGTTCATGATGCTTTATTGCAAGAATGGCAATTGAAACTTCCTGGCAGCCCAGGGTATAAGTATACCCATCTTCCATGGAGAAACTTTTACAAATTCCTTTGAGCCTGGCACTACTGTCTGCAAGGTTTTTGCAGCCCTTGGTGGTATCAATAGCGGGAGTTATTTCATTGGCTGGTTCAAATTGAGAAGGCTTGAATTCCCCCTTCAGGTTGTGGGATTTGTCATTTTTAGGTGGCTTGCATTCCACAGGAAGTTTCTTTGCTTCCCCTGCCGCTGTGGCCCCAGTCATTTCAGGATCCTTGGCTTGGCCTGCGCTCTCATTGGTTGGGTTAATAAGAAATCTTGGCATGGGAGGCCTCAATGTAAGTAATTTCTTCTCATCAAGCCTAAGGAGATTCTCCAAAGTTGAATCCCGCTCTGGTTTAAGCCAAAAAATCTGCAGGTGGCTGGTCCTGCAGGCTGGCGGCCCGCGGGGTATCAGTGTTCAAATCTTGTAGTTGAGGTTTTCCTATGAGTATAGTCAATAGGAATTTGTCATTTGTGATACTAACACCTCTTAACTGTCCACATTAATACTCCTAAAAAGTATTAAACTTGATATTCCCTATAAAGAAGTTTTTTAAAGAAAATCAATACTGTCATTGAATGGGATAATTTTAATTAAGAGTAAAAGTTCAAACAGTATCCAAAACCAATAAACCTAAGATAAAAGATCATATAAGTTGATCAGATTTCCCAATTTCTTAGTTATATTAAGGAAGATCAAGCATAGATAGCTTTCATCTTATTCTGGGGTGTAAAAATCCAAGCGGCACAAAATGGGTTGTGTTGCTACCATAACCCTTTTGATGGACACCCAAGTTTTATCCTTAGAGTTCATACCATGTGCTGATTGTAAAGAGCTATAGCAGAAAGGGCCTAGATCCCAATAAGCACCTGATCTATTTTTTATACTTTCAGTAGCTTTATAGTTTGTTGATATATACAATATAACTTTGGTAGGGAGTGAAGTCAGCTCAACTGAAAACTAGATCAGCTTGGCTTGGAACAGAATAGAGCTGAACCAAGCTCAGTTGCCAATTGATATAAATTCATCAATTTTTAATTGTGTTCTGGGCTGAGTTGATCTAGTTTTCAGTTGATCTGATCTCTCTTAAACAGAAGTGACCTGGTATATCAACAGGTTATAGAGCTGCTGTACATTTTCTTTGGTTGCTGTATGAGTAATGATGTTCTGTTTTTGATCTGAATGTATAATGTATTTTCATATGATTTGTTTGCTGGTTCCAATTTGCTGGTCAATCTATTCCAGATGAAACTTTACAGCCAGATAAAAAATCCCTTTTTTTAACTGAAACCAGCTGTAGTTCAGTATATGGATTGGGTAAGACAGCTGTCTAGGAAGAGGACAGAGATTTATAATAAGGTAACTTATTTATTAAGAATTGAAAGGTGTTATACTATGAGGAAAAGCCACAGTGTTGCAACCAAGCTTCCAGACTTGCCTGCTAACATATCTTACAATGCACAGGGGGCACTCAATGAGTTGCCCCTTGACGTATCTAACAACATGGATTAACCTGATGGCAATATTAAATGGCGGGTACTTCATCCTAATTAGGAGCGCTACCAATTTGACTTGCTGATCCCTGCACAAGTTATTCCATGGCTTCAAACCTTACATGGAACTTCCCACTATGCCACCCCCTTGTGGCCTTGTGGCTTTCCCCATATGGTATATTAATCACAATATTCCACAATAAACAATACCTTATTCTTATTATTTTGTCCTTTCTATTGGACTATTGTCTTCCCCAATTCCAAATACTGAATCCTCATTGGTTCAGTTGCAACAGTGGTAGCAGCGGTAGGTTGACAACCTACCTAAAAAAAAATCCCCCCTAAGAAAGGACAGAGTACGGGCTGTATGGCTACTCCCCAACAAGAAACTTTCCTGCCAGTCCCCAAGGGGGACACCCCCAACGGGTATGTCATCTATCAAGACCAGTTAGCTTTCACAAGCATGTACAATTGGCTCTGCCTCGGGCAGCGCAACGCCAGTGTTACCCCACCCCAGTCAGACCTGTCCCAACGTATGCTCAACCTTCAGCTAGAATCCTTTGCAGGAGGCGTCAAGGGGGCCGACATTGTCAGTTGGCTCCAATCTACTGAAACCTGCCTCTGTATCTGTCAGGTTCCTGAGCCCATGTGGGTTGCCACTGCGTCTGGTTGCGTCACAGGGCCTGCCGCTGTGTGGTTCACCAACTGGGCCAGCCAGGAACTTGACGTTACCTGGGCGGCATTCTAAGACGCTGCCAAGTCCCGCTACAGCAAAACCTTCTCCCCCATTGTTGTGGGGACTCCTCTTCTAGCAATCAAACAAACTGGGTCCGTTCCTGAGTATCTTGCCGCCTGGCAACAAGCTCTTTCTGCCTCCCCCAAAGCTGTGACTGACAGAAATGCAATGCTACTCACTCTCATCATCAATGGGTTAAAACCCCATATCTGCAAGTGGGTCCCTGTAGGTTGCTTCACCTCCATTGATGACTGCTAAAAGGCTATTGTGGAGGCTAACAACCAGGCTTCAATGAGCTTCTGCCGTACCAGTGACGCTCCATCCCAACCACGTACAACACCTGGCAATGGCCACAATCAAGTAGGCTGCCACCAGCCCTGTTAGCAGGATAATGGGACTAAACGCCCCCGCAAGGGGGGAGCTCCAGCTTGCACAGACAGAGGATCCAGGAAAAGCCTGGGGGCTGTAGCAACGAGAGGCCCTGCAACCCCACCTAACCCCTCCTCTCAATCCTTGCTCGCAAAGAAACCCTGTAAGTACAATGTTCATGAAGTTGAAACCCTGAACGTCTTCCAAGTCCACAGTGACAACCCTGTGCTACAAGTGAGTCACTATCCAAATAAAGTAACACACTTATCCTATCTCTTCCATTTCCATGGGAACACCCACATACTACTGGTAGATACTGGGGCCAACCACACTATGGTGGACCAGGCATTTGCCAACTCTCAACAACTGGACCAGGTGCCCAGCAGGCTCAAGGCAGTACAAGTGGCTAACTCCCACAGAGTTACAATCACCCACAAGATGGTACCCTTCTCTATGAGAATGGGGAACATCCAGGTTAAGCTCTCTGGGCCAATCATGGCAGGGTCCATCCACAACATAATTGATGGCCTCAACTGGCTTTGGCACAACTGCCCCTACATTGACTGGGATACCTCTGTCATCACCCTCAATAGAAATAAGGTGGGGTTCCAGATTTACCCTGTGGAAATGAGCAAGTTACTCCATGATACTGTGTTTGTCAGAATAACAGAGACAGGCTTGTACAATTTCAAGGGGGGAAACTAGACTTTAACCAATGCTCAGTCAAAGTTATCTGCGCTGAACCATCTGCAGTCCCTCCCTTGACCTCCTCACCACCACCTGCGCTTGCTGCACTCCTCAAGGAGTACAAGGACGTGTTCAGTAAAACACTTGAACAACTACCTCCTCCCTGGGAGATCCAGCACACTGTACAACTTTAAGGATTGTTACCCAAAGCCAACCATTATACCGTCTTACACCAAAGGAAGATGAAACCCTCCACCAGCACCTTGTGGACACGCTCAATAAGGGCTTTATTTGGCCCTTGCTCTCTCCATATGGGATGGCTGTCTTCTTTGTAGCTAAGAAGGACGGGTCATTTTGCCTGATCACAGACTACTGCGCCCTAAACAAGGTGACAGTTAAGAACAAGTACCCCCTGACGCTGATTGACAACCTGTTTGATACACTTGCAGGTGTGAAGGTCTTTAGCAATATTAATCTCACTGCAGGGTACAACTAGGTCCACATTGCACCAGGGGATGAGGCAAAAACTGCCTTCTGCACGCGCTATGGGTTGTTTGAGTGTTGCATCATGAACTTTGGAATGACCAATGCTCCCTCCATCTTTGCCATGTTGATGAACAAAGCATTTGAGGATCTGATTGGAAAGTGTGTGGTTGTGTACCTTGAAAAAATTATTGTCTTCAGTCAAGATCAAACCACACACCTCCAACACCTCTGTGCTGTCCTCAACACCCTTCAGAAAAACCAGCTAAAAGCTAAACCCTCCAAATGCAAGTTTCTTAAGTTGGAGCTGTTATTCCTTGGGCACACCATCTCTGCCCAAGGGATAAAGCCCAACCCTGCCAAAATCAAGGCAATCACCAGCATACCGCCCCCCACTGATGTGAGCCAGGTGCAGAAATTCCTAGGCATGGTTGCCTACATACACAAGTTCATTCCCAATTGCAGGGAGCTAATTGAACCTCTCACTGAGCTCCTCAATACCAAACAGCGCTTCCATTGGACCCCCATCAGAGATTGAGCCTTTGAGAAGCTGAAGCAAAGGCTCACAACAGCACCAGTGCTTCAGTTCCCCAATCAAAACCGACAGTACAAACTTGAGACTGATGCCTCTGACAGGGCCATAGGGGGTGTGCTAAGGGTAGAAACTGACAATGGCGTCTTTCTCCCCGTGGCATATGAGTCCAGGAAACTTACTGAATTGGAACAACACTACCCCATCCATGATAAAGAATTGGCAGCCATTGTACACTGCATTGAGAAGTGGTGCTGTTACCTGGAAGGAGCTACCTTCCCACCCTGCGTTCTGACAGACCACAAGTTGCTCCAGTACTTCAACACGAAGTCCCACTTGACACGCCGCCAAGCAGGATGGGTTGAGCGTCTATCCCCCTACCAGTTGCGCATTGAGTACAAGCCTGGAAAGGAACTTGTCACAGCTGATGCTCTTTTGCAACTCTACGTAGCGTCCATCACTGGGGACAATGGTTTGGATCCAGATTAGCCCATGCTTTACCTCTGCCCTGAAGCAACTCACTACAAAGGCCTTAACTTGGTCACCATCTCCAAGTTGAAGGACAATAAAAGTCAGTTCACCACCAATGCTGGTAACATCTGCCGTCAGGCAGAGACAGGTGAGAAGATGCCTTACATTCCCACCACACAACAAGGGGACACAATATTGCACTACCACCAAACCCTGGGTCACATCAGAGGGCGCAACCTCTTCAAGATCATGAAACAGAAGGTTTGGTGGCCGCACATGTGTCAAGACATCTTGGACCTCCTTGAAACGTGCATGTTGTGCAAAAAGAACACGTCCAAACCTGCACCCCCCAAGTCTGTCCTGCCCATCAAGGCCATGGAACCCTTCAAGCAGTGGGCCCTCAACATTGTGGGGCCACTCCCCAAAGACAGACTGGGAAAGAAGTACATTATCACTGCCATCAGCTACTTCACTTGCTGGCCAGTGGCCTGGGCAACAACCAACCACACCACCACCACCATCACCTGCTTTATTAGCAAGGGAATTGTGGCCTGCTTTGGGCAACCCAAACGTCTCATCACAGATGGCAGCCCTGAACTTGTTGGGCATGTCATGAAGGCATACTGCGCCAAGAACACACTCCAACGTATAGTTATGACTCCCTATCATTCCCAAGCCAATGGGCGCGTAGAACAGTTAAATGGCTCACTGGTTCAATTGATCGCAAAGTTCTCACAAGAGCACCCTAACACCGCATGGACTGAACACCTGCCCACCGCTCTACTTATCCTACAAGCAAGAATCAACAGGGGCACAGGGTTCAGCCCTAGTACCCTGGCCTTTGGGGCACCTGACAGTCTGACAGGGGTTGAACAGGCAAAGCTACGGTCCAAGGTTCCAGACAAGCCTCCCCTAGTAATAACTCCATCCCTAGACCAATGGTGTGCCAAAGCCCAGGAAATCAAACACAAGTGGATTGCAGGAGGGACAAAGCACCTCAAAGCTAGATACACCATAGGTGACCCTGTCTACACCCTCAATCCCAGTTCTGCTAAGTTGGAGCCCAACCACCTAGGGCCCTTCAAGATAGCTGCAGTCTATGACAATCACACTTATAAGCTTGAAGATGCCCAAGGAAACACCAATAAGCTTCACAATGATTGCTTGCACCCCTGCTGTGCCATCCCCACACAAAAGCTGTTCGTACAGACCTTTCCTGACCTTTCACAGACTCTGGTCTTGGTGTCTGACTAAAGGCAGGGGGCAAGGGGGGTGTTGCAACCAAGTTTCCAGACTCGCCTGCTAACGTATCTTACAATACACAGGGGGCACTTGATGAGTCGCCTCTTGACGTATCTAATGGCATGAACTAATCTGATAGCAATATCAAATGGTGGATACTTCATCCTAATTAGGAGCGCTACCAATTTGACTTGCTGATCCCCACAAGTTATTCCTTGGCTTTGAACCTTACATGGAACTTCCCACTATGCTACCCCCTTGTGGCCTTGTGGCTTTCCCCATATGGTATATTAATCACAATATCATACAATAAACAATACCTTATTCTTAATATCATATCCTTTCTATTGGACTGTTGGCTTCCCCAATTCCAAATACTGAATCCTCATTGATTCAGTTGCAACACTAGTTGTAAATATCAATCTGGTCTAATACATGATATAAAAATTGGTGAAATGTTTTAGTCTTGGATCCTTTAAACCCCTGCAAGAAAGACGCTTGAATCGAATTTAAATCCCAGTTAACAGGTCTGGGAACAGTGCAAGGTTACTCCTGTTGATGATAGGTTGTGGAAATGCAATGTAAAGTGTTTTATTGATGGGTTAAATACAACTCTTGGCATTTGGGAGCAAAGCTAGGAATCGACCGAAAGGATATTCATGACTTGGTCAGCTTCGATGTTTGCAATGTACTTGGCAAAGGGGCCCTGGGGCGAGTTGAGTGAGGTTCGTAGGTTGGAAGGGAAGGAGGCGAGGATGGCGTTGTAGCTGCCAAAGTCGAAAGGGTTCTTAACTGTGCCGCCCTGGCATCTGATCTCGTTGATGAGTTTGGAAATGACACTGGCCAGCTCGTCCTGATTGATCCCCTCCTTGAGCGAGATAATATAGCTGCCAGGAAATCCCATGGCCCGGGGGAAAAGGCAGGAGCCCCTGCGGCCTGCCTGTGCATTGATACCGCTCAAGGTGCCGAGAACCAGTGTTGCTAGAAGATTGGAATGCATACCATTTATTTGCAAACTAGCAACTTCTTTATACCACTTTTGTATTAAAATGGCTCATCCCGTCCATCATTCAGCCACTCCAATAAACCCACTCTGAAATCAGCACAGTGCAATCGACTAAATCAACATGGATTTGAAATCTTCTGCTGCTCATTGCAAACCATTATAAATGCTACATCAAACAGTCTACACAGCTAAAGATAAATTCTAAAGCAACGAGGTTTCAGGGATCCAAGGCTTTTGATATTGACAGCGTACACCTCGAACCTTATTAAGCCAGAAATAGTATGAGAAAGCAAATTGTTCATAGGATAGACCCCACCAGCAAATATATCTTAATTAAATTATATTAACTCTATTGAGCATCAATTTAAAGCGAATATATAGTTGGATTTATCATACATGGATGATAAACTGTAAGCTTATTTACTTGCTTGGCCAGCCAATACAACTAGCAGATATAATCGGGCCAGGATTATCAAAGATACCCAACCTCATATAAACCCCAAACCAAATGCCATCTTTTAAATCAATGCCGCTAAAACCATGGATCCCAACTTAAACGGGCGCCAGCCGTGATCAGCTATCAACTGCCAAGGGTAGTGGCATGAATAGGGCTGCGTCGTCCCACCCCCGGACAAAACCCGGATTCTGTCCGAAGTTTCTGAAAATGTAGAAGGTAATATATTTTCTATTTGAAGCTGATTTTAAATCCGATCTTCCAGAATGCCGGAAAAAAGAAGATCTTTGTCCGGGGGTGGGACGACGCAGCCCTAGGCATGAATCGTTCCCAGCCAAGTGTTTACGCTTACCCCAGCATCCTTACGGAAATAGGAGACTTCTCACTGTCCCATTTCCACCTCCGTCTATTTAGATCCAACCCCTTGCTTGTTTTTACTTCATTCCTATTGATATCAAATTTCCATTCATCTCTGGAGAGTATCCAATGGGTACTGTGAAGTTTATAGCTATCCTGCTGCTCATAGCCAAGACCTTCTGTCGAGCGTTATTAAAGTGCTCGATATCTTAATCCCTACCTATCCTCTGGTAAAGGATACCAAAAAAGAGTGCAGCATGAATGGTTTCTGGTGGAGAAAATCCATACAGGTTGATCCAAACACCTTCTGAAAGCAATCATCTGCTGGTGATGTTGCTCAATTGGGCAACACTTTTTGTTTAGGCCTACCTAGAATCAATAATACATAGGTGGATGATGTTGAAGGGGAACTTTTTCCAAAAATCATCCAATGGAAGGCTTGATGATGACCTGTTTGCTGCAACCAAGATTGACACCCTGCCTGAAATGTATCCTACAATGCACAGAGGGCGCTCAATAAGCTGCTCCAGTATAGGGCTGCATCAGATTTCAGACAGGTGGCTCCTTTTAAGAAAAGAAGCAGCTGTCTGAAATCCGGAAACAATTATGAGAGAATCTTCTTTGAGAAGATTCTCTTGTAATTGTTCCTTCTAAACCCTCAGAAGGGTGTTCAATTTTGGATTTTTTTAAAACAATATATATATTTTTACTTTTCTATTTTAAAAACTTAAATTTGAAATTCAAAAGAGCTTTAAAAAATAAATTTTGTTATACTTTTTTTAATTAAATGAATTGAGATCCAGAAAGAAAAAAGCCTTCCACTACCTTCTATTTTTGGGTGATTTCGGATTCCCCCAGCATAGGGGAATCCGAAAGAAGGTTATGGGGAAGGGTGGACGGGACAATTACGGCAAATGCCGTAATTGTCCCTTTTTTGGTCCACTGCAATCCTACCCCAATATGTATCAAACAATGTGTCTCCTCCTGCCTCAAATGTCAAAATATGGGGAAGTAGTTCCTAATAGGGAGCCAATTTGATTCTGGCCAGTCTCCCTTGACAAGTTGTTTGAACCCTGTACCCTATTTGGATCACACCACCAATACCACCCCCTGCTATATCTTTGACTTCCCTTTACTGTACAATAACTTTCATTTTCTAATAAACTATTGCCTTATATTAAATCTCTGACCTTTTCCTTTAGGCTGTTGGCTTCCTCAATCCAAATCTAAACTGTAGCTAATTCAGTTGCAACAGTGGTAGCAGCAGTAGGTTTGATCTATGGCCTACCTTCAAGGAAATTCCCACAAGGAAGGGCAGAGTGCTGGCTGTAGGGCTAATCCTCCCCAAGAACCCTTCCTACCTATCCCTGAGTGGAACATCCCAGATGGATATGTTATATATCAAAACCAACTTGTGTTAACCAGCATCCTCAATGGGCTCCACCTTAGTCAATGTGATAGTAGCCTCACCCCTCACCAGCCAGACCTTTTCCAATAAATTCTGAACCCATGTAAGGAATCCCACTCCATCCTCTCCAGTTGATGCCCATAAAGCTATTGAAATCATGGATAGCTTGGACTTAACCACAGCTTTCATTTAATCCTGACAACATACACAATAAGGAACTGGAACTTAACCTTACACTGAGCCCACACGTTTAAATGCAAGAATCTCACAGCCTGTTGTAAAGCTGACCAAGGAAATCAGTCCAAATCACCTCTATTTAACTCTGGTTGACGTCCTTCATTTCAAACTTGGCTCATACTTGATATCAAAGCAGGAACCCTGCAAACCAGCCCAAAGACTACTACAAGCACAAGAAATACCAAAATCCAGACGTTCAGGGAGAGCCAGGACAGATCAGAAGCAGGTCTGAGGGGGTTTGAAGGGCTGTCATGAATTTGGCCTTTGGACGTCTTGTGTATTAACGTCTGGAGTGCTAGCTTGTAAGAGTATGGTTGTAGGCCTATACACAAATTAATAAAAGTCTTAAAGACTCTGAAGTCTTTACCTTTAAATCTAAGGTAACAACTTAGTAAAGTGTAAAAGCAAGTAGGTAATGTGTGAAAGTATAAAAGCATATTTTATTGAAGAAAGAAGGGAAGTTATATACTAGGAAGGCTGCACAATGGCTGCAGGAGTGTTATTAACACCTGCACAATTGTTTGGAACATTACAGCATCTTTTTGTGTCCACCAGGCTCTTGCATCTACATTCCTTCTATTTGGGGATGATCCGGATAATTTGGTGGGGAAAAGTAAGTGGAGGTTACCCCAGAGTGACTGCAGTTTGCAGCTTCTTATTACGGAATTTGCTGACAGTTCCCAAACCAATCCATCTGGACGTAAAATTTTGGCTAAATCATTGTAACATCCAAGATACAATTGGGAATACAAATCTGTCAGATCTGACAGATTTGGGTTTGAACAAGATTAGCCTTTACTATCAGTATTAATTCCAGTGATAGCCTTGATCATTTTATCCATGCAGTCTAATTTACAATATTTCCCACCACTAGAATGGGCAAGGGTATAAATAGATAGCACTGCACACAGGGATTGCACATGTCAGATAACCACAACAATCCTTCAAGAGCATCCATCATTAGGGACAGAGCAATGGCAAGTAAAGCTGCCAGATTGGCCAAGGAGAAGAAGGCCCAGAAAAAAAGCCAGAAAACAGCTGAACGCTTGGTCAAGAGAAACCCAAACCTCACAGGAGCAAAGACCAATAATTCAGCTGGAGTCACAATTGGCTGCAGGCTTGGGACAAGTATCCAGATTATCCTATCTTCTGTCTGTGTCACTTCAAGGAGGACTACACTGAGGAGTACATGGCGGCCTGTATGGTTCTTCTCACCATGACTTGTCACTTGAAGGCAGTGATTTCCAAACACTGCAAGTTCCAATAAAGCCTTTTTTCATATATTGCCTTATTCCTTTCTTTTTGCGATGTGGACAACAACCCATGGCATTTTTTCATTTGGGTTTCTTTTTCTGGATTGTTGTCCTAAAGGGGGTTTACTCATGAGTACTTGGAGCAGCACACATGTATTGATTGTGTACTCTAGTAATCAAGTGACCAGTAATTGGATCCTTAGGGTAGTTCTCAGGATCCATTTTCTGGTTAGCCTTAATAGGCCCTTGCCACAGCATGACAAGTGCATTTTTACATCCATCCCCACTATTACTATAGAAGTATACAGTATCACCCACCTTGTATAAGGGGAGGGTAGGATGGCTATTGAAAGTGTGGTATATATCTTTCTTCTTGACGTTCAACTTGGAATGATAGGCTTTAGACTCTATATTGGTCAAGGCCTGGGGCAACTTCTGAAGGTAGGCTTCTGGGGTGACAGATGGTCTAGGCTTCATCAGGGAGAGCAGGAATCAAGGCAAGTCAGGTGGGCGTCTATGGAAGAGTTGAAAGGGTGGCTTGTCAGCCGTTCTGCAGTACCTAATGTTAAGTACCATGGCAGGGTGACAGAGCAATCCATTACATGCATTTGTGGTCTTGTTGTTGTGGGAGGTCATCAATTCCTGATAGTGATCCTTTTGGGATAGCGCTCTCTGTATGGAAACACGTCCTGTGGGTCCTTGATCAACAATCACTGAGCCCAGTTGCAAGGAGGAGCATATGTTAGCTATCCATAGGTACTTGTATTCCATGAATAGACAATCATCCTTTACATTTTCAATCACCAAAGAGTTCTCTAAAGCAGAATGTACTGTGGTGATCTCCTCCACCCACAGAGACAGGTCAGACAGTGGGTTAAAGTGCATCTCATCATGTATGAAGGTGTCACAACATCTTCAATTACTCCCTCTTGGGGAATTAACACCCCAAGTAGCTCACCAAATGAGTTACCAAAGGGCTCATCATCTAATCAATAGGCCAGTGGCACTCCTATCATTCAACCATCTATTACGGGGATCACACAATCCAAATCCTAAATGGAACACAACTTGAGTAAGCCTTGTGACTTAAGAGGGACATTACTCAGATAAGCCCCATGACCTCCATGACATACATGGACAGTATGTGGCTTCCCATGATACCTTATAATATTCCATATTCTCCCCAATAAAGTATCATTCTTCTCTTAAATCTTCCCCTTTATCTCATTTATTATACTTCCCAGAAGTATAATCTTGACAGTGGTAGTACAGGTAGGTTCTCCATATCTACCCAACCCAAAGGAAAAATTCTGCCTAAGAAAAAGACTCAAACAATGGTACTCCCCAACAGCTGGAGAGACTATAAAGAAGGAAAAGACATCCCCACAGGCTTTTTTTATCTACGACAACATCCTTGTACCTGTAGAACAATACAACACTCTCAAAGCCTGCAGATTGTTACCCACAACAATAACCACAACAGCACCACAGAAGCCTGGAATACCCAATCTTGTATTCCAGCACCTATGTACAGCTGAAATTGGCACCTTTGCGGGACTACGTCAGGAAAACGCCTCTCTTTGGATCAATAGTACCAAAAGCAAGTTCAAACAAGTAGAATACCCCCGCAGACTCTGGGTCAGTGAGATCTCTCTCCGCGTAACAGGAACCACATCACGTTTTGTAAGCAGATGGATAGCTCAACACCCCAACCAGAAGGAAAACTGGGAGCTATTCAATAGTGCATTACTTGAAAAGTTCTCCATGAAGGATTCTGACGTAGTGATCATGACAGAACTCTGAACCTTCAAGATGACAGAAACAATTGAGGAGTATATTGCGGCATATGAAGACCTATGTGACTATGCACCTAACACTATCAACTTTGATGAACCTGGACCACACCTGGACTTCTACAATGGCCTCTCTACACACATTAGACGTCAGTTTGACATGACCCACTGCAAGAACCTTGAGGACGTATTCCTAGAGGGAAAGCGCACAGCATAGAAATATGACAACCTACATGCAACCAACAAACACAAGGAGAGCCCCACAGCCAAGAAGGACACTTGTCCCAATAAGCAGAATAACCAAGAAAACAACACCCATCCTCAAAACGGGAATTGTACGGCCCAAGCCAACCAGGCAAGCACCAAAGATACCAATGAGGAGGGAAAAGCTCAGGGAGTGCTTAGGCGAGCTGCCTTCCCCCAACTCATAAGACTTGTACAGAGACCAGGACTTGGACTCAATTATCATGATCCAAGTACCCTCCAGCAATCCTCTACTGTTTGCTGCCCAAACCGTAAATAAACTCCTTACCTATCCTTTCTGTTATTGCAGATACCAGGGCCCAGCATATCTGATACTGGGGCAGATCAATCCCTTGTTAACCAAAATTTTGCCAACCTTGTGAAATTACCAACAATTTGGAGAAGTGTCAGGAAAGTCATCATGGCAGATAACATAAGTATGCCAGTCACTAGAGAAACAAAACCTTTCTGTGCCCAAATTAGAGACGTGCAAACAACAATTAGTGGCCCTATCATACCAATCACTAAATACAATGTAATACTAGGTCTAAATTGGATGCATAAAACCAAACCCCACATTGATTGGGACAGTGCCACTCTCTTACCATCCAGTGCGGCAACTTTCACCATCACATCTACCCAAGTCACCTTGACACCCTCATGAGCAACCATGTATTTGTAAAGATAGTGGAAAAAGAAGAGGAGACAGACCCCAGCAAGATCAATTGGAATACCTGTAGATACAAAATCATTCACTTTAAGAATACGGAATCTAGATGTGAACATGACTAAATCCGTGATCAGCTAGTCAAAGAATTCCCCTCTGTTTTCCAGGAATCACTACCTAGGTTACCACTCAACTGCGGCATACAACATGAGATTGACCTTAAAGGAAGTGTACCCAAGGCACGTCCTATCTATAGCTTAACACCCCAAGAAGACGATGCCCTAAAGGCCTATCTTGACGAGGCTCTTGACAAAGACCTCATTAGACCCTCAAAATCACCCTTTGGTGCTGCTGTGTTCTTTGTGGTAAAGAAAGATGGAGGACTCTTCCTGGTCACATACTACAGAGCGCTTAATGAGGTCACAATTAAGAACAGGTACCCCCTGTCCCTGATTGACAACCTTTTTGATGCCCTGGGGGTCCCAAATCTCCATAAAAATTGATCTGACAGCAGGATACCACCAAATTTTGTGAAACCTGAAGACATCCCAAAGACGGTGTTCAGAACCAAATATGGATTCTTCAAATGTGTTGTTCTTAACTTTGTCATGAAAAATCTCCCCAGTACCTTTTTGACCTTCATGATCAAAGTTTTCAAGGAACACATTGGGAAACTAGCAATTATCTATCTGGACAACATAATCATCTACAGCCCAAGCTTAAAATAACACTGGGAAGACGTCTGCCTAGTTCTCTTCACCCTCAAAGAAAATCAACTCATTGCCAAACCATAAAAGTGCAACTTCTTCTTGTCTGAACTCCCCTTCCTTGGCCACATTATCAGCAAGGACAGAATCAAACCAGAACCAGAGAAAATATGCGCCATAACCAAAATGCCAGCCCCCAGAAACAAGAGTGAACTCTGCACCTTCCTAGGCATGGTAGCCTATACCAGAAGGCTCATCCCTGAATGGGGCGCTCTGACGGCTCCCCTATCAGCCATTATAGACAAAATAACTAAGTTTTTATGGACTCTGTTACAAATCAACATTTCTGCCAGTTAAAAGAATGAATGGTTACCACCCCCATCCTCTAATATCCAAATTGTGAAGGGATATACAAAATAGAAACTGATGTCTCTGACTGCGCCATAGGAGGAGTACTCTGCATCCAAACAGCAGAGAAAGACTTCCTCCCTGTGGTGTACAAGTCAAGAAAGTTATCTGACAGTTAACAAAGGTTCCCCCATTTACAACAAGAAATTGATGGCCATTGTACACTGCCTCCTAAAGTGGCAATGCTATCTGGAAGGGGCTCAGACATTCAAAGTGCTTACTAACCACAAATCTCTAGTGTTCTTCAAAACACAACAACACCTATCAAGGAGACAAGCCAAATGAATTAGTCTCATACAGAGATACCCCATGTAAATCAAATATAAGCCATACAAGGAAATTCTTACTGAAGATGTCCTGTCAAGGCTATACAGCAAACATGCCCTCTGCGCTGATGACAACCCCAACTGGCCCATGCTCATCATGGGTAATCTCCAGGAAGGCTTCCCACCAGGTACCTCTATGAACATACAAGAAAAGGTCCTTAAGAACAGAATTTTTTTCAAAAACGTACATGGTACCTGTGACAGAAATCACTGGATAATATGAAGCCGTTTCTAAGTGATGGGGAATCACCACCTAAATCCACATAGAATTGATGATTAACCACCAATGCGGCTTCAGATATTTTTTTGTGAAATTTCCAATTGTAACTCCAAGATTAAGTAGAACAATTAGTCCTAACCAGAGTAGTCCAAGGTAAATGACCTGGTAAAGCATCAATGCATCTTCAGCATAAAATTCTGGGCATTGAGAATTGATACAATTTTCATTTTCAAGAATGGGGGGAGGAGCTGCAAAATTGGCTGGCATGAAATTGACATTGGGAGGCACCAACAACAAAGTTCCAGTTGCAGGGCCCCATCTTCCAGAAATGCTTTGGTTCAGAATCAGATTGTACAGGATATACCGCAACAACCCAATCACAGGATGCATTTTTTAAAATTGAAAATTAGAAATTGGGATAAATGATTTTTATTGAGTAAATTTAGGAGGACTCAACTCTTAGAGTTGAAACAGGGAAAACTATTCAATATATATCAGAAAAATTGACTAAGCAATACCACCTGAGTCTTGACCTACTATTCCTTCCACATTGTCAAGTAATTATCTTGTCCAGGTTGCAAAGAACCCTTGTGTGACTAGTTTCTGATAGCCATACTGATTAACAAGCTCATATCAGGTGATCCTCATATTATGTTGATTTATTAACATCAGTTTGAAAGGGGGAGCCTGTTTCATCTGGCAGACTGGAACAGCTGTGACCCATTTTTGATCAACTGTTTGGTTTAAATCTGTTAACTTGGTCAATTTTGATACAGGTTTTTGGCCTTCCAAGCCTTCTTATTTGGAAGGACAATACCCAGCATTATGGAATCTACCGTGACATACTCTTCACCAAATACTCCCAAGTGGTGACACTGTACCCTAATTTCTGTCAACTCAAAAGATTGACACCATCCTCAGATATCACAGAGACCTGGGACACACCCATAGCAGGAACTTACACAAGTACCTCAAAACACGCTACTGGTGGCCCAATATGCTAGATGACATCAAAGAGGTACTGGAGCAATGTGAAGTCTGTGAAAAGTACGCCCAAACCAAGGCACCACACAATTCAGTTTTACCCGTGTCCATCACACAACCCTTCAAGGTATGGTTGTTGGATATTGTGGGACCAATGTCTGATGAAAACAAGGGAAAGTAGTACATCATCACAGCTATCAACCATGCAACAAGATGGCCTGTGGCACAAGCCAACAAAGACTACAAAGGCAATGATGTGAGACAATTTATTGGCAAAGAAATCATAGGCAAATTTGGGAAACCTGACCTCCTGATCACAGATGGAGGCACCAAACTTAAAGCCATCAACCCCAACGTCTACTCTCAAAAACGGAATAAAAGACATCACAGCCAGCCCATATCACCCTCAAGCAAATGGACGAATAGAACAACTAAACAGCGTGCTTGTAGAAGCCCTCAGTAATTTATCTGCTAATAATCCAAAGGCTTGGGTTGACATGCTTCCAACAGCACTTATGGTCTGTCAAACACAGGTTAACCGTAATACCGGCAAAAGCCCATACAAACTTGTCTATGGACAAAAGCCCGCTCTTGTTAGTACAGCTGCAGGACCTCAATTACCTCTACCTAAGAAGGTGCCAGAGGCTAATGACTCCAACATGAAGCAGGCTAGAAAGGACCAAGAATACATGGAATGCAAAATAGTTGAGAGAGAAGCAATCCTGCTACAACAGGAAAGATTCCTACCCAGAGACAAGATCTGGGTTGTCAACCATGACCAGCACAAATTAGACCCAGGATTGTGTGGATAAGGCATTGTTATGGAAGTCAAACCCAATAATAACTACCTCATCAAGGGCATTGAAGCACAGACCAAGCTGAAAAGTATGCATCACAACCAACTCCACCTATGCAAAGCCAGAACAGTCCAACAAAATTCCAGACTCCCTGTTTATAAAGCCAAACTAGATCAATACCAAGCATGCATCCCCAACTCTCTGAAGAAAATTCCCAAGGCTCTGCCTTCCAGCACCCCAGGGGGGATGTTGCAACATCTTTGATTACTCCCTCTTGGGGAATTAACGCTCTAAGTAGTTCACCAAATGAGTCCCCAAAGGGCTCACCGTCTAATCAATAGGCTAGTGGCACTCCTATCATTTGACCATCTATTATGGGGATCACACAATCCAAATCCTAAATGAAACACAACTTGAGTAAGCCTCATGACTTAAGAGGAACATTACTCAGATAAGCCCCATGACCTCCATGACATACATGGACAGTATGTGGCTTCCTATGATACTATATAATATTCCATATTCTACCCAATAAAGTATCATTCTTCTCTTAAATATTCCCCTTTATCTTGTTTATTATACTTCCCAGAAGTATAATCTTGAAAAAGGCAACAAGGGCAATGGCTGGCAGTCTTGATAGACAGTCTTCATTTTTTATTGCGTCACCAGAACAGTATAGGGTAATTTTCTCATCTGGATCCACTTCAGTAGGGAGCCGTTCTCTTCCACTCATAGGATAACTTCTTTGATAGAAGTTTTGAACTTCAGAGCAATGACCAATGGAGCGTTCATAGCTACTCTCTTCTTGTTGAGACAGTACAGAACCCATGTCTGTGAAGATGATGATTTTATGTTCAACAGAGGTCTTAAAGAGGATAAGATATAAGAAAGAGATACACATCATTATTCTCTTCAGTTCATCAAGGGCAACTCGGAAGGCAGCAGAGGTAATGAACAATCCAAGCTTCATACTGATGAGCTGGATCACCTCTTCTTCAATGTGGATGATGCACTTCTCCTGAACCTCAGGAGGCAAGCATGGTTTCTGGTAGCTAGTGATCACCTTCATAGTTCTGAAGTGAAGCGCTTCACCAAGGCAGTCCAGAGTATCATTTATACTAAACAGAGAGTATGGTTTCATTTTAGAACAGTATTCCAACAATCTGTAGTTAGTGAAAGCTCTGTTGGAACTGGGTTTCTTCTTGTCACTATAACAAGGAGATGTCAAGTAGTTTTTGCAGGGATCATCACACTCACAGCTAAGGAGTGTCTGGAGCACTTCATTTACAATATCCTGGACTGAATGGCCTTCATTTCTGGTCAGGGCTTCCTTGTATCTCTCCAAGAGGGGCTGTACTTGGTACTTCTGTAATTCTGCTGAACCAAGCAGGAATTCATGAAGGATACAGGTCAGGGTTAAAATATTAGCTCCAAAGGATCTCAGCTTGTTTAGCCCACAATTAGGCTGGGGCTCTGCTAGAATAACATCTTCTTACAGCTCCAGATATTCTAATATCAAGCTAGTGCAGAAAGTATTCAAAGCACTAACCAGAGATAATCAAGTTTCCTTTAAGCGTTCAAAATTGCAATGATGGCAAGAAGCCAGGGTCTCAGCAATATCAGAGGGCATTTCTTTCCAGTAGCAATGCTGCTGTAACTTAGCAAGGGTCTTCTGTATTCCTCCATGTCCTGTAGCTTTTTGTGAAGCAACTACAGAGTATTTTCTGAGCAAGGGGCGTACATATGGCAACCAGTTGTTCTTGTAGAGCTCAAAGAGGTGAACATCTTTAACCTTGGTGTCCACAGAAAGCTTCATAAGGACATTTTGGATTTTGATGGGCTCTTTCCTCCACAAAGATTGGTCAACCAGTAGTTTTCCATAAAGCTCATCAGCAATAGAGGGTACAAGGGCAATGGTAGGCAGTTGTGAGAGACAATATGCATTCTGGTGGACAGCACCAGCACAATGTACTATGTCATAGTCAAAGGTGTCACGGCCCATACCAGAGTCCGGCTGGACTCCCACAAGGGAGGCCGGGCCTGGAAGGCCATGTACACAATAGGCGCAATACAGACCAGATAATTGGCTGCAGTAGCTAGAGGAAGCCAACTCCCAGTATGGGGCACAACCTGGTTGGCCAGCCCTAATACTGGGATTTAGACAAACCCTAACTTACTGAAGTCCTGGGCGGGAGGCACATTGGGTAGAGGGAAGCAGCAGAATTCTCCTTCATTTTAGGCAGAAGGTCCAGGTGATGAGTGTGGTGAAACTCATCACCAGTTGGTCGCTTTAATTATGATCATAATTGGGTACTTTCTGATTGTACTAGGATCCTGATCTCCCTTCTAATATAGTAGTTGTTCTTGATGATTATGATTTAGACTAGCTGTTGGATCATCTTACAAGTCCAACTAGCTTCCATATTGCACATCCACCCTGGCCCTTGGATTGGGACTCCACCGACTTTCTTCTGGATTGCTCATCCACCTGCCTTGGTTCTGAATTAGGACTTCACTGACTGCACGTTAATTCTATCAATTAATAAAGTTCACTGACTGCGGTTACAACTGACCAACTTCTCCATCCTTGAGCCCTCTGCAACCTCCTTGTGCCACTGGGGCTGTTTCCATCCTCCCTTGATTGTTGTGTCAATCCCTGGTGGTTTGAGATTCATTTTCCCCTCTCTCAAACCCCAAGCAATGACCAACTTACCTTGAGTTATCAAGTAAGTTGTAGTATATAAACCCCTCTCCCTCTTCTCAATAAAATATATGTTATACCCCCCCTTATATTAGCTACACCATTGAATACTTTGTTGAGTGTATAATCTAAGAACTGCAAAGGCTAGTCTCCTCCCATTGACTACACTGCCAACTAGGCTTGACCAGAAGTCACTTTTTGAGGATTTGCTTTTGAGTAGTTGCTGTTGCCACTAATCTAAACCCTTTGTTGTTCTCTAGGCCCAGACGCTTTTGTACTACCAACTACTTGTCTGGTTTCCAACTAGTAAAGTACCAAGGCTACCAACCAATCCTTAGACTATCCCCCATCACCGTAGTAAGTGTACCACAATGAGGGTGGTAATATTCCACTTCAAGAGTGCAGGATAGATTGACTGAGGTAGCAGGAGTATAGCCTAGGGGATATGGGTAGGCAAGTTTATATTGTGTTGTGGATTCCTTAATAGATGCAAAGAGAATAATCGAATTGGAGTAAAAATAAACAATTCCTGCAATAAGATAATGATTTCTGGGCATAAACTTGCTTTATTAAGATGTCAACAGTGAGGAGGGCTTCTCCTCCTCACTATTTATACTTACTGGTAATTTTGAGGCTTTTAGTGCCACCAGAGAACTGATGGCATCAATTGCAGTTAAACTTACAATTTTCACTGGAATTTGCATACTTAGACCAGGGGATGAGTGCCCATTGGTTGGTATAACATGAACCTTTTTTGAATTGCAGCATGTCAAGGTGTCACAGCTATTTATAGATCCTGCAAGTGATCAAGCGCCTGATTGCGCAATCAAACAATTGCGCTCCTGATGTACCATTTCCTAATAGTTGAGAGGCCCAAATTTGTTAATAGAATCAAAGCCAGGGATTCAAGGCTTGTGTGCCTCTCAAATCCTGGGCCGTTTGTTATTCAAAAGGGGGGTTTTCTTGCTCTGGGAGATACTTGATAGGGGTTCCCAAGCTGTGGGGGGTTTCACCTCTAGGATGGCCAGCTTATTATCCAGGGCTTTCTGGGCCCTGATAAAAGGCTTGCAATTTAACGGCCCAGTAAGCAAGCCTTTCTCCTCAATCCTTCAGTGTCTTCAGCCACTAGAGAGAAGCATGGTCTGTAAAAACAGTGAAGTGTACACCATACAAATATACTCTAAACTTTTGGAATGAGTAGATCACAGCCAAACATTTCCTTTCAGTGATGATGTAGTTGTGTTCATGACAGTTGAGGATTCTGGAGCAGTAGCCAACGTGATGGTATAGTCCATTATCATTTATTTGGGATAGAACATCACAAATGGCAGTGAGGCTAACCAAAGAGTTTTGAGGGATTGAGGCCAAGGGTTGATTACAGGAAGTCCTAACTCATCAAGTCCAGAAAAGGGTAGGGCTTGGAGCAGATGATATTTTCTTTTAATCTGAATTATCCAAAAAGCTGATTCTTCTGCACAGACAAGGGGACAAGACTAAGGTTGGCCAGAAGAATCTGAATCTCTTCAGATCCAGGCATTAATAGTCCAGGGCAAATCCAAAGTTTCAGACAGAAGGCACCATGGTGACCAAAAACTTTTCCATGTAATCCCAAGGGGATCTCCAATGAAAGACCAGTGTGTTGAATCACTTGAGGAATGAATTTACAGAATAAGTGTTCCATGGTTTCAGTAAATTGACTGAGTGTCTGGAACCTCTCTCTTATGGAAGTTTCATAAGAAGCAAGAGTCATCAGGCAATCCACATTAAAGCTTAGGGTCCAGTAGCACTGGATAATCAAAGGTCTCCTAATATCTCTCAACAGCTGGCTGATCTCAGGCAAGCCCTTGGAAAATGCTTGATTTATACCAGCCTGGCTATTGTCTTCTGATAGAGTAGCCTCTAGAGTATTTTAGAGAAGTCTTATCAATTGGTTCAGTGAAGGAACTGAAATGTGACCATTCCCTCCCTGGGCTTTAACAGGTCTATGGCATGGATATGAGATGGAATTGACAGTTCCAGGATCTTCAGAAGGCAAGGGTTCAGGAAGAGAGAGGATTCCTTTGGAAGGTATGAAGTCCAACTATCTCAACTTCATGGAGGACATCATCATCCTTAGCTGAATCTTCACCTCTAACATTGTGATCAACAGTAGAGGGTTCCAACAGATCCAGAGAAAGTAATGCTATAGGTGCAACCAAGGATGTACCTTTATCCTTGCTGATTAGCAACTCCATGGTATTTACTTTATGAACCAAATCCTGTTTCTTTTCACAGTACTCTTCATGGATGACTGGTGGTTTGGTGTGCTCCACTTTAGTAAGAGATTCTTTAGGTTCAAAGATATTCTCTACACATTCCACTTGAGATTCTTCTGCAAGATATTGAGCTTCACTAACTTGATTGACTTCACAAGCCAAATAATCAGGATGTTTAACCTTGTTCAATGATCTAGCAATGGGAGCATTGGGTGACTCAGGGCCATTTCTGGAGTCATTAGAGTTTTTAGAAGCATCCAAGTGGCAGTCCTGAGGTGTGCTAGTGATTCTCAAACCATTGATGGGACTGGCTTTAGTACACCCTTGTGGGTAGTAAATCTGTGCTTTATCACTTTTTGGAGGTACTGATAGGAGTAACTGAAGCCAAGGCAAGGCAAATTGTATCAAAGGAATTTCAATACAAGCTGATGAGCAGATATTTGATCTTATGCTCTTCATTATAGTCAACAGTAATGGCTTCCACTTTATCCAAGAAGGCAAGTACATCTTCACCAAAGTAGAAGTCAGGAAGAGAGCCATTCCCTCCCAGGGCTGAAACAGGACCACAGTGGGGGGTGTCCTGAAGGTTCAGTGTATCCAGTAGGATACATATTGGAGTGAGCACCAATGTTGTGAATTTGGCCTTTGGACGTCTTGTGTATTAACGTCTGGAGTGCTAGCTTGTAAGAATATAGTTGTAGGCCTATACACAAATTAATACAAGTCTTAAAGACTCTGAAGTCTTTACCTTTAAATCTAAGGTAACAACTAAGTAGAGTGTAAAAGCAAGTAGGTAATGTGTGAAAGTATGAAAGCATATTTTATTGAAGAAAGAAGGGAAGTTATATACTAGGAAGGCTGCACAATGGCTGCAGGAGTGTTATTAACACCTGCACAATTGTTTGGAACATTACAGCATCTTTTTGTGTCCACCAGGCTCTTGCATCTACATTCCTTCTATTTGGGGATGATCAGGATAATTTGGTGGGGAAAAGTAAGTGCAAGTTACCCCAGAGTGACTGCAGTTTGCAGCTTCCTATTACAGAAGTTGCTGACAGTTCCCAAACCAATCCATCTGGACGTAAAATTCTGGCTAAATCATTGTAACATCCAAGATACAATTGGGAATGTAAATCTGTTGGATCTGACAGATTTGGGTTTGAACAAGATTAGCCTTTACTATCAGTATTAATTCCACTGATAGCCTTGACCATTTTATCCATGCACCCAATTTATAACAGGCACACAAGTAGTGCAGTCAATAGCTGCTTATACCAGTCTTCAGGTCTCCTGGCGGTGAGTTTGGCTAAGGCTTGCACAAGGCTACCATTAAGCTGCTCTACACGTCCATTGGCCTGTGGGTGGTATGGTGTTGTCACAGTATGTTTGACCCCATTTTTATCAAGGTATACATTGGTGTTTTTGGGGATAATTCTTTTCCTCCATTAGTTATCAGGAGTTCTGGCTTTCCAAACTTGCTGACTATTTCTCTTCCTATGAATTGTTGTACGCCATTGCCAGTGTGCGCCTTTACTGCTTGGGCTAATAACCACCTTGTAGCAAAGTCAATGGCAGTGATGATTTATTTCTTATCATTGTGTTTCCCTAGTATGGGGCCAACAACGTTAAGGGTCCACACCTTGAAAGGTAGTTGTGTGTGGATGGGTAGTACTGATTTTGGAGGGGCTTTGCTTTTAGAAAATTTCTCGCATACTTCACATTAGTCTAGGACTTCCTGAACGTCACAATACAGGGTTGACCACCAGGCCTTGTGTTTAATGAACTTGTATAGGTTGTGACTCTTGGTGTGTCCTAGGTCTCTATGGTATTGTAGGATGGTGTCCACTTTCTGGTGTGTGGGGATGTAGGGGATGGTAGTTCTGTTAGACATTTTTCAGTGCAAGGTTCATATACGTCAGCAAATAGGTGTTTGTTCTTGATGACTGTTTTTTTATGTTGGTTGTGCCATGGGGGAAGCCTTTGTCTTTTGTCTGTAGTACCAAGAGGGGCCAATCTGGGTCAAGCTCATTTTCTCCTCTTGTGGCACAGACATACAGGCGCAAGAGGGCGTCTGCCATGGCAAGTTCTGGACCAGGTTTGTACTGTATGCGCATATTGAATCTCTCCAAGAGCTCTATCCAGCAGGCTTGGCGGCGAGATAGATTTTCTTAGGTTTTGAAGTATATGAGCAACTTGTGGTTGGTCAATGCCGTGAATTCTTCCTGCTGTTCTAGATAACAACACCATTTGACTAGGTAGTGTACAATGGCCGGCAGTTCCTTGTTGTGGATAGGGCATCAACACTTGCCATATGTCAACTTTTGGGATTCATAAGCTACAGGTAGGAAATTGCCATCATTATTTTTGATTTTTAATACTCCCCCAATGGATGCATCTGAGGTGTTGTTTTCCATTTGGTATTCCCCGTCACGTTTGGGGTATTACAGAATAGGAGCTGTCATGAGCTTCTCCTTGAGGCGTCTAAAACAGAGGTTGCGTTGGAGGGTCCACACAAACTTGGATTTGGCACCTGTTATGGTAGATAAGGGGGCAGTCAAAACGCTACAGTCAGGTATGAAGCGGCGTAAATAGGCCACCATTCCCAAGAAGGTGTGGATTTCCAACTTATCATTGGGTGGTGGCATCTTGCAGCCGGCCTGTATATTTTAACTGTCAGATTTGATACCGTCTTTTGAGACTATGTGTCCCAGAAAAGGCAATTGCTTGCAGAAGAACAGGCACTTGGAGGGCTTGGCCAACAGTTTGTGTTGTGCCAGGGTAGCAAAGACTGCCTCTAGGTCTTTGTGGTTCTGTTCCACCAAGGGGCTGTAGACAATGATGTTGTCTAGGTAGACTAAGGCATTCTTGCCTATGTGCAGAGCAAACACCTCATTCATGAAGGTCACAAAGGTGGACAGGGAGTTTGTCATGCCAAAGTTGAGCACCACATACTTGTAGGAGCCGTATTTAGTGTGGAAGGCTGTTTGGGGATGTCTTCATCCTTAATACAGTTCTGGTTGTAGCCTGTGGTTAGGTTAATCTTGGAGAAGACTGTGGCTCCTCCCAAGGCATCAAAGAGGTTGTCAATCAGTGGTAGTGGATAAAAATTCCTGATTGTAACTTTGTTTAGGGCTTGTTAGTCTGTGAACAGACGCAAGGTACTGTCCTTTCTGGCCACAAAGAATATGGCGGCCCCAAAGGGGAATATGAGGGAAGAATAAGTCCTTTCTCCAACGCATCTTTGAGATAGGCGCGTAGGGTGCTGTCTTTGTTTGGGGTCAGCCTGTAGATAGGACGTGTTTTGGGTACAGCTTCCTTGCGTTGAATAGAATGCTAAATATGCTTTTCAGGGGGCAGCCCAGGTAACACTTCCTTGAAGATTTCTGGATGGCATGCCACAATGTTGCAGTCCTGAGGCGTGGAGGTGTCCTGGTGATCCTTGAAGTGTATGATCTTGTACTAGCAGGAGTCCTGGTCATTGCCTTCAGATCTTTCTTCTTGTCCTGGGTCTCTGTGATACGTACAAAGATGTGGTTGCGTAGAATTGGTCCAGTGAGTCAGGGTAGATCTGGTGGTTGAACCTTCACGCGTAATGGTCAACACTGAAGTTGCCCAGTCTACGTGAGTGTTGCAACCAAGCTTCCAGACTTACCTGCCAATATATCTTACAATACACAGGGGGCGCTTGATGAGTTGCCCCTTGACGTATCTAACAACATGTTTTATCTGATAGCAAAATCAAATGGTGGGTACTTCAACCTAATTATGCACGCTACCAATTCAACTTACTGATCCCTGCACAAGTTATTCCACAGCTTTGAACCTTACACAGAACTTCCCACTATGCCACCCCCTGGTGGCCTTGTGGCGTTCCTCATATGGTATATTAATCACAATATTCTACAATAAACAATACCTTATTCTTATTATTCTGTCCTTTCTATTGGACTGTTGTCTTTCCCAATTCCAAATACTGAATCCATTGCAGGAGGTGTTGAGGGGGCTGAAATTGTCAATTGGCTCCAATCTACTGAGACCTGCCTCTGTATCTGTCAGGTTCCTGAATCCATGTGGGTTACCACTGTGTCTGGTTGCCTCCAAGGGCCTGCCGCTGTGTGGTTCACCAACTGGGCCATCCAGGAACTCAATGTTAACTGGGCAGCATTCCAAGAAGCCGCCAAGTCCTGTTACAGAAAAACTTTCTCCCCATTATTGTGTGGACCCCTCTTATAACAATCAAACAAACTGGGTCTGTTAATAAGTACCTTGACACCTGGCAACAAGCTCTTGCTGCCACCCCCAAAGCCGTGACCAATGGAAATGCAATGCTACTCACTCTCATCATCAATGGGTTAAAACCCCACATCTGAAAGTGGGTCCCTGTAGGTTACTGCACCTCCATCAATGACTGCTATAAGACCATCATGGAGGCTAACAACCAGGCTTCAATGGGCATCTGTTGTACCAGTGACGCTCCACCCCAACCTTGTGCAACACCCAGCAGTGGCCACAACCAAGTGGGCCACTGCCAGGCCCATCAGCAGGATAGTGGGACTAAACGCCCCCGCAAGGGAGAGCTCCAGCTTGTGCAGATTGAGGATCTGGGAAAAGCCTGGGGGTTGTAGCAACAAGAGGACCTGCAACCCCACCTGACCCATCCTCTCAATCCTTGCTTGCAAAGAGCCCCTGTGACTACAACATCCACAAAGTCAAAGCCCTGGACGTCTTCCAAGTCCACAGTGACAACCCTGTACTGCAAGCAGATCACTCCTCAAATAAAGTAACACACTTATCCTATCCCTTCTGTTTCTGTGGGAAGCCAACAAATTACTGGTAGATACTGGGGCCAACCACACTATGGTGGACCAGGTGTTTGCCAACTCTCAACAACTGGACTGTGTGCCCAGCAGGTTCAAGGCATTACAAGTAGCTGACTCCCGCAGAGTTGCAATCACCCACAAGACAGTAACCTTCTCTGTGAGAATAGGGAACATCCAGGTTAAGCTCTCTGGGCCCATCATAGCAGGGCTCAGCCACAACGTAATTGCTGGCCTCAACTGGCTTTGGCACAACTGTCCCTACATTGACTGGGATACTTCTGTCATCACCCTCAATAGAAAAAGGTGAGAATCCAGATTTACCCTGTGGAAATGAGCAAGTTACTCCACAATACTGTGTTTTTCAGAATAACAAAGACAGGCTTGTACAATTTCAAGGGGGAAAACTAGACTTTAACCAATGCTCAGTCAAAGTTATCTGCGCTGAACCATCTGCGGCCTCTCCCTTGACCTCCTCACCACCACCCGCGCTTGCTGCACTCCTCAAGGAGTACAAGGACGTGTTCAGTGAAACAGTTGAACAACTACCTCCTCCCTGGAAGATTCAACACGCTGTGCAACTCTAATGATTGTTACCTAAAGCACAACCATTATACCGTCTTACACCAAAGGAAGATGAGAGCCTCCACCAGCACCTTGTAAGGCGCTTGATAAGGGCTTCATTTGCCCTTGCTCTCTCCATAAGGGGCCTCTGTCTTCTTTGTAGCCAAGAAGGACGGGTCCCTTTGCCTGGTCACAGACTACCACGCCCTAAATGAGGTGACAGTTATGAATAAGTACCCCCTGCCGCTGATTGACAACCTGTTTGATACTCTTGCAGGTGTGAAGGTCTTTAGCAAGATTGATCTCACTGCGTGGTACATCCAGGTCCTCATTGCACCTGGGGATGAGGCAAAAACTACCTTCTGCATGCGCTACAGGTTGTTTGAGTGTTGTGTCATGAACTTTGGAATGACCAATGATCCCTCCACCTTTGCCATGTTGATTAACAAAGCATTTGAGGACCTGATTGGAAAATGTGTGGTTGTGTACCTTGACAACATTATTGTCTTCAGTCAAGATCAAACCACACACCTCCAACACCTCTGTTCTCTCCTCGACACCCTTTGGAAAAAACAGCTAAAAGCTAAACCCTCCAAATGCAAGTTTCTCAAGTCAGAGATGTTTTTCCTTGTGCACACCATCTCTGCTCAAGAGATAAAGCCTGACCCTGCCAAAATCAAGGCCATCCCCAGCATGCTGCCCCCCACTGATGTGGGCCAGGTGCAGACATTCCTAGGCATGGTTACCTATGTACGCAAGTTCATTCCTAATTGCGGGGAGCTAGTTGAACCTCTCACTGAGCTCCTCAACACCAAAACAGCGCTTTCACTGGACCCCTGCCAGAGATCAAGTCTTCAAAATGTTGAAGCAAAGACTCACAACAGCACCAGTACTGCAGTTTCCCAATCAAAACTGTCAGTACAAACTCGAGACTGATGGCTCTGATAGGGCCATAGGGGGCGTGCTAAGGGTAGAAACTGACGACGGCGTCTTCCTCCCTGTGGCAAATTAATCCAGGAAACTTACCAACTTGGAACAACGCTATCCCATTCATGATAAAGAATTAGGGGCAATCATGCGCTGTGTTGAGAAGTGGCACTGTTACCTGGAAAGTGCTACCTTCCCACCCTGCGTTCTGACAGACCACAAGTCACTCCAGTACTTCAACATACAGTCCCACTTGACACGCCGCCAAGCAGGCTGGATTGAGTATTTATCCCCTTACCAGTTGCGCATCAAGTACAAGCCTGGGAAGGAACTTGTCACAGCTGACGCCCTCTCTTAACTACATAGTGTCCATCACTGGGGACAATGGTTTGGATCCAGATTGGCCCATGCTTTACCTCCACCCTGAGGTGACTTGCTATGAGGGCCTTAACTTAGTAACCATTCACAAGCTGAAGGACAACAAAAGTCTGTTCACCACTGATGCTGGTGACGTCTGCCGTCAGGCAGAGACAGGTGAGAAGATGCCTTACATTCCCATCACGCAACAAGGTGACACAATATTGCACTACCACCAAACCCTGGGTCATATCAGAGGGTGTAACCTCTTTGAGATCATGAAACAGAAGGTTTGGTGGTTGCACATGCATCAAGATATCTTGGATCTCCTCAAAACGTGCGTGCTGTGCAAAAAGAATACTCCAAACCTGCAACCCCAAGTCTGTCCTGCCCATCAAGGCCATGGAACCCTTTGAGCAGTGGGCTCTTGACATTGTGGGGCCACTCCCCAAAGACAGACTGAGAAAGAAGTACCTTATCACTGCTATTGACTACTTCACTTGCTGGTCAGTGGCCTGGGCAACAACTAACCACACCACCACCACCATCACCTGCTTCATTGGCAAAGGAATTGTGGCCCGCTTTTGGAGACCCAAACATCTCATCACAGATGGCGGCCCCAAACTTGTTGGACATGTCATGAAGTCATACTGCGCCAAGAACACACTCCAACGTATATTTACAACCCCCTACCATCTGCAAGCCAATGGGCGCGTAGAACAGTTAAATGCTCACTTGGTCAACTGATTGCCAAGCTCTCATAAGAGCACCCAACACTGCATGGACTAATCACCTGTCTACTGCTCTACTTATCCTACAAGCAAGAATCAACAGGGGCACATGGTTCAGCCCCAGCACCCTGGCCTTTGTGACGTGTGACAGTCTGACAGGAGTTGAACAGGGAAAGCTCTGGTTCAGAGTTCCTTAAAAGCCTCCCCTAGTGACAACCCCATCCCTAGACCAATGGCATGCCAAAGCCTGGGAAATTGAACACAGGCAAATTGAAGGGGGGACAAAGCACCTCAAAGCCAGGTACGCCATAGGTGACCCTGTCTACACCCTCAACCCTAATTCTGCCAAGTTGGAGCCCAACCACCTAGGGCCCTTCAAAATAGCCGCTGTCTATGACAATCATACCTATCAACTTGAAGATATCCAAGGGAATACCAAGAAGCTTCACCATGATTGCTTGTGCCCCTGCCACGCCATCTCCACACAAAGGCTATTCATGTGTACCTTCCCAGACCTTCCGCAAACTCTGGTCTTGGTGTCTTATGACAAGCAGGGGGCTAGGGGGCTGTTGCAACCGAGTTTCTATACTTGCCTGCTAATGTATCTTACAATACACAGGGGGCGCTCAATGAGTTGCCCCTTGATGTATCTAACAACATGGATTAATCTGATGGCAATATCAAATGGTGGGAACTTCATCCTAATTAGGCGTGCTACCAATTCAACTTGCTGATCCCTGCACAAGTTATTCCTTGGCTTTGAACCTTACACAGAACTTCCCACTATGCCACCCCCTTGTGGCCTTCCCCATATGGTATATTAATCACAATATTCTACAATAAACAATACCTTATTCTTGTTCTCATGTCCTTTCTATTGGACTGTTGTCTTCCCCAATTCCAAAATTCTGAATCCTCATTGGTTCAGTTGCAACAATTTCCTGGCAGAGGGTTCCCCAAGCCTCTTTCACAACAAGCTTAGACAGCGTACTATGTGGTAGAAATAAGAAATTTTGGCTTAATACCAAAAACATATTTTCTAATGGCCTGAATGTTTGTCAGTTCAATATGACCCTTTTGTGTAATACATTGTTTTATTTTTCAGCTGTGCTCCTTATTTAGTAGTGTGGAGAGGTACTCTGGTTTCTTCATAAGGAAAATCATCACAGTTTCAGGTAATAGCTATGTAGCTTGTGTTCTTATTTCTCATAAAATATCAATGGTTGCTGAAGCCTTTTTGTAGTCATGGGTTTCTATGATCAACCTAAGGAGGGTAATGACTTGATATTTATGGTCACCAATTACTTGTTTTTCTTAAAAGCAGGACACAATCATTGGGTTTAATCAAGAAGCACATCATGAGCACATTTTTATAAAGTGTGGTGAACTTTTTATCACCTTTTGTCCCTTAAGAGTTTGATAGCACTATGGCTTATCCTTGGCATTCTCTTTGTCATTTTCACTTACATAAAGCTCATAGCTGGTATCCAGAATGGGTTTCACATTATTTATAAGACTGGCTGGCACTGTATCTTGTCAGTACACAGTGATAAATACCAATGACACTCCCTTAATAGTTTTATCATTCACTGTTTAGTAGTGACAACTTTGATAGCCTTCCTGGACAGCTCGGGTGCTCTAGGATTGATACTGCTCATTCTGCCATTCTGGGTGCCCTGAATATGTCTTGTGTCTGAGGTGCTTCAGTTTCACCCCAGGACTAAGAGCTACCATCTTCTGCCTCCTGGACAGTGGTCACTATATTTTTTATTCACAAGGATGTGCTTCTCCATGGCTTACTCTGTTGTTGGCATGCATTCATTGGCAACAGCGCCCATTTTAACAATAATAATGTCAACAGTGGCCATGTTGACACTTTGTCAACATGGACACTGTCAACTTGAAACTCTAAATCTCCTATGTTTTTTGCTAGTTGTGCTAGCTTAATTCTTTCTTTTAAAAGCTTTCAGGGGTGCAAACCCAGAAAACACAACAAAATGTGGCCATCTTGACATGATTTAATATTAAGCTTAATAAAAAACTCAATTTAATCAAATTTTTACTTTACATTTACTAATAAAAATTAGCTTATTTTTTATTTGTTATCACAACGTAAATTTGTTAATGTTGACAATTTTTAAGCATAACTTATTTTTAATAACAAAACTAAAGCATCTACAACAAAAAAATTAAGTGTGCATTTAAAAAATGTTATTGAATTATTATATTTAAAAAGACAGTGCACATACATTTGATTGTTGAAAAGTTCATGTTATAAATATTTATGTGGCACTTATTACAGCTATAATATTGTCAAGTTTATACTTCTAGAAAGAATAATTAACAAAATAAAGGGGAAGATCAAGAAGAGAAAGATACTTTATTAGATATGAATATAGGATATTATATAGTATCATGACAAGCCACATGCTGTCCATGTATGTCATGGAGATCATGGGGCTTATCTGAGTAATGTTCCTCTTGAGTCACAAGGCTTAATCAAGTTGTGTTCCATTTAGGACCTGGATTGAGTGATCCCTGTCATGGATGGTTAATTGATAACGGTGCCACCAGTTTATTGACTGGGTAGTGAACCACTTGGTGAGCTACTTGGTGATTTACTTGGGGCGTGAATTCCCCAAGAGGGAGTAATCAAAGATGTTACAACATCTCCCCCTGGGGTGCTGATAGTTGGAGCCTTGTGAATCTTCTTGAGAGTATCTGGTATGCAGGCTTGGTATTGATCCAGTTTGGAGTTGGGTACAGGGAGCCTTGAATTTTGTTGAGCTGCCCTTGCCTTACACAAACAAAGTTGGTCATGATGCATAGGTTTTAGTTTGGATTGAGCTCCAATGCCTTTGATGAGGTAGGTGTTATTGGGCTTCATCTCCATTACAATGCCTGGTCCACATAACCCTGGGTCTAATTTGTGTTGGCTGTGATTGACAACCCAGATCTCCTCTCTGACTTGATACCTTTCTTGTTGTAATGGGATTATTTCCCGCTGAGCCCTTTGTTGTTCCATCACTTCTTGGTCCTTTCTGGCTTGTAGTACTTTTGGGTCATTACTGTCTGGTATCTTCTTTGGAAGTGGCAGTTGTGGTCCTGTGGTTGTACTGGCAAGTGAAGGTTTATGATCATAGACAAGTTCATAAGGGCTTTTGCCTGTATTGCAGTTGACTTGTGTTCTGTAGACCATAAGGTCAGTTGGTAACACGACAACCCAGGCTTTTGGATTGTTGGCAGACAACTTACTGAGGGCTTCCACTAAAGAGCTGGTTAGTTGTTCTAAACATACATTTGCTTGTGGGTGATATGGGCTGACTGTGATGTGTTTTATTCCATTTTTTGTGGGATAGATGTTGGTGTCAATAGCTTTGAGTTCAGTGCCTCCATCTGTGATTAAGAGGCCAGGCTTTCCAAACTTTGCTATGATTTCTTTGCCAATGAATTGTCTCACATCATTGCCTTTGTGCTCTTTTTTGGCTTGTGCTATGGGCCATCTGGTTGCATAGTTGATGGCTGTGATGATGTACTTATTGCCTTTACTTTCACCAGGCATAGGTCCCACAATATCTAACAACCATACCTTAAAGGGTTGTGTGATGGATACAGGTACTACTGACTTGGGTGGATCTTTGGTTTGTGCGTACTTCTCACAGACCTTACATTGTTCCAGTACCTCTCTGATATCATATAGCATGTTGGGCCACTAGTAGCAAGTTTTGAGATATTCATGCAAGCTTCTGCTAAGGGTGTATCCCAAGTCTCTGTGATATTGGAGGATTGTGTCAATCTTTTGTATTGACAGGACGTAGGGGACAGTGTCACCATTTGGAAGTATTTGGTGAAGGGTACCATATACGTTTTTGAACAGATGTTTGTTCTTGAGGAATTTCTCTTGGATGTCCATTGATGTGCCAGGTGGGAGCCCTTCCTGGAGATTCCCCATGATTAACATGGGCCATTTGGGGTTGCCATCAGTGAAAAGGATGTGTTTATTGTATAGCCTTGATAGGGCGTCTGCAGTAAGCATCTCTCTGCCTGGCTTGTATTCAATTTGCATGGGGTATCTCTGTATGAGACTCATCCATTCAGCTTGTCTTCTTGACAGGTTTTGTTGCGTCTTGAAGAATATCAATGACTTGTGGTTGGTGAGTACTTTGAACTTCTGGGCTCCTTTCAGATAGCATTGCCATTTCATAAGACAGTATATGATGGCAACTAATTCCTTATTGTGTATAGGGTATCTTTGTTTGCTGTATGATAGCTTCCTTGATTTATATGCCACAGGGATGAAGTCCAATTTGGGCTGTTTGGATACAGAGGACTCCTCCTATAGCATAATCAGAGGCGTTGGTTTCTAGCTCATAGATATTCTCACGGTTTGAGTATTGAAGGATGGGGGTGGTAACCATGCACTCTTTCAGTTGGCAGAAATGTTGATCTTGTAAAGGTGTCCATTTAAATTAGGTTGTTTTCCCAGTGATGGCTGACAAGGGGGCTGTCAAAGCACCCCAGTCAGGGATGAACCTGGGTACTTAGGCTACCATTCCAAGGAAAGTGCAAAACTTGCTCTTGTTCCTTGGGAATGACATCTCTGTTATAGTGCATATTTTGTCTGGATCCAGCTTGATAGCATCCTTGCTAATGATATGGCCAAGAAAGGGGAGTTCAGTTGAGAAGAACTCACATTTGGACGGTTTGGCAATTAGTTGGTTTTCCTGCAGGGTACAGAGGACTGTGCAGATATCTTCCCAGTGTTGTTGCAGGTTGGGACTATAAATGATGATGATGTCCAGGTAGATGATTGCTCTTTTCCCAATGTGTTCCTTGAATACTTCATTCATGAAGGTTACAAAGGTACTGGGAGCGTTTGTCATGCCAAAATTAAGGACAACACATTCAAAGATCCCGTATTTAGTTTGAAATGCAGTCTTTGGAATGTCTTCAGGTTTCACGCAAATTTGGTGGTAACCTGCTGTCAAATCAATTTTTGTGAAGATTTGGGACTCCACCAGGGCATCAAAATGTCATAAATCAGGGGAGGGGATACCTGTTCTTTATTGTGACCTCATTGAGGGCCTTGTAGTCTGTGACCAGGCAGAGGCCTCCATCTTTCTTTGCCACAAAGAAGACAGCAGCACCAAAGGGTGATTTCCAGGGTCTGACGAGGCCTTTCTTGAGTTCTTTGTCAAGGTAAGCTTTCAGAGTGTTGTATTCTTGTGGTGTGAGGTGATAGATGGGCTGTTCTTTAGGCACGCTACCTTTTAGGTCAATTTTGTGTTGTATACCCCAATCAGGGGGCAACCCGGGTAGTGTTTCTTGGAATATAGAGGGAAATTCATTGACTAGCTGGTCTCTAATTGGGTTTTGTTTGTGTTGAGTTTCTGTGTTTTTGAAGTGTATGACCTCATAAGTACATGTGCTCCAATTGATTTTGCTGATGTTAGTTTCTTTCTCTGTTTCTATGATCTTTACAAATATTGGTCCCTCATGAGGGTGTTAAGATGTGTTGGGTACACGTGATGATGGACTTCTCCTTGCTGGATAGTGAGGGTGGCACTATCCCAGTTGATGTGAGGCTTTGTCTTTTGCATCCAATCTAATCCAAGTATGATATTGTATTTGGGGATTGGAATGATAGGGCCGCTAATTGTTGTTTGGACATCTCCAATTTGGGCCTGGAAAGGTTTTGTCTCATGGGTAACTGGTGTGCTGCAGTTGTCCACCATGATGACTTTCTTGATGCTACTTCAAATGGTAGGCAGCTTCATGAGGCCTGCAAAACTCTTGTTAATGAGTGATTGACTGGCTCCAGTGTCAAATAGTACTATGCCCTGGTATCTGCAAAAACAGAAAGGATAGGTAAGGAGTTTAATTCCAGTTTGGGCAACAAACAGTAGAGGATTGCTGGAGAGAACCTGGATCATGGTGATTGAGTCCATGTCCTGTTTTCTGTATGAGTCTTGTGAAGAGGGGGAGAGTGGCTTGCCTAAGCACTCCCCTGAGCTATCCTCCTTGTTGGCATCTTTAGTGCTTGCCTGGTTGGCTTGTGCAGTGTGATTCCCGTTTTGAGGATGGGTACTGTTGGCTTGGTTGTTTTGCTTATTGGGGCAAGGCTCTCTCTTAGCTGCAGGGTTTTCCTTGCGCTTGTTAGTGGCGTGTAGATTGTCAGACTTATTAGCTGCATTTTTTCCTTCTAGGAATACATCCTCAAGGTTCTTGAAGCAGCTCATGTCAAACTGACGTCTAATGTGTGTGGGAAGGCCATTGTAGAAGTCCAGGCGTGGTCCAGGTTCATCAAAGTTGATAGTGTTGGGCGCACTGTCACATAGTCCTTCATATGCTGCAATGTATTCTTCAATGGTTCCTATCATTTTGAAGGTTCAAAGTTTGGTCATAATCACCACATCCAAGTCCTTCATTGAGAACTTTTTGAGGAATGCGGCCTTGAACACTTCCCAGTTTTTCTTCTGGTCAGGATGTTGGGCTAGCCATTCTGTAACAAAGCGTGAAGCAGTCCCTGTGACACAGAGGACAATTTTGCTGACCCAGAGTCTTTGGGGGTACTCCACTTGTTTGAACTTGCTCTTGGTGATGTTGATCCAAAGAGAAGCATTCTCACAGTGTAGCCCTTCAAAGGCGCCAATCTCAGCAGTATGTAAGTGTTGAAACACAATATTGGGTATCTCAGGTTGTGTAGGCGTTGTTGTGGTTAGCATGGTAGGGAACAGTCTGCGGGCTTTGAGAGTATTGTACTGGTCAATGGGTACAAGGAGATTATCATAGATGACAAGGCCTGGGGGAACGTCTTTTCCTACTTTGTAATCTCTCCAGCCGTTAGGGAGTGACATTGCTTGGGTTCTTTTCTTGGGAGGAATTTTTCCTTTGAGTTGGGTAGGTATGGATAACCTACCTGTGCTACCACTGTCAAGTTTATACTTCTGGGAAGTATAATAAACAAAATAAAGGGGAAGATCAAGAAGAGAATGATACTTTATTAGATATGAATATAGGATATTATATAGTATCATGACAAGCCACATTCTGTCCATGTATGTCATGGAGGTCATGGGGCTTATCTGAGTAATGTTCCTCTTGAGTCACAAGGCTTAATCAAGTTGTGTCCCATTTAGGACCTGGATTGAGTGATCCCTGTCATGGATGGTTAATTGATAACGGTGCCACCAGTTTAATGACTGGGCGGTGAACCACTCGGTGAGCTGCTTGGTGATTTACTTGGGGCGTGAATTCCCCTAGAAGGAGTAGCTGAAGATATTGCAACAATTTATCAAGTGGATTGGTGGCTAACGGCAATCCAATAATTTAAGCGTGAGTTACTATGTTTGTTACTATAGATTTTATTATTAAAAATAATGTCAACACTTGTAAATTTCGTTTATTTGCTTGTGATTATCCCCCAGGGTGGAGTTAAGCAAATTAGAGTGGCGCAATTAAGTCTAGATTAATATGTCACCTCATATAAAGAATGTTGTAAGTGACATTATTGACACTTTACCCTTTTTAATATCTATCAAGGACTTATTAACAACTTCTTATATATGCAATGGTAAAATATCATATTACCACTACTCAAATATTTTTTTAATAAAAGAATAAAAAACCTTGATACTTTTTTAACTTATTTTCATATGTTTTTTTAAATTTTATATGTGAACAAAAACACACAGAAAACGTTAATTTTTGCTAGCCTGCGTAAATTTAATTAAGTGTACTATGAAAAAACATAGTAAATTTTTTAAAAAATGTCAATAGTGACAATGTTGTCAAAAATAATGTCTACAATTTTTGTAATTGACTGTCATGGCCGGGTGTAGTATCATACCAAGGTGACATGAAAGGAGTCCACCCTTCAGGATATTGCAACACCAAAGCCCAATACAAGAAGGGCAAGGAGAAAGACAAATACAGCATACCTGCTGCAAGTGGACAGTAGGCACCAAGGTGAGGTACTACAACCTCAGCAAGACTAAGGTTGGTCAAAATGACCATCTCATATCTGCTGTGGTCATAAGGGATAACCTCAGCAGAGGGTTGAGAGATTGGAGGAGGAGTGGGAGGGATGTAGTTGCTGGTCTGTCCAGGGCTGGGCCCTGGCTGGTAGTCCATGGTAATAGGTTCTACGTTTTCTACTAATGGAAGTGCTGGTGACTGAGCTGGCTGATAAGGGATTGTCCAAGGGGATAAAAGAACATGGGAAAAAAGGCAAAGACTACTCTTTGGACCATATACTTTATTAAATGTTGTCTGCGTCTATCTTGATTGTAGGGAAGTGGGTTTTATACCACTCATCTGGTCTTCCTTGGAAGCAACTACTGGCAGCTCCTTGGAGTGCTCTAATAGCCCAACCTTTGATCACAGGTACTTTAGGGATGAAGGTGGAATTCTTTAGAACAGGGGATATGGCTCCAAGAATCTTAGACTGGGTTGGTGGAAGTTCTCTAAGCTTTGGCCATTGGATTGGTTGATTGAATCATGGCTGGGGGGAGTTCTGGGGTCTAGGTTTGGCCCATCTGGTTTCATCATGAGATCAGTCGGATTTCTGGGAACTAATTGGTGACTAATTATATCTGGCTTAATCATTAGAGGCTGGGAATGCTTGGAAGTTTGGACTTGCTTCTGGGAAGAGGGATTATCATTTGCTGATGGATACTCCTGACTGATTGGCTTTTCTTCTATTCCTGACCCAATGAAGCAGCTTGAAGCTGCAGGCATTGTGGGGTTTTTAATGGCTTGGGAATCTTCTCTGGCAGGATTTATTTGATTGGCAGAGGAAACTGAAACATCTTCCTGCAGATGATGCTTCATGACATCAGTGGGTGAAGTGGTATTAATTTTCAAACTGTAAGGTTGGATGGGGACAGGAGCCTTATTTTCAGGGGAACTGGTTGGAACTGGGACTAATTTACTTGCCAAGTTATTCAACAGACCCAGTTGATACTGGATCTGCTGAATAACCCAGCAAAAATCATTCATTGTTGGTTGGGAGCCACCCAGCTCATTTATGGTATAGGAGCTGGTGGCTCTGCTACCGTTGGGGGCTGCTAGCCCCCCTGTGCCATTTTGTGAACTGGCCCTGGTAATATCATTGGCTTTTGTTAACAAAATTCAATTAAACCTGATCTCTCTTTTGAGAGACAGTTTACACCCGCCCTGGTGGTTCATGGGAGGTTTGAGTCCCTCAGCGGATTTGTGTGGTTGCCTGCATTTTTGCTTTTCAGCAAAGGTCAAGGGTTTGACTCCTGGGCTCAAATTTTTATAATTTGCGGCCCTTACATTGACAGTGAGAATTCATCTTTTTTTACTAAATGTCACTCATAATGTCAACACTTTTCAGTTCTCACATATAAAACTTTGTGTTTTACATAATAAAAACTTCTCATTTTTTGATATGTTGTATTTTCAACTTTGCTCTTTCATATTTTTTAAATTTTAAGAATTTAATCTATATCTAAATATAATACTTTTACATATTACTTGTAACTTTTAACTTTTTATTTAAAACTATATAAAAAATAAAAACTATACAAGTATTTTTTAACTTTTAAATGCCAATAAAACCATCTAAGATTTACTGTTTATATATTATGCTTTTTAAGTTGTTTTGTTTGTTTTTTACATACATTGCTTTATTTTAAACCCTTTTATTTATTATTTTAGGACAAGAAAACTTCCAAACAGCCCAAAGGAACCAAGCGTCCTTTAAAGCCAACCAAACCCATCAAAAAGAAGCCTGTCTCATCAAAGAAGGCCACCCCCAAACCATCCCCAAAGCCCTCACCAAAGCCCTCCCCTGAGCCCTCTCCTGAGAAGAGCCCTGCTCACTCCACTGGGGGAGAGGAATCTGATGGCTCTCTTACAGAGCACAGTTTCTATAACTTGGCTTCTGACAAGGAGCCAACCAGAAGAAGTGCTCATCCCAAAAGTCCCCACCCAAAGATAAGTCTCCTGCATTTGAGGAGCACCATGATAAGCCCCCTTCTGCTTCCCCCCCACCAAACTCCCCCCTCAAGCTCATCTGGGGATGATTCAAAGCCCCACCCCAGTTACTTCCCTGGCTTCTTCCATGCTCCTGCTGGTCCCTGGGACCCTCTGTAGGCCCACAACATCTGCAACGTTGACAGAAAATTCAAGGTTCCCTCTTCCTTGCCCAAATACTTCCCAATCATGAGCGTAAAGGGTGGGCCGGCCATGGTGGCCAATGGGTATATTTTCTCTTGCAAAAATGCCAGCTGGGGCTTCAAGAGCCGCCATTACACCTGTGAGGACCGCTCCTGCCCATTGCGGCTCAATACTGAGTGCCGGGACTTGGTCCAAACCATCAAGGGCAAGCATACCTGCATCATGCCCAACACCACCATAGCCTGCCTCCTCAAGTGATATCTGGTGCAGGCAATGCCCACCTCCAAAGATCTTTCTGCCACCCAGCTGGCTGTGCTTGCTTGTAAGTACCTCTCCCCAACCAACTTGAAGAGGGTTCCAACTCACAATCAGTTGGTCAAGTTTGTAAGTGATAGGTGTTAAGCTTCAAACCCCATGGCCAAGAGTGCCACCAACATCAAGGACCTTATCCTCACAGATGCCCTCAAAAAGACAGAGGATGGTGAGATGTTCCTGCTCCATGACAGTGGGCAGGAAGTGGAGGATAGGATTATAGCCTACGCCGCAACCCAAAACCTGGAGCATCTGAACACTGCTACCACCTGTCTGTGCAACAGCACATTTGCTACTTTCCCCTCCCTATTCAAGCAGCTTTGGGTCCTGCATGGGCAGTTTAATGACCAGGTCATCCCCCTTGTGTTCTTTCTCCTTCCTGGTGCCAATACTGAAGTCTACACCAGAGCCTTCAAGATTGTCTGGGATGCTTTGAGCTCCCTTCCCACCACCCAGCTCCCCCCTCCCACTCACGCCACAAGGGTGAATCCCTCCTCCGCTGAGAAGGATGAGTCCACCATAGCCGCTGAGCAGCTAGCTCATGCGCGCTCACTTGGGCCAAAGGTTATCATAATGTATTTTGAGCAAGCTTAGTTCAGAGCCTTTGAGGCCACCTTTGATGGAGAAGTCCAGGACTGCTTCTTCCATTTTAGGCAGGCCCTTGTCAAGAATCTCAAGAGTGAGAAGGATCTTTTTGAGAAGTATCTTAACAATGGTAAGGGGAAGTGCCACTGATCTTGACTCAGTTTGCTGCCTTGGCTTTTGTGCGCCCAGAGCATACTGGTCTTGGCTTTGAGGCCCTCCTGGAGGACGCTTACATCAAGAAGCACTACACCATCTTCAAAGGTTACTTGGATTACTTTGAGCGCAAATAGGTGGGCAAGAAGATGACTGCCTGGAGAGGTAAGAGCGGGACCACTGCTCCTTGGAATTGCCAGAGAGCCTGCCTCAAGGGGGAGATGAAGATCACCTCTAGCCTGGAAGTGTGGCACAAGCACCTGAAGGTGAAGTTTGGGGCCACCCCCAAATACAACAAGTTCTTCCAGAAGCTGCAGGAGGAGCAGGCCTGGACTGTCTCCAATTTTGTGATCTGGCCAACTGGGTGGCCCCCAAGAAGCAAAAGTCCAAGGAGCAGGACTACCAGGAAGACGTTCAGAAGGTGGTAAAGAAAAAGTACAAGGTGGCAGAGATTAAGAAGTACCTTGAGGACGTTGCCACTGCTCTTGCTGGTGACTCTAATTAGCTTAATAAACCTTGCTTTGCCTGTATATTTTTTACTTTTAAACTTTTAATTTTTTAGTTTATTTATAGTTTACTAATTTTTTTAGGTATAAATGGTAAGTTTCAGATACAGTTTTAATGTGGTTTAGTAAGAAATATATTATATTTTGTTAATTTATCTTTAAGGTATGAGATATTTTCAATTATGCTTATATAAAGTATAATAAATTAAAATTTGAATTTTCTTATATTTTGTAGTTATCCTGATATATTAAATATCTTTATTTTTGGTTAATTGGAATTTTAATTTTTATGAGAATAAAAAGTAATTTTATAATAAAGAGTGTAATTTACATAGTAAACTGAAAAATAGTTACTTATATCTCCTTATTCTTATTACTTATGGTAATTTTTTATTGCAGTTTTGAACTCTCTGGGGTTATTTTATTATAGTAAAGTATTTAAAATAATTTTTTTATTTTAATAATGTTCAGGGTAAAGTGTTTTGTTAATTAAAAAAGTGTTGACATCCAGGAAACGACATTAAGTAAAACTGGGTCGTCACTTTACTATAGTGTCAACATTTTTAATGTTGACATGGGCTCTGTTGCCCATTCATTTACAACCAAATAAAATTCAAACAAAATTAAATCACTTTAACTATATAAGAGTATTTAATTACTTTCTGTAGATAGTAACCCCAAATCTTGATGACTATACCATTAATTCTATATTAGGCTTTAAAATTTCTATTGTCAAGGGTCTGAATGTATAATCATTCTGGTGGTCCCAGCATACTTGACATACAACCATCCCTAGTTTAGTACCAATTCAATTTACAGTTCAACATACTTGATTTGGTAACAAACGAGCTTCCTGTGACTTGTCTGACTACCCAGCTGTTCTGATCTGAGTCACACCCCTGATCCCCTGCCATTTGATCTGATTTAATATCCTGCCACATAAGTTAGATTATATAAGCCTAAATTATTATCCAATAAACCTATTTTTCTTCTCAAGACCTATCTTCTAAGATTCCCTAGAAGTTTCTCCTCATCACTATACTTATTATTTTTAGTTGTAATTGTGCACATTTAACCATATACATTGGTATCTTTGATTTATTTGATAACTTTGTCAAGGGTCTGGATGTACAAGCTTTCTGGCTACCGCCAACCTACTTAACATCCAGCCATTGCCCAATTTAGTCCCCTTCCAATATACCGTTTGACATACCAAGAATGGTAGCCAAGCAATATCACCTGACTGTCCAAGTATCCAGTGGCTTGAACCCATCTACCACATGACCAACCCCTAGGTTTGATCCAACTAAATCCTTATCACAGTCAAGTCTATATAAGTCTAAAGTATTATCCAATAAAATATACTTCTCTTCCTTCTTAATTCCATATTTGAAGCTTCCCCAAAAGGCGCTCCTTATTAACTTTCACTCAAAAACAGACACACTGAATGTTATATTTTCTGCTCTATATTGTATATCTTAATTAGGATGTACTGGTACCAGTGTGAAAAATTCATTAATTTTTTTGATACTTTATATCTTTGTTTGTTTCAGTTGCTATAGGGGTTCATTGTTGGAGCTAGATTTTTACTTCAGTGACCGAGTTCATTTTTATCTTATAGTTTAATAAACATAATGGCTTTTTGATAAGACTGAAATCATTTTGTTTGTGATCAGTTGTGGCATTGTTAATTCTGAATAAATTTGCTTGCAGTATGCATATTTTGTTGTGTGCCTGGATATTTTTGCTCATTAGCACCCTTTTGCCTGTGAAATGAACTTTTATTTTTACCAAAAATGATTGTTTTGGGCTGAGCTGGGTTTGTTTTAGGCTAGTATATTTTTGTTTACCTTAACAGATTATAAAACTACTGTATTGCAGACATACAAAGCCAACAGCTTGATTTAGTTGTTCTCTGAGTTGCTTTCATTCATGGCTGATTTTGCCTATGTTTATCTCCAACCACTTTGAAATCTGCTGTTACAGTTAATTTTTGATGATTGGTTTAAATGTTACAAAAAGATTTTAGATGTTTTCTTGTGGGTGTTATACCCTATTAGATTTTTCAGGATTATGATTTCATAGTATAGGATGGAACATCTGATATTATTTGCTTCGTCCTATAGACCAATTCTCTAAATCTGCTGCTGCATTTTTAAACAAAAATGTCGATCTAAAAACCCCATCAAAAAGACTTAATTGTTCTAAAGCCCCATTTATTCTGACCAGCTCTTAGATATTGTTGTTGAGCTTTCTTCTTTGCTTCCCTGGTTTACTGAAAATCACTTATTCTCTCCAACGAAGTGTTAATCTGTCACCCTATTGCTTCACCCAAACAGCTGGAATTTGCACGAAATTGGTTACTTTCCAGGTTGTGACCTACAGCTTTGCCAAAAGCCTGCATGTATATGAAAAATGTGGCCGCTTGAATTAAGGTGGTAGGCTTAAAAGTTGAACCTTTAATTAAACTACACGGACAATTTATTGTCTTAATTCAACCAATTTGTTGGAATTAAAAGGATACCAAGTATAAGTGGGATGCGATCAATTAAACCGTATTGCAATAGGTGTTGTTCTAGGATAAGGCTTTAATCCAAAGTAGAACTGAATATGCCAATTTAAACACTTGATTTTAAAAAGCAAATGGCCGACTGTGATGAGCTTGGCAAGCTTGTATTTTAATGAGTGACAGCTATTAGATGTTATCAAAGTCAGAAGGTATACCAAAAGCTTTCCTAAAGGCGGCTTTGTCCATGCCAAACTTTTTGACGCAGAAACTTTCAAGGCTAAAGATATTATCTTAAAAGAATTAGAAGATAAGAAAATGGCATTAAAACCTGTCCATCGATTCGCAGCTTCTTTGAAATCAGACATCTGATTCTCTGCAAAAAGTTAACAACGATTAGAGACACTAAACTGACCAATCTCCTCAATTAATTTCGGATCAAAATCTTTAAGCTCTTCAAGTTCGCTTTTTATACTTAAATGCTTTGATTCCAGAGATTCTAACTTCTGCATCGCAGTTTTCCTTTCTGTCTATACCATGCATTTAGCCAACTAGTCTGCTGTAGATGCTTGTTCGCTTACTTCATCAACTTCGGCCATTTCTTTTTCATATTCTAATCTTTTTTCTTCGTTGTTTTGATATTGAACTTCAAGCGCATCAATTTCATCTTTAAGAATTTTAAGTCTTTCTGTTTTCTTGCATGAAGACATTTAAAGTCAAGTTAAAACAAAGACATACCAATGAGTAAGTTTGACTGGGGAATGACCAGTAATAGGTAGAAGTACCAATCTTATCTGAGCTAATAAGATTGTCGCTCACTAACTCTTGAAGCAGTTCCTTTAGCTGGTTGGCTTAAAAGAAAATGAGATTTGTTGGTTGATATGGTCTTGTCAAATACCTATGGTCTTTGGCATTTCTTTTTGCAGATCGGCCAAGAGAAAGAACTCTTTCTATGATTAAACTTATTATCTTGCTGTCTTAACTAATTTTTTACCGATTCATGGAATTTATCCAAGATTATCTTTAACTTTTCCTCTTTGGTGGTTCGCTTACTCTAAAAAAACGGAATAAAAATTGATTTTTGACTAAAAGACAACAAGCTATTGAACATAAACCAACTATAATGGATATAACGGGGTTTAAACGATGTAGGTCAATTTGATTATTTTTGGTAAAGGACTTAATGAATAAGCTGGCATTGGTTTTAAAAAAGCAAAGCAGTTCAGTTCATTTGGGTATACTAGACTGCTGAAAAAGAGGGGTTGGGTAAGATAAAAGATAGTTTCGCTGAAACAATGGTAATAAAAACCGCAAAAGTTAACTCTAAGATCTTATGACTAATGTAAGAAAAACTCATTAAGAGTTTGAGAAAGCCAAGTATAAATAAACATAACATTTTATCACCCCCACTAACAGTATGTCAAGGAAAACCTCAAAAGCCGAAAATAAAAAGAGGAAATTACCATTTAATTAATAAATTATTTGGATCAAGTGGTTAGGATGATTTCAATTTAATCTTGTTAGTCAGGGATGAAGAGAAGTATGCCATTTGAGAGCGCAGGATACCTTTCTTCATCAGGTTTCGACTCTGATATAGATGTCAGGATTCGGTAAGATTTGATCCAGTGGACTAAGGGCTGATACATAGGACTCCTCGTTTTCATCACATCAAATATAAACTCTAAATTAAACTCAAGCTTTTGAAATGATTTAGTGAAAATAGAGGGAAAGTTCCTTAGGCCGAAGTTCCTAAGGTCGAAAGAGCAAAAATCGAAAATGGGACCCCCAAAAAGTGCAAAAATCGAAACTCTATGTAGGGTGCAAAAATCGATTTTTCCAGGGGTTAACTTTAAAGCAGAATAAAATGCAGTTTAAATTATAAAACTATATATTTTAAAATCTTTTCTAGACCAAAAAAACCCAAGAAGATCATTTCCGCAATAAAAAATATATGTTAGATAATAAAAAATTCTTAAATCAGCTGTTTTTAAAAGAAAGGTTATTTTAGATTCAAAAGCAAAATTAGAATAGAATTTATATGTAACTGTATTTAATTGAATATAAAATATGAAACTAAACAAAAAACTGCTATATAAACTATA